>CM053790.1:583089478-583416978 GCA_028749045.1 Cupressus sempervirens
TTGATTGAAGATTTTTGGACAAATAACATGTGTGTTTCCCCTAATCAAAGGGATGTTGTAAGAAGGAGGGTTGCTAGCTGAAATCATGATCCACATGTGAAACATTTTTTGGACTCAACTCAGACACAATTTTTTGTAAAATTTATTGGTATTTTTCCTTAAATTTGAATAAGCCAAGGATTTTTGGAGATGGGTAAACCTTTTTATGTGAATATAAATCACACACACACAACTTGTATCGTAGGATACATACTAAATTTTCTAACCATTTTGATGTTTTAAGGCATATATGTGTATTTTTCCATTCTAAGCTTGTTTTGTAATATTGTGACATGAATGAGCCACCTAGATTTTCAAGGGAATTCATATCCAACATTTAATGTGAAATAAGGGACGGTCAACAATTTTACAAGATGTCATGCTTGGATGGTACATGCTTATTTTTAAGGTTCTTTACAAATTTTATCAACTTGTGAACATATGGATAGTACACATGCAATTGGAAATCAAATAGTAGATTATGGAAAATATAAGACAATGGAATATGCTCTAAAAGATGGAAAACTAGGTAAAAGATGTGATTTAGTCATTGAAAAGATTCTAGTGTATGAGTTCATGAAGATTTTTCATGAAAAAATTATTTACAAGTATGCAAGGCATTCACATAGAGTTCAATGGCTGGATTTGTAATTCAAGTTGTGCAAGGATACATTTCCACTAAATACCATCATTTTAGTTGTAGACTTCACAAAGAACTACACACTACAACCACAAAATGAGGTGCAAGTAAAGTATTATACTTCTCAATAGGTTTCCATATTTGTTCACAAACCATTCATGCATGCACCTACAAGTATAGAGAATGATAGGAAGATATTGAGGGAGTACCATTTTTACATCAGTGATGATCGATCATATTCTACAGAGTTTGTACATGGTTGTTTTCAACTATTATATGGGGATTTGGCTAATAGGGGCATACCATATCACCAACACATTATTTGGTCAGACAATTGTGCATCTCAATTCAAGAATGCATAAATATTCTATTGGTTGAGCAGGATGCACAGGTTGTCTAGAATTCAATGAATGTGGAATTTTATAGAAGTTGGTCATGGAAAGAGAGAGCATCATGGTGTAGGCACATGCATCCAAAGAGCCTTAGCTCATGAATAATTAAAGTACAAAGATGGACAAACATTAACAGATGCAAAATCCATCATCAAGGGTTGTAGCACTATAATGAGTCTAGGTAAGGAAGGCGAGTTTATGATTCATATATTTTTTTAGTTAATAGATAATACTAACCTTGCACCATATAAGGATTTTTTCACACTAATAGGATCAAGTAAGTTCCACTCTTTTAGAAGCTTTGATGTAGGTTCATGGAGTATCCACACAGAAAAAACGGCATGCTTCTGTCCATCATGTGTAGAGGAAAATTGGGATGAGTGTGAGTTGACAAAATGGATGGACAAATGGGATATAGGGGTTTTGGACCCAATTGACATCTATTGTCCCCCACAAGCACTGAAAATGGTAGAGATGGATTCATCTATTGACTTTGACTACTTGTCTAATCTTGTGCAACTTAGTAATATATATATCTTTGTAAATTCAACCTTAGTACAGGTTATTTTGGATATTGTCTTTATAACTTTATGTAACTTATACAATATGTAAATTAGGTTATAACTTACTATAGGTTATTTTGCAGAGGTTGAGATATCCAAAATAACCTATACTAAGGTTGAGATATGTTATTTTGGTGCAACAATATGTAACTTTATAGCCAATACTTAGTAAGGTAGAGATATGTCTAATCTAGTGCAATTTGGTAATATATATATCTCTGTAAATTTATCATTGAAAGCCATGTTTTTGTTGTTATTACACCTGAAGACAATGAAGAAGGGACAAATTATTATTTGTGTTGTTGTGTCTAAGCCAAAAAAAATTGGATCACTCAATTACAAATGGTGAAGGTTTAGAGTATCATATAGGTGTGGTGGTTGTAACCAGTAGACGACTTAGACAATATTCTATGAAGAACCCTAACTTGTGGTTATTCAAGGATAGGCAAACAAAGAGGAAGATTCTTCATTATTCAAACCTTTTTGTCATGTAAAATGTCCACTTGATAAAATATGGAGGAAAACCACATAATAAGACTCTTTGGAAGGTTTGCAAGTCATACTGTGAGGAAATACTTGAGACATTAAAATGTATAGCAGATCTAACTAGTTCATTAGATTGAATATAATTACAAAAACATGGACCTCTCTCACTTTTTGTGATGTACAGTACACAACTAGATAGCTTGAAATGGAGTTTCCCACTCTTTCACCCAACTAAAAAACTACCAATACTCGAACCTTCTGACAAGGTTTTTGATGCAGTGGACAGGTGTGATGGGCCCCAACCAAGTTCACAATGTAAAAATGTGCAAGGGAAAGGCAATGTTCCCCAAATCCACAAAACAAGAACTATCCTTTCTACAACTCCAACATCCTCCCAAAGGCTATGGTTGATATATTTCACCTATCTAGGATGGATTTAGGAGATTTAAAGTGGTTTTAGACCCTCAACCCAATTGTAGCACTCAAATTCCTCGAAATTGCCTTGTAGGCCTAATTGCCTCTAACTAGGTCTCCCATGAGAAAGATGTTAAGTTTTCTCGCAAACCCTTGAAAAGAACTCTCAAATAAAATAGGTTTTCAAATACCCATTTCTGCCTTCTTTAACATATCTCAACCTTAGTATAGGTTATTTTGGACCAACAAACAGGGCCTCCAACTAGGCACCCTTTTAAGCATAAAATAAGGTAATTTTCTAAAGCAACTGCCTAGTGCCCTTGCTTCCAATGCTCTAGACTATCAAAAGTATACTCAAATGGACCCAATCAAAGGAATATTAAGTCAATTTTACACTCCAAACTCTACAAGTAAGAAACCCCCAAATTGGTCTCTTACAAACCCTTAAACCTAGGGCTTTCTCAATGTATGACTTCCCAAGCCAACATCAATCAACTCAAGCTTGATTTTCCATCTCCAAGGCATATGTAGACATAATCTACCATAAAATACCCCTCTCCAATGGATAGATCTCCTACTGCTACTCCTTAGGCATTCATTTCATGCACCTATAGCTACCTAAACTCCATTAGAGGCCTCCAACCATGCAAACTCATGTCCAAACCCCAAGTGCCCAAAGCTTGCAAAAAATGATGAAAAGTTGCTTGCAATCAACGCTTTTGGAAAAATGGATTCCTACTTGTCTTAATACACCATAAATGGATTAGATATCATGCCAATAGATCCAAAACACCATTATAGGCTACATCACTAAGAAACCAATGCAATCAAGAGAATACACACAAAATTGCTCAAAAATAGAGTTTTATTGCATTCTTCACCAAGATGTCATACAATTGCTGATGAAATCCATACAATGCTCTACATTATTATCCTATCCCTTCACTAGGCTATATAGGATGAATTACAACTTCCCCAGCCATATTCCATCAGTTGGAATCCATTAACAAGGTTAAAAAATTTAAATACTTTCTTTCACTAGGCAACACAGATCTAATTGATCAAGTTAGGCTTGGTTTACAAAGAAACATAGAGAAAATGGGTTTATGGAAACACCCAACACTTAGGAATGACTAAAAACCTTATTTCAACTTGTTCCCAAATGCTTATTCCTCCAACAGGTCTCTAACTCCTGTCATACTCCAAACAACACGTCCAAAAGGTTAAATCCTCTTAGGTACTTGACCTAGGGCCGGTTAGGAAAAATTAAAAAACTTCTTCTCTAGTATTGAAACCCTAGAATCATTGAAAGGACCCTACTAACTACAATTCCCTAAGAGTCCATGAAAATCCACCCATAGAGATTGTAGTTAGGGGCCCATTTATGGAATATGCACAAAATTGCTGTCCTACAAACCCTGATGCACTAAATCTTGAATAACTTGAGAAAAACAATACTTAGAAGGATGAAACCAAAAGAAAAAGAAAGGTGGGTAAAATATCCTTCTCAAAAATCATTAGACTAGACTTTCCAATCCATATAGTATGACCAACATATAGAAAACAGTAAAAATGGCTTCAAAACTCAACATCATTTATTGTATTTTCTCCCAATCCGTACAATATGCCCCATTAGACCTCAAAAATGAGGTATTTATCCATCCTAGGACTATTCCAATGGTTAAACCAATTATTTGAATAGTTACAACTCCTTTCCAACCAAGTTGCATTTTTAGTAACTTTTACAACTTTTCAATTTTGCAATTTTGCACATAAAGTGAAACTTTTGCAAAGTTCACTAAATTTCATTTCTAGCACTTGGAAAAAGGTTCCAAATTATTCAAAAATAACTAAAAACACATAATACTAGGACATCTTGACCAAAAACTCAAAAAGATCCAATTTTCCATAATTAGCAACTTTTTCTTATATTTTGCACAAAGTGGCCTAGGCATACATATCTTGCTCATATCTCTCTCACCATTCATCATGGGATCGAATTGTCTACTCCATTAGATTAGAGTGGCCAAGTAAACCCTAATCCCAAGCTCATCCCATCCTATTGACCACTCAAACATTCTTGAGCATGCCAAATGAAATTGACCCTAAGAGCCACTAAATGCCATAGGGCAATGATCTTTGATGGGCATATTGTAGAGCTCGTGTGAGCTATGGATGGATTTCTAGATGCTACAAGATCAATTTTTTGACACCTACAATAACCTCTTTCACTTTTTGGAGATTAGATTCAATTTTGGTTTTGTGGCCCCATCTCGACTGATGTCGAAACTTGCAGTGTTATTCAGTACAAAGTTGCCAACTGGTGAATCTCTCTCATCGTTCATCATGGGATTGAATTTTCTACTTTTTTAGCTCTGAGTGATTGATTAAACCCTAGTCCAAAGCTTGTCCCATACCATTGAACATTCAAACATTCTCAAGAATGCTGAATGAAATTGACCAAGAGTCACTAAATGTCATAGGGTAGCGATCATTGGTAGGGCATATCCCAAAGCTCATACAAGGTATGGATGTAATTCTAGGTGCTACAGGATCATGTTGTTGATACCTACAATAACCTCTATCTCTCTCTTTATGATATTGAGTTTTGTTTTGATTTTGCAACCCCATCTTGGGTAATGCTAAAACTTGTAGTGTTGGTTAGTAAAAAGTCACCAACTAGTGAATCTCTCTAACCATTCATCATGGGATCAAATTATCTGCTCTGTTAGCTCCAAGTGGCTAGGTAAATCATAGTCCCAAGCTTGTCTCATCCCATTGACCACCTGAATGATCTTGAGCATGCCAAATGGAATTGACCCTCAGAGTCACTAAATGCAATAGGATAGCGATCTTTGATGAGACATATCTCAGAGCTCGTGCAAGGTATGGATGAAATTTTGGGTGCTACAAAATCATGTTGTTGAAACTTGTAATAACCTTTCTCACTTTTTTGAGATTGGATTCCATTTTGATTTTGTGGCCCCATCTCGAGTGATGTAAAACTTGTAGTGTTGGCTAGTACAAAGTTGCCAACTAATGAATCTCTCTAATCATTCATCATGTGATCAAAATGTCTACTCCGTTAGCTCCAAGTGGCTAGGTAAATTCTATTCCCAAGCTTGTCCCATCTTATTGACTGCTCAAATGTTCTCAGGCACGCTGAATGGAATTGGCTCTAAGAATCACTAAATGCCATAGGGCAGTGATCTTTGAAATGGCATATCTTAGAGCTCGTGCAAGGTATGGATGCAATTCAAGGTGCTATAGGATCATGTTGTTGATAGCTACAATAACCTCTTTCTCTTTTTGAATATTAGATATTGTTTTAATTTTGCAGCTTGATCTCAGGTGATGCTAAAACTTGTAGTGTTGGCCAATATAAAGTTGCCAACTAATGAATCTCTCTAACCCTTTTCTGTAGGATCAATCTGTCTTCTCCTTTAACTCCAAGTCACCAGGTAAACCTTAGTCCCAAGCTCATCCCATACTGTTAATCACTCAAACATTAACGAGCATGCTGGACAAAATTAACCTTGAGAGTCACTAAATGCCATAGGGAAACAATATTTGAAAAGGCATATCTTGGAGTTCATGCAAGGTATGGATGTGATTCTAGGTGCTACAAAATCATGTTATCAACACCTACAATAACCTCTCTCACTTTTTGGAGATTAGATTCCATTTGATTTTGTAGATCCATCTCAGGTGATGCTGAAACTTGTAGTGTTGGCCAGTACAAAGTCACCAATTCGTGAATCTCTCTCACCATTCATCATGGGATTTAACTTCTACTCCATTATCTTGGAATGGCTAGGTAAATCCTAGTCCCAATCTCATCCCATTCTTTTGGTCATTCAAACATTCTCTGGCACACCAAATGGAATTGACCCTAAGAGTCACTAAATGCCATGGGGCATCGATCTTTAACGAGGCATATCTCAGAGCTCATGCAAGGTATGGATGCAATTGTAGGTGCTAGAGGATAATATTTTTGACACCTACAATAACTTCTCTCTCTTTTTGGATATTGGATTCTACTTTGATTTTGTGGCCCCATATTAGATGATGTTGAAACTTGTAGTTAGCTAGTACAAAGGCACCAAATGGTGAATCTCTCTAACCATTCATTATGGAATCGAATTGTCTACTCCATTAGCTTTGAGTGGCTAGGTAAACCCTAGTCCAAAGCTTGTCTCATCCCATTGACCCCTCAAAAATTCTCAAGCATGCTGAAGGAAATTGACCCTAAGAGTCAATAAATGCCATAGGGAAGCAATCTTTGACAAGTCATATCTCTGAGCTCATGCAAGGTATGAATGCAATTCTAGGTGCTACAGGTTTACTTTGTTGACACCCACAATAACCTCTCTCACTTTTTGGAGATTGTATTCCATTTTGATTTTGCGGCCTCATCTTGGGTGATGCTGAAACTTGTAGTGTTGGCCAGTACAAAGTCACCAATTGGTGAATCTCTCTAATCATTCATCATGGGATTAAACTATCTAATCTATTAGCTTTGAGTGGTTAGGTAAACTCTAGTCCCAATCTCATCCTATCTCACTAACTGATCAAATGTTCTTGGGAACATTGAATGAAATTGACCCTGAGAGTCACTAAATGCCATAGGGAAGAGATCTTTGATAGGGTATATCGCAGAGTTCATGCAAGGTATGGATGCAATTTTGTGTGCTACAAAATTATATTGTTGACACCTATAATAACCTCTCTCTCTTTTTTGAGATTGGATTCCATTTTGATTTTGTGGCCCCATCTCAAGTGATGTTGAAACTTGTAGTGTTGGCCAATACAAACTCACCAACTAGTGAATCTCTCTAACCATTTTCCATGGGATTGAATTGTCTACTCTATTAGCTTTGATTGGCTAAGTAGACCCTAGTCTCAAGCTCATCCCATCCTATTGACTACTCAAACATTAATGGGCATGCTAAACATAATTAACCTTGAGAGTCACTAAATGCCATGGTGCAATAATCTTTGATAGGGAAAATCTCGGAGCTTGTGTGAGGTATGGATGCGATTCTGGTTGTTATAGGATTATGTTATCAACACCTAAAATAAACTCTCTCATTTTGGAGATTTGATTCCATTTTGATTTTGTGGCCCCATCTTGAGTGATGTTGAAACTTGTAGTGTTGTCCAGTATAAAGTTTCCAACTGGTGAATCTCTCTCACCATTTATCCTGGGATCAAACTGTCTGCTCAGTTAGCTCTGAGTGGCTAGGTAAACTCTAGTTTGAAGTTTGTCCTATCCTATTGATCATTCAAATTTTCTCATGTATGCCAAATAGAATTGACCCTAATAGTCGCTAAATGCCATAAGGCAGTGATCTTTGACAGGGCATATCTCAGAGCTATTGCAAGGTATATATCCAATTCTAGGTGCTACATGATCATGTTGTCAATACCTAAAATAACCTCTCTTAGTTTTGGATATTTTATTCCATTTTTATTTTGCCACCCCATCTTGGGTGATGCTAAAACTTGTAGTGTTGGCCAATACAAAGTCACCAACTGGTGAATCTCTCCAACCATTCATCATGGGATCAAATTGTCTACTTCATTAGTTCTAAGTGGCTGGGTAAACCCTAGTCCCAAGCTTGTCTTGTCTCATTGACCACTCAAATGTTCTCGGTCACACTGAATGGAATTGAACCTAAGAGTCATTGAATATGATGTGTCGATACTTGGAAGAATGAAAAAGACACAAGAAGTTGAAGATGACATCCTAGGGGTATAAAAATTATTCTTGGTGAGACCTCCTTTGGAAAAAAGCATCATTTGTCATCCCTCTACCTTCTCCAAATTTGGTTTGAACTGTTGTCTACATTCAAACCCCAAACTCCTCAAATTAGTACTATAATTCTCTAACCAAGTATCCAAAACTTGCCTAGGGCATCATTGGAAAATTAGCTAACTCCATTTTCTAAGCTCAAAATTTATGATACATTGTGTATAATTTGTCCTCTCCCATTTCCCTCAATTCCATGGTGATTCCATGGTGGGACTTCATGGAAGAGTCATTTTTGTGTGCGTTGTTTGGATAGGACCAACACACAGGGTTTCCAAGAAAAAATGCAACTATAGCTATAGGAATCATAAGAAGAGAATAAATAATGTGTTTCCATGAATGAAATTCTCGTAGAGATGGATAAGTAAGCAATATTGATATCAAATTCAATAAATAAATTTAAAAAATTATTTCAAGTCTTCTTGTGTTCTGAAGATAAAGCATATTTAAACTCTTGACATGTTTATGATGACACTAAGATTCAAGCTTAAACATTTACATAATATAGCCAAGTCAAGAGTCAAACTTCAATGTTAATTGTATAACAATAATAAGAATTCAAGTTTCATTATTCTCATTCCAACAAAAACTCCAAATAAGTTACTCATAATCAAAAGTACTCATAACTTGTTCAATCTAAATACAAATTAATATCATAGCCTTATTCACATGTCAAAAGATACTATCAAAGCTTATTATAATGATTCCTACCCTTATTTTGGACGCAAATTACATTAAAATGAAATACATTAAATACTTAAAACTAAACAAGAAAAATCAGATATATATTATGATAACCAATAATGTCGTACATAAACAAACTGATGCATCAAAGTTATAAGTCTCATAATGTCATGTGTCAAATATATGTCATACATCAAATATAAAATGCCATATATACATCAAATGTATGTCAAATATGTCAACTAATGTAAAATCCAAGATATATGTCCACTAATATGTATCCATGTGTCCATCCCTATATCTTCTCCTTCTCATGAGGGGAAGGAAATAAATCCCTAGAGGTCTTCGATCATTGCATTAAGGGAGATGATGGGGATGATGGTGTATTCCTCACATGCTCACCCATCCTCTTGTTTAAGCTCTTCTCTAAGTAGAGCTGATACAAACAAAGTATATATGAATCAATAATTATTATACATTGAAATTAAATATATGTACACACAAAATTAATTATTTTCTTACTGCTATCAAATAGTAACTCTATACATCCACCTCAAAGGCTCGTGGACGATCGAAGTAAGAAGGCCCTATAAAAATTCAATCAATATAATCACTTGATCATACTTATAAATACCATTTGAAATTTCAATACTAACTATTATAAATGATAAATAAAACTATGAAAACTCTTTCATACCTTGATCAATGGCTTTGAACTAGCCATTGCGACAACAACTCTATGATTTATGGACTGGCGAAGATGAGGAGTCTCTTACATCAAAAAGTACAAATTATATAATAAAATGTACATGTTTTTTTATAAAATATAATATAAATAAATGAATTAAATTAACATGAAACAAATGTACCTCTATGAAGCTTGTATCATACCTAGACTTAGAGTCCCTTATGAACGTCAATGGTCTGATAGACAACTAATGCACATTGATAAAAAAAATTGTCAATCCTTCATATGATTGCTTACTAAATATATATATATTAATTTAAATGATTAAATTGATACATACTTGTTGACTTGTCAATGAGAGGTAAAATGGGGATGGAGAATTTGTATTAGGGCCATCAACACTCTTGCCCTAAATTTTGAACAATGTCAAGACATGCTAATTTATTAGTCATTTATTGTACATACAAAATGTGATCAAATTAGTTTATTATAATTGTAATTTACTTGTGTGTCAATGCCAAATGTCTCATTCAAGAAGTCATCAATGACTAGCCCATCATCCGCAATGTCTCTAATGTGACAACCAAACATGCATAAGGATCCACATGATGTGCACATGTGACACCGATGCAAAGAAGGCTCCTCCTCAACTAATGGACTAGTGCAATGAATGAGGGTTAGTATCAAAGCATTTATAGCCCATAGAGTACTGGTCTCTACATGTTTTTTCATAATTGAAAGAATAATGACATGCTCACCTTGTGGCTTGACAGTAGGTGCCCTAACTATATTAGGGTAATGATGTCCCCTCGACCTCTCAAATGATGACTCCCAATCTCTACCCTGAGAATCTAACATGTTAAAATAATTGGGGATCTCCTCAAGGATAAATTCATAATACAATTTCTTTAAGAAATATATTAGAACCTCATGATTATTGTAGGGAGAGACATCAAAAAACATCCACCATCTATCCCAAAAGTTATTTCTAATATCATTATGGATGCACCAATGGATGGGGGACCTTTTAGTTGTAGTTTTAACAATGTCTTGTTTTACTGGCTTTTAAAAAATGCACATGTGTCATGTTTCATTATGTCCTTTTTGAAAATATCTTTATATGATAATGTTTTTGCATAATATCTTCTTTTATCTTCTCTCTTAACATGCAAATATCCAACTAACCACTAATAGAAGCTATTATTGAAAATAATTGGTAAATTGTGTATTGTCTTTGATGTTACAAAAAATGTCATATATTTCTCGTCAGTGTATGTCAAGCTCACTCGGGTGATGAAGATAGTTTCCTATGTCTACCGAGCATTCCAGAGTTTTCCAAGTTCAAAAGATAGTGTCTACTAAGTTAACTTGGGATACAAAGAGAAGTTTATAAAAGTTGAGTGTTAACTGAGCTCACTTAGTTATTATGGGAACTTTGTGAAGATGCAACATTAACTAAGTTCACTTGGTTAACATATGAAAATTATTTCTAAGTTAGTGTCAACTGAGCAGGGTCTACTAACGAAGGATTTTCTTGTTTTGGCATATTGAGGTTAATTAATTTTTTTGTAGGTTCTAGTCGACTAGGGAGATGAATATTAATTATTCTAAATTATATTGAAGTTGAATTGACATCGCATAAGGTATAAATATAAGGTCAAGTTGAGGACTAAATGTGTAGAAGTGAATGGAAGAATATAAGATTCTTAGAGGAAGCGAATTAGAAGGATAAGTAGAATATTTGTGTGGAGCTGCAAAGCTACATTCAATAAGAAAGGATCAAGTATACAAGCCAGAATTGAGATATGTAACAGCAATTCAGTTGCATCAAAAATTAGGTCATCTCATTGTTACTCTCTAACTATTGTAGTAGTGATCTAAATCCCTTAACAAAGTTGGCTTAACAACTATTTGTAAATCCTTTAACAAGATGGAATTTCTAGATTTAAGTGTCTAAAGACCTCTAACAAGGCCACTCCTAACAGGGTGATTAAATCCTCTAATAGGGTCACACCTAATAGTGTGTTTTGTAACCTTTAATAGGGTTGGCTCTTAATAGGGCTCACTTTAGAAGAGTGAAAATTAGTAACTAGTTGTAGTTGGTGGTTTTTCCCAAATTGAGTTTCCACATTAAATCTTAGTGCCACTTGTGTTCATGTTATTTCTTTTATGTTTATGCAAATAAGTTAAGTAAGGTTAATTAAAGATAATATTTTAAAATTTGCATGTTAAGCATTTGTTGAGTTACAGTTGTCATTTTAGTGTTTACCAAGTTACAACATTTACTTGTGTAAACCAAGTGCATATGTGTTTACTGAGCATCAATATTTTTATTGAAGTTTGTGTTCTATGTGTAGACACCTAAATTTGATTACACCACTTTGGTAATCCTATTTAGTTATCTCTGAAGGCATCATTAGATAAATTCCAATTTAATTAATCCTTTGCCATCCCCTAGCTAATTAATTTAATTAATCATCTATAGTCCTAATTGATAAATTAAATAACCTATTATTTATCAATTAATCATATTCTCCTATCTAATTCCAAATCCAAAATTTATTAAAATCACTTTAATAAATAAAACCCTCAAAACTAATAGCCCCTAAACTATCCTAAATCCTCTATTTGGCATAATCCACCTCATCCGCCCATACTAACCTAGCTTAGCCACTAACTCACCCAACCTCATAAATGCCATTCACTTGCACATCTCTAACATCCCTAATCTAATCCTAAACCCAAGCCTAATCCCCCTCCTAACCTTGTCACATTCCCTAAGTAAGCTTAAGACTTTCCTAAACCAAGCAAAGTCAAAAATCTTAACTCCCTCCAAAATATCCCAACCACCAAGCCTTCATTGCTCTTACAAAGTCATAAATGGCTCTTACATCCTAACTCATGACTCTTACATCCTCAACCACCCTCATCAAGCCTTTGACCAACCCTTATCCTATCCTCTCACACCCATCCTCCTTGTGACAAGTGTCACCTCCCTATTGGTGCTAAACAAGCACAATCCATGTGCTCCCCTTTGAGTGCATCCTAGCCCTCCCTCACCATCTTGCCATCCTTGCATCTTGACCATCCATCCCTCTACCCCTTGGCCTATAAATTGAACCTCTTCCCTTCACAAAAAGAATCCATCCTCCATGCAAAGTTATAATGCTATTTTGAGAGCACAAACACTACCAAAATACCATTATAATGGCAAAATCACTCCATGACACCATTGTTGAAACCTTGCCTCATTCACTCCATCCATCCATCTAAGCTTGAGCTATACTTGTGAGCATACATATCTTAAATTGGGGACATATCTATTGCATCATTGTGTTATACCATTTGGAGCTTACCATTCTTGGTTTGCCTCCATTTGTGGTGATAACAAATTGGTCCTATCATAAGTTTTTTCCATGTTTGATTTTGTTAATGCTTTTCTTAATAGCTAGTATTCAATATTACACTACTAAGCTAGGTGATACATTTTGGCATGCCTGATGGGACCCCGCATATGGGTCAATCTAACCTTGTTTTAACTTTTTTTTTACTAACCAATTTAACCTTGTTTGCTTGTAGGTTTTTGTGTTAGGTTTGCTGATCTTTTTGTAGGTACACAGGTTCCTCTTTCAAAGTCATGATCCTAGCCATATAATTGGTTTCCATTTCTGAGACCTCAAAAAAATTAGCTTTTTTGCGAACCCGCGACCCCAAGAACGCGATCCCGCGATGCGGTAACGTGGCCATCTTCCGGTGGGAATGCGAACCCATGACTACGAGTTTGAACTTCATCACCAACTTATTTCTATCACGTGCCTTTAACAAATTTTGCATCCCCGTCGATCTTTTTTTCTATGGGAATGCAAGAACAACTAGTGGGATCGCAACATTCACCTGCGGGAAAGCCATCATTAACTTGTAAACCAATTTCTTTTGTTGACCTCTCAAACTCACTAACAGATTCCCCTACGGGAATGCTACTAAATCTGCTTGCGGGATCATTGTTTTGCGAGATCGCTCTACGACTTTTTAACCTATGGCCTCAATTTTTATTCACCAATTTTCTGTCCTGCATCCTCGCTGACTCTTCCTGCATTCCCGCGACTACAAGATCGCTGCATTAACCTATGGGATCACTGCATTAACCCACGAGATCACCTTGCCTATCAGATCAAAACTCAGCTTCAACTTTCTCGCATTCCCGCTAACAGTTTTCACATTCTCGCGCCTGCAGGAACGTGTTCTTAACCCGTGGGTTCGCTGTGAGATTTATTTTTTCTCAAAATTTTGATAGTTTTTCATTGCAAATTTCATTCTAACTTGTTTTCTATAGGTTTAATCATCATTCTAAGCATTTTTACGCATATCAAAAATAACAAAAAAAGTTAAATTTTTTTTCCCATAGTTAAGTTTTCATTTTGAAAGATTTTTGGGCGACTAATCAAATCACATTTTTGTAGCATTGCAGGTTGGAGCAACAAACCTAATCATATTTTTCATAGGTTTTTCTTAGAATGAACTTGCATGTTTAAACACGTCTTTCATTGCATGAATGCACTCAAATCACTCTCGAATGCCATGGATTAAAATCAACTTTTCATTGGAATGCATGCTTAAAAAAACAAACATAATCTCAAATGCCAAGGATCAATTAATCATTGCAATATCTCACACTTCCAATTTGGGCATAAAACACTCTAACACAATCTTGAATGCCTAACAATCAATGAACATTGCATAGTTTTGATGCATTTCAAATGATGCTCAAATTTTTTATGTTGACAATCTCTCGATTACCATTATGTTGAAGATGCTGTCAAGTTGGAATTGAACATCTATATCTTAATCACTTGTGTTTTCAATAGATCAAACAATCTAAGAATCAATTGGTGAAAGAACTCTTCTTTTAAGCCCAAGGTCATCTGAATCTTCTCTCCCCTTGTCGCCTTTGCAGGCCATCTTGGGTGCATAAGACCAGGATCCAAAACCTTGTTTTTAGTTTTAGGGGGCCTGCTTGGGGATTTCATCACCCCTTGGGATGACCTCAACTCCAGCATTTCAGCGGAGTATAAAGATTGGGAGGTGAATCCAAAGACACCTCTCTTGGGATAAAAATTCTGTCACTCGGGATAAGCCTCAAAGAACTTTATACCCTTGAGAAGTGAAAGAAGAGAAGTGGGTTACCGCTCCTCTCAGCTGTGTGACATCTTTTGGTTTCATCTACGGATAGGGGCCTCACGTACCTTGCATATATCAAGGACTCCCTAGCTAAACCAAATTTCACCCTTGTAGAAAGCTTCCTAGGATGTTGGTATGTTTGACGTGCTTGCTCCAAAATTTTGTCTGCTTGTTTGTTCATAGCTTTTGAATGAATGTTTGCCAACTTTGGTCAAAATCCCAAAAAAGCAGAAATCTCCCAGCTCAAGGCATACTTAGCATAGTCACTGCCTCATCAGAAGATCATCCAAGCTCCCTTAGTTCTTTGCCTTAGAACAATCCCAAATCCAAGGTTCATCCAAATCATCCCACCAGCCAGCTAGCAACCCAATCCAAAATCACCCAAGCCTTTAAAGAGTTGTTGTCACTCTGCTAGAATTTGCTATCCAATCAATCCTACCAATCAACCAATCCCACCAAGGTTATCCCTCTGACAGAGCATTGTCTAGGGTAATCCAGCTTTGTCACTTGTATCCCTCATCACCTTGAGCTAAAGGTTGGGATCCACAAGTGGTCAATCTCATGTCATGCCCATAGAATAATTAGTCTATCCTCAAAGTTGACACAACCACCACCAAATCTAGCACATAGGAGAGCAAAACCCTCCCTTTTGATAGCATACCCTTGAAGTCTTCCATCCATAGGAAAGCCAAAAATCTCCAACCAATCCTCCTTAGGTCTGTCATATAGCTTTGACTCTCCCTAGGAAATCTCTCATCATCCAAATCCAAATATGAGCTTCCCAACTTATCCTAATCTGCATTTTCGTATTCATCCTTCATCCCCATCTAACTCATCATTAAAACATCATGTCACAATCCTATTGTGATGAGTTTGGTCATCCCACCTTTTCTCCCACCTCATCCTATTCTGACGATGATGATGATCTTGTCGACTATGACGGGTATATTGAAAGCCTTAGAGATATTACTCCCAACATCCCCCAAAATCCAAACATTCCTCCAAACTACTCCATCCCTCCTCTAAACATACCCACTAGCACTCCTTACCATGCCTTTGATAAGGGAAATACATTACTATCCTCATCCTTACCTCCTCCTTATATCGTGCTCAGATATTCCTCTTATACATCAGTCATACCTCCATCTTCCTCTACCTTCATCTCCCAGCCTCCGCCATTCTAGAACAATTCTAGTAGCTACATCCTTAGTCCAAATCCACCATCCCAATCTCTTCCAAACCCCTTTCAAAATCCTCCAACCAATCCTAGTTCTATAATGCATCACCTCAATCCCCTTACTCCTCCCAACCCAATACACTTGTCTCCAAGGAATTTTACAAGGAAACCCAAAGAAACTCCCTCTCCCACCCCATCACTCCTCTTACATCATCCTATCACTACCATCCCTATCTCATCCACCCCACTTATCAAACCCTTCCATCTCCTACCTCCCATCCATTGAATTTCTCCAAATCCCATCTACATCTCCTCCTCCTAGCATTACCCAAATCCCATATAATAAACCTTATGAGTCCATCCTCCATCAGCTCATCCCCATTGAAGAACCTCCTACCCATCAATCTACCTCACTACAAGAGATGATCCATACTTCTCCTATCATAACATCCACTCCCATCCTTTCCTATCAAGATCTTGTCCAAAAGCATGTTGAAATATCCCCCGACACAACAAAAGATCCCGCCATCCCACTTATTCCCCTACATGATCCACTTTTACCATCTCCTCCATCTCTGAATCCTACCATCTTACCTACTCCATCTCAAAATCCATTTCCATCAACCCATCACTATCAAGATCCTCTCTTTTCATCCCCTTTTCTTGATGATCATACATCTCCCATAATCTATGATGAAGAAGAACTCACTATCATATATGAAGCTCCAACTCCTTTAGCTAATAATGGACTCACATCTTGTGTTCCAAATAATGAACATCATAATAAAGAAAGAAATAAAAGTGTATCTCTAGATGTTGGTATCCCCTCTATCCCTGCACATTCCCAAGTCCTTCCATCCTTACCCCAAAGTTCCCATCCATCTTATTCTACATCTATTTTGGGCCCTTATCCTACTCCTTATCTCCAACCCTCCATTTTGGGTCCATATATCCCTTATCTAAATCCCACACCCTTTCCATCCATTTTGGGTCCTTATATACCTAATATGAATCCTTTATCCCCTCCATCTATTTTTGGACCTACACCTTCCCCGTTTCCATCTATTTTCGGCCCATATCCTTCACTCCTGCCATCCATTTTGGGAAATTGTATCCATCCATATCCTATCTTCCAATCCATCCTTCCATCCCCTCAAAACCACTAGCTAGATCATCAAAGGCACTAACCCTTGAATCCATTCCATCCATTATCTCTCCATCTCCTCCATGCTCTTGTTCCCATCCCATGGCTAATAGAAGCATATTGGATGCCAAAATCAAAAAGCATAAATCCAAAAATCCACAAAAATCCAAGTCTCAACATGTCCCTTCTAAAATACATGTTCAAGAAGAGAAACATTTGATCCCAATCAAAGAAAAGTTCAAGAGGCAACAAAGGCCCAAGTTGAAAAAGTCAAAAATCATGTGGACACCCAAGATGCTCATACAAGCAATGCATCTCAAAGAAAAATCTCAATTGGCATCCATTCATGCTACTCAAAAAGCCTCATCCATCCATCCTTTATGCAAATCCCAATATATTCATCCTTCATCCCCCCAACCCACTCTTAGTCCATATGCTTCTTATCCTAAATTTACCATCCTTCATCTTCCAACTCTACTTTTAGTCCTTATCTTTCTCTTCCTCCATTTTCTCCTCAACCTCGCTCAATACCATCTTTCCTGCTACTTTATCCCCTCTCAAGGTGTGTGCCAATGATGATCTTTCCAAATTCCTCATCCATTTACCCACAAGCCTTGTGTCTTCATATCCATTATTTTCCAAACTCCCACCCACCATTCAACTTTTTTAATCCAATCCTTTTCCATCCATCCTACCAACATCTATGAGTAAAAATGGATCAAAAAAGTCAAAAAATAAAAATAAATAAAACAAACAAAAATAAATAAAAATCATCCATTGGTGAAAACTTGGCAATTCAAGTGCCATGAATAAGTACCATGATGAAAACTTGGCAAACAAGTGTCATGCGTAATTCCTCCATCCAAATGCTCTATACACTTGGGGGCATGTTGCATCACCCATCATACCCATCTCATCCCACCATACCAACCACATCCTATCCATTTCACCCACCATCCTCCTTTGGATCTTGATAGAAATAAATTCCACCACTAGATACATGCTTCTGGTCATCCCTTTGACATCCATTTTCCATCAAAGTTTGTATCCACCTATCCTTTATCTACCCATTCTTTCGTCCATCCAATCCCTCCCTTGTCCTCATCCACCCATCCTCCTTATCCTCTACCTCATTAACCTTTCCCATCCTAGCTTCCATCCTATCTCCCTCATCCTCTTGTTGACCAATATTTGATCCTACCACAACCCTCATAAGAAAATCCTCTTGAATAGCATATTATAACTGGGGGAACTCTATTCCTTAGAGACCGTGTCGTGTCCATCTTTCCATCCTTATCTTTTTGCATTCCTCTACCCAAATCCCTCTATCCACTATTCCCTTTTTTCATCTATCCTTGCATCTCCAAACATTTCCTCCATCTTTCCATCACCTGGTACATCCCTTGTCATTGGTATCTAGTCCTCAACTATCCCTCATCCTGAGCTTCCATTCGCTATCCTCTCATCCTAAGCTTTTTATCTGCTATCTCCTCATCCTAAGCTTCTCACTCCCACTATCTTAAGCTTTTCACAAACCATCTTCTCCTTTTGAGCTTTTCATCCCCTCTATCTCCTTATCCCACACTTTTCCTCTACCTCCCCATCTCAAGCTTTTCATCCACTATCTTCTCATCCCAAAACTTGCATCTTCATCTTTCCTTCCACTATCCTATCGTGCTGAGCTTTTGTATGGTAATCCCTTGTACATCCTTTGCTCTATCAACTATCTATTCCTTGCCCATTGGTCCTTTGCTTAGTCCCATTGTATACCTCTCATCTCTTCATGTCAATTCTTGCTTGCTCATAACTTGCAGTTCTCTTGGTTAAGTGCTTTAGTGAATCCTTGTATGAGATCCCTTGTCATCAAAGTGTTGTCCTAAAGAGTTTTTCTTGCCCAGCTCATCCTAGTCCTCGATATTATTGATAGATCCTTGCAGGATGCATCCTTCCTCTAGTCTGATCTTGGTTCATCAGTATCCATTCCTACCAATCTCTTTGGAAAAAGGTTAACTTTTTTATGGATTTACATTTTCTTTCAATTTATTTTCTTTTCAAGATTTCAAGCTTGATTCTTAAAGTATCTCTTCCAAGTGATTTGGGTTGTTCCCTCCTCATGGTCGCCATGATCTTTTATAACATGGTGTGCTACGAATGGGGCAATTCAAGTGCAAGGTCTTGATCAAGTCTTTCATCTTTTCTTTTCTTCTGCTTGTTGGTTACCTCGTATCATTTCCACTCTAATTCTTTTGGGATTCATGTATGATGCTAGGGCAATCCTTGTGTGTTTGTTTCAAGTCAATCCATCAGTCCTCTGAATGGTTGGTGAAAAGGCCTTGATGTTCTTGGTACCCTTGGCAATTAACCAACAGTCTTATAGAAAATCTAGTGCTCAATTACATGGTGGTACTTCTCTTTGAAGTATCCCCCCACTGAAAATGCTTCAATGGATTCCCTTCATCTCCATTATCCCCCATCCATATCCAACATCTATCTCTCCCACCCCTGCTTGTGCATTAGTATCTCTTTGAATCAATCTTCACTCTTACCTTTAGGGTTCCACAATCCTAGTCTTAGGGATCCACCCATCAAATCAATCCACCAAGCCTCATCTTTCAAGATCCACAATCCTAGTCCTAGGGATCTCTGAAACCCCTCTCTTGCCAATCTATCTCTTTGAAATCTTGTTGCATCAGCTTTATCTTCCCATCATCCATCCCCTCCTCCTGGTTTCTTTTTATAGTGCTCCACTCCTTCATTCTCCCCCCACTCCTAGAAATTCTTAAGCTTGCTTCCTCTTGTGCATCTAATTCCCCTTTATCATTCTCCCGTAGTGAGAGTTTGAGCTAATTCAGCCCCTTCTCTTTGCCACTCTGTGTCTCTACTCATCTCGATTTCTGGTGATTTTTTCAAGAATCCGTTGAGCCTCATTTATCTCCTCACCACCTTCTTGAGGGGGCATCATCTAAGTCTAGTCTCTCCTCTTCTTATTTGAGACTGGGGCAACCTTGTTGCTAAAAGATCTTCCTTGTGTCGTCTTCATTCAAACTTCTTTGAAATAGTGTTGTCTCAACACTATGTCAAAGAGGGGCAAAATGTAGACACCTAAATCTGATTACACTACTTTGATAATCCTATTTAGTTATCTCTAAAGGCATCATTAATTAAATCCTTATTTAATTAATCCTTTGCCGTCCCCTAGCTGATTAATTTAATTAATCATCTATAGTCCTAATTGATAAATCAAATAATCCATTATTTATCAATTTAATCCTATTCTCCTATCTAATTCCAAATCCCAAATTTATTAAAATCAATTTAATAAATAAACCTAAGATCTAATAGCCCCTAACTTATCCATAACCCTCCATTTAGCCTAATCCACCCCTTCCACCCATACTAACTAAACTTAGCCACTAACTCACCCACCCTCATGAATGCCATCCACTTGCCCATCTCTAACAAGCCTAATCTAATCCTAAACCACCTATAATCCCCCCCTAACCTTGTCACTTTTCCTAAGCCAAGCAAAGTCAACAATCTCAACTCCCTCCAAAATATCCCAACCACCAAGCCTTCATTGCTCTTATAAAGCCATAAAGACTCTTACAAGCCATTTATGAGGGTCTTTAAGGCCTTGAGCCTCCTTTTCTGACTCATCCATCCCCTTTCCTCCCTCCACTCACCCTGTGACATGTGTCACTCCTTGATTGGTGCTAAACAAGCACAATCCATGTGCTCCCCTTTGAGTGCATCCTAGCCCTCCTTAAGCTTTCATATCTCCTTGCATATTAGCCCTCCATCCCTCAAGCCCTTAGCCTATAAATTAGATCCCCTCCCAAGCCATTCCAATCACAATCCATCAAGTAAAGTTACCATGTCAGTTTGAGAAGCCAAGTTCATACCATTTTTACATATCCACACCAAAAATCCCAAATCCACCTCCATGAAAGCATCTTGAAGCTTGAGCATACATCCCAAATGTATATCAAAGGATACCTCCCCAAATCAAGTGATAATCCTCATTGAGAGAGCCCATCCATGGCCCATATTCTCATTTGAGAACCTCACTTTGTCTCATCTAAAAGTTTATATTGATTTTGTTGGTTAATGCTTTTGTTCTTAAATAGATTAGTGTTTCTTGCTAACATATTAGTGTACACATTTTGGCATTCCTCTACCAAAATCCCTCTATCCACTATTCCCTTTTTTCATCTATCCTTGCATCTCCCAGCATTTCCTCCATCTTTCCATCACCTGGTACATCCCTTGTCATTGGTATCTAGCCCTCAGCTATCCCTCATCCTGAGCTTCCATTCGCTATCCTCTCATCTTAAGCTTTTCCTTTGCTATCCTCTCATCCTAAGATTTTCATCAGCTATCCCTCATCCTAAGCTTCCATTCACTATCCTTTCATCCTAAGCTTTCCATTCACTATCCTCTCATCCTAAGCTTTTCCTTTTCTATCCTCTCATCCTAAGCTTTTCCTCCACTATCTCCTCATCCTGAGCTTCCATCCGCTATCTCCTCATCCTAAGCTTTTTACTCCTGCTATCTTGAGCTTTTCATAAACCATCTTCTCCTTTTGAGCTTTTCATCCCCTCTATCTCCTTATCCCATGCTTTCCCCCTACCTCCCCATCTCAAGCTTTTTCATCCACTATCTTCTCATCCCAAACCTTTCATCCACTATCTCTTCATCTTTATCTTTCCTACCGCTATCCTATCATGCTGAGCTTTTGTACGATATTCCCTTGTACATCCTTTTATTTATCAATTGTATATTCCTTGCACATTAGTCCTTAGCCTGGTCTCATTGTATACCTCTCATTTCTTCGTGTCAGTTCCTGCTTGATCTTAACTCGCAGTTCTCTTGGTTAAGTGCTTTAGCGAATCCTTGTACGAGATCCCTTGTCATCAAAATGTTGTCCTAAGATAGTTCTGCTTGCCTAGCTCATCCTAGTCCTTGATATTATTGATAGATCCTTGTAGGATGCATCCTTCCTCTCATCTGATCTTGGTCCATCACTATCCAATCCTACCGATCTCTTTGGCAAGGTTAACTTTTTTATGGACTTACATTTTCTTTCGATTTATTTTCTTTTTCAGTATTTCAAGCATGATTCTTAACGTATCTCTTCCAGGTGATTTGGGTTGTTCCCTCCTCATGGTCACCATGATCTTTTATATCATGATGTGCTATGAATGGGTAAATTTGAATGCAAGGTCTTGATCATGTCTTTTGTTTATTTTTCTTTTTCTTCTTGTGGGTTACCCAGTGTCAGTTCCACGCTGCTTCCTTTAGGAATCATGTGTGAATCTGGGGCAATCCTTGCATGTTTGTTTTGAGTCAGTTTGTCAGTCCTTTGGAAGGTTGGTGACATGGCCTTGATGTTCTTGGTAACCTTGGCAATTAACCAATAGTCCTATAGCAAATCTAGTGCTCAACTACATGGTGGTACTTCTCTTTGAAGTATCCCCCCCCTCAAAAAGCTTCAATGGATTCCCTTCATCTCCATTATCCCCCATCCATATCTAGCATCTGTCTCTCCTACCCTAGCTTATGCATCACTATCTCTTTGAATCAATCATCACTCTTAGCTTTAGGGATCCACAATCCTATTCTTAGGGATCCACCAATCCAATCAATCCACCAAGCCTCATCTTTTTGAGATCCACAATCCTAGTCCTAGGGATCTCTGAAACCCATCTTCTGCCAATCTGACTCTTTGAAATCCTATTGCATCATTTTTATAATCCCCTCATTCTTCTCCCTATCCTAGATTCCTTTTTATAGTGCTTTTCTCTTTCATCCTTCCCCCTTCCCTGAAGTCTTAAGCTTGCTTCCTCTTGTGTCTCTGATTCCCCTTTATCATTCTCCCATAGTGAGAGCTTGAGCTACTTTAGCCCCTTCTCTTTGCCACTCTGTGTCTCCTTGCTCATCCCAAATTCTTTTATTTTTCAAGAAGCCATTGAGCTTCATTTCTCTCCCCGCCACCTTCTTGAGGGGGCATCATCTGAGTCTAGTCTCTCCTCTTCTTATTTGAGACTAGGGCAACCTTGTTGCTAAAACATCTTCCTCGTGTCATCTTCATTCGAACTTCTTTGAAATAGTGTTGTTTCAACACCATGTCAAAGAGGGACAAAATGTAGAAACCTAAATTTGATTACACTACTTTGGTAATCCTATTTAGTTATCTCTGAAGACATCATTAATTAAATTCCTATTTAATTAATCCTTTTCCATCCCCTAGCTGATTAATTTAATTAATCATCCATAGTCCTAATTGATAAATCAAATAACCTATTATTTATCAATTAATCCTATTCTCCTATCTAATTCCAAATCTCAAATTTATTAAAATCACTTTAATAAATAAAACCCTCAAAACTAATAGCCCCTAAACTATCATAAATCCTCCATTTGGCATAATCCACCCCATCCACCCATACTAACCTAGCTTAGCCACTAACTCACCCACCCTCATGAATACCGTCCACTTGCACATCTCTAACATCCCTAATCTAATCCTAAACCCAAGCCTAATCCCCCTCCTAACCTTGTTACATTCCCTAAGTAAGCTTAAGACTTTCCTAAACCAAGCAAAGTCTACAATCTCAACTCCCTCCAAAATATCCCAACCACCAAGCCTTCATTGCTCTTACAAAGTCATAAATGGCTCTTACATCCTAACTCATGACTCTTACATCCTCACCCACCCTCATCAAGCCTTTGACCAACCCTTATGCTATCCTCTCACACCCATCCTCCTTGTGACAAGTGTCACCTTCCTATTGGTGCTAAACAAGCACAATCCATGTGCTCCTCTTTGAGTGCATCCTAGCCCTCCCTCACCATCTTGCCATCCTTGCATCTTGACCATCCATCCCTCTACCCCTTGGCTTATAAATTGAACCTCTTCCCTTCACAAAAAGAATCCATCCTCCATGCAAAGTTATAATGCTATTTTGAGAGCACAAACACTACCAAAATACCATTATAATGGAAAAATCACTCCATGACTCCATTATTAAAACCTTGCCTCATTCACTTCATCCATCCATCTAATCTTGAGCTATACTTGTGAGCATACATATCTTAAATCAGGTACATATCTATTGCATCATTGTGTTATACCATTTCGAGCTTACCATTCTTGGTTTGCCTCCATTTGTGATGATAACAAATCGGTCCTATCATAAGTGTTTTCCATGTTTGATTTTGTTAATTCTTTTCTTAATAGCTAGTATTCAATATTGCACTACTAAACTAGGTGATACACTATGTTGACATCTTAGGAATTTGAGATTTATTTTAGTGGTAACTGATTCATCCCTCCCCTCTTAGTTACTTCTCTTATATTTCCAAAAATTGGTATCAAAGCTTCTTGGTGCTTATAGAGAAGGTTTCAAGGACTTAAGCTAAAGATCAGGATGTCTTATAGAAGAGAGATTCTAAAGCTAAATAGAGACAACTTTGAGGTATGACAAGAACTTATGAAGTTGCACCTAGAAACCATGAATGCTTCAAGTTTGAAATATTTGGAAAATGCTTACAAGGCTCCTATTGGAACATTAACTATGGAATAGATTTTTAAAAGGAAAAATCATAACATCATGATGATTGACATTGCACCAAATCTTAACTATGCTGAATTTAATGAGGTCAAAGGATGTGCTACTACTGATGACATGTGGACCAAACTGAAGGATATATATGGAGATGATGATAATATGAAAAGACCCAATTTAGAAATCTTGAGAGGTCATTTTGATTAGATGAGGATGAGAGAGGATGAAAACATTACAAAAAATATTGAGAGAATCAAAGCCAGTGTCAATGCTATCAACGCCTGTGGAGGAATAATTGAAGATGTGACAGTGGTAAGAAACATACTCAAAACCCTTCTTCTTATCTATGTAATCAAAGTGTTTGCTATTCAAGAGATGAGATGTGATCCAAATAACAAGATAACTTTGGATGTTCTAGTTGGAAGACTGGTTGCATTTGACCTAGATAACTATGATAATAATACTCTAGTTCTAGCAATCTTGAGTTTTCATTTGAAGCCAAGTTATCACTAAAGAAGAAGAAATCTACAAAATCTAAAGGAAAATAATCTAAGAGTGAAGAAGAAGACAGTTCTAACAATGATCTTGAAGCCATTGAAGCATTACTTGCAAGAAGGTATCCCAAAGCAAAGGAAAGTACAAAGGTAAAATTCCTTTGATCTATTTCTCTTGTGAAGAAGTCAGACACATTGTTGCAAGATGTCCAAACAAAGAAGACAAAGATGAAAAGAAGCACAATAAGTTCAAAGGCAAGAAGGATTTCAAGAAATTCAAGGACTACAAGGACAAAGGTAAGAAATCTTGTTTTATGGCTAAAGATTTAGATAGTAGTGAAGATGATGAAATGGTCTATATTGTTGCAAAAGATGAATCTGATGATGAAGGAGATAAAATGGTTATGGCATAAAAGGTTATATCATGTGAACTTTCAAAGTTCATTTTTCATTGCTCAAGTAGAAGAATGTTGGTTATGGCATAAAAGGTTATGTCATGTGAACTTTGATAATATAATCAAGATAAGAAAGAACAAAAGAGTGAGAGGTATTCATAGTTTGAGGAAACCTAAGATGGGCCTATGCAAAAATTGTCAAATTGGTAAGATGGGCAAGACAAATTTCAAAACCAAGAACTATCATTCTGAAGAATTCTTGGAGTTGGTTGATATAGACTTATGTGAACCTATTAGAATAGAGAGCTATAGTGGAGATAAGTATTCTATTCTTTTTGTTGATGATTATTCTAGAATAATGACTGTAATGTATGTAAAAGAGAAGTCAGAAGCTTTTCAAAAGTTTAAGTGGTATCTAGCAAGAGTAGAAAAAGAAAGTAGAAAGAAGTTGAAGTGTTTGAGGTCAAAGAGAGGTGGTGAATTATTCTCTAATGAATTTAATAAATTTTTTACTAAAAGAGGAATTAAAAGTCTAGTATTAGCCCCTAATACACCACATCAAAATTGTATAGCTGAAAGAAGGAACAAATCCATAATGAATTGTGCAAGAACTTTAATGATAGAAAAGAATGTTGTAATAAAATACTAGAAGGAAGCAATCAGTATTGCAATGCATACCTTGAATGGAGTATAGCTAAAGAAAGACTCAAATCAAACTTCTTATGAACTATGGTATGGAGCCTACAAACCTAATGTAAGTTACTTGAAATTATTTGGTAGCAAATGTTATATTTTGAAAGAGACTAGGAAAGGTAAATTTGATGTTGAAGGTGATGAAGGTATATTCTTAGGATACTCCAATAGAAGTAAAGCGTATAAAATTTTGAATTTATCCACTCATAAGATCATAGAAAGTGCACATGTGAGAATTGATTAGTTTTCAGAAAAGAGTGAAGAAGAGAGCACCAAAGAACCTAAGGATTATAGAAGGTTTATTTACTATGAGCTTGATACATTGTGAAATCTAATTGGAAGTTAGGAGGCTTCACCTCCCGAGTCTCCAAAATTTCCAAAAGCACTCAAGTTGCAATTAGTGCAACCTGATTCGCAATCTGAGGACCCAAGTCACAATTAGAGGCTGTCGAGTTGCAAATAGAGAAAACTAAGTATAAAGGACCTAAGTCATAGATAGTGGAACCCAAAATTGATATAGAAGATCATGGCGAGGCTAGTGGAAAAAGTTCTAAATCCAAAATACTTATGTTACCAAGATATTTTAGAAGGCATCATGCACCTGATTAGATCATTGGAGACAAGTTAGATGGTACAATGACAAGAAACACATTGAAAGGTACATGTTTTCTTACTAAATTTGAACTTGGATTAGTTAAAAATCCTTTGGATAATGAAAGTTGGATTGAAACTATGAATGAAGAGATAGAATAGATAGAGAGGATTAAGACATGGAATCTTGTTCCTAGACCCAAGGATAATAATGTAATTGGCACAAATTGGGTTTTCAAAAATAAGCTAAATGAAGATGGAGAAGTTTCCAGAAATAAAGCAAGGTTAGTATGCAAAGGTTATTCTCAAGAAGGTATTGATTATGGTGAAAATTTTTCTCCTGTGGCAAGTTTAGAAGGTGTTACAACTTTACTTTCTTATGCTACACATAGAGGATTTAAAGTTTATCAAATGGATGTAAAATCTATATTCTTGAATGGAATTCTTGAAGAGGAAGTTTACATAGAACAACTTGAAGGTTTTCTACATCCTAGTAAAAGAGATATGGTTTGCAAATTGTACAAAGTATTGTATGGTCTCAAGAAAGCTCCCATAGCTTGGTATGAAAGATTCCATAACTAATTGATAAAGATTGACTTTCAAAGAACAAATGATAATAACAACTTCTATATCAAAGAAGGACCAGAAAAGAAGATTGTATTGGCTAAAATCTTTGTGAACGACACATTGTTTACTAGGAATAATGAATTGTGCAAAGCCTTTTTAGAAGAAATGGGTAAAGAATTTGAGATGTCCATGTTTGGAGAGATAAAATTCTATATTGGATTGTAGATTCAATAGAAGAAGGATGGTATCTACATCACTCAATCCAAATATATCAAGGAGATACTTAAGAAGTTTGGAATGGAAGATTCAAGACCAGTTGGAATACCTATGTCTATTGGACATAAGCTTTCCAAGAATGATGATTCCAAGGAAGTAGATCATACCACATATAGATCAATGATTGGAAAACTATAATATGTAGTGCATACAAGACCTAATATTACTTTAACAATTGGTACAGTGGCAAGATTCTCAACAAATCCTAAAGAAAATCATACGATGGTAATAAAGAGAATCATGAGGTATCTAAAAGGTACTAAAGACTATGGATTATGCTATAAGAAAGGAGGAATTTTAGATTTCAAAATCTTCACAGATGCTAATTGGGCAGGAAGTGTTAATGATAGGAAGAGCACTAGCAGTGGAGCATTCTTTCTTGGTAAAAGACTAGTGTCTTGGACAAGTAAGAAGTAGAATTGCATTTATTAGTCTACATCAAAAGTAGAGTGTGTGGTAGCAGCAATTAATTTCTCCAATGTTGTTTGTTTCAAGAAATTGTTGGCAAGTATGAAGGTAGAGATCAAGGATCCAATGGTTATCTTCTATGATAACACCAATACAATTAGTATATCAAAGAAGCTTGTGATGCATACCAAGACCAAATATCATTTTCTAAGAGAATTGGTGCAAGATAAAGAGGTAAGATTGGAATATGTGAATACTAAAGAAAAAATTGTAGACATATTCAAAAAGCCATTGCCTAAGGATGCATTTTTGTATCTATGAGGTAAGTTAGGGATTATTCCCCTATCTAAAGCTCACTAAAATGAAGTTTAGTGATACATCAACTAGAGCATGTTCAAGATCAGTTAGTCTATGCAGTATTGAAGAGGGTAGAATGCATATGAATTAGTACATGAGGTACATTAATATTCATTGAATATTATCTTTGGCATGAGATATCAAAGAGGGAGAGTTTGCTATAATATTCACATAAATTTTATAAAGAGAGAATTCTGTCATATCAAAGAAGAAGAACTTGGTCTGCTATAAAAAAGATAGAGTTTACTATCAGAAGAAGATGTTGAAAACAAAGTTTGTTGATAAAGGGAGAAAATGAAGGTTTAGGGAGTTCACAATGATAGAGGGAGTTCTAGAGGATGAGAATCAGAATGAAACTAATGATATTTTCCTTAATTTATTTTGCTCTAAAATTTCATTATATTATAACATGTTGTGTTGCCATCAATGCCAAAGAGAGATATTGTTGAAAACAATTGGTTAATTTTGTATTTTCTTTTATGTTACACAAAATGCCATATCTTTGCCAGTCAATGTATCCTGAGCTCACTTAGGTGATGAAGACTTTTTTTTTATGTCTGCCAAGCATTTCTAGAGTTTTCCAAGTTCAAAAGACACTGTTTACCAAGTTAACTCGGGAGACAAAGAGAAGTTCGTAGAAGTTGAGTGTTATCCAAACTCACTCGAGTAACAAAGGAAATTTTTGATGGAACTAGTTTTAATTGAGCTTACTTGGTTACCAAAGGAACTTTGTGAAGATGTAGTGTTAACTAAGTTTACATGGTTAACATAGGAAAATAATTTATGAGTTAGTGTCTAACAAGTAGGGTTGACTAACAAAGGATTTTATTGTTTTGGCATATTGAGGTTAATTAATTTGTTTTTTGGTTCTAGCTGACTAAGGAGATGAATATTAGTTATTCTAAGTTATATTCAAGATGACTTGACATTGCATAAGGTATAAATATATGGGCAATTTGAGTATTAAATGTGTGGAAGTGAATGGAAGAATAGAAGATGCTTAGAGGAAGTGAATTAGAAGGATAAGAAGAATATCCTTGTGGAGCTACAAAAATACATTCAATTAGAAAGGATCAACTATAAAAGCCATAATTGAGATCTATAATCAGCAATTTAGTTGCATCAAAAATCAGGTTATCTCATTATTACTCTCTAATCATTGTAGTAGTGATCTAAATCTCTTAATAAAGTTGGCTTAACAACTATTTGTAAATCCTCTAACAAGGTGGCATTTCTAGATTGAAGTGTCTAAAGACCTCTAACAAGGCCACTCCTAATAGGGCTCACTTCAGAAGAGTGAAAATTAGTAACTAGTTGCAATTAGTGTTTTTTCCTAAATTAGGTTTCCATGTTAAATCTTGGTGTCACTTGTGTTCATGATATTTATTTTATGTGTATGAAACTAAGTTAAGTAAGGTTAATCACAAATAATATCATAAGATTTAGATGTTAAGAATTTGTTGAGTTATAGTTGTTATTTCAGTGTTTATTGGGTTACAACATTTACTTGTGTAATCTGAGTGTCTGTGTGTTTGCCGAGCATTAGCATTTCTAGTGAAATTTGTGTTCTGTGTTGACATCTAAGGGATCTGGGATTTATTTTAGTAGTAACTAATTCACCATACCCCTCGTAGTTTCTCCTATTATATTTCCAATAGCTACATGGCTCATAATGGACTCAAGGGAGGATGCCAATTATGCTATCATAGGATTAGTTTTTCTGCAATCTTTTAACCTACCAATAATTGCTTCTAATTAATTTTTCCCTCTTTCCATTTCAGTCATTATATTTTCTTGGGTGCTAGGAGGAGGTCTTTGAATCTATCGAGGTTGTAAAGGTTCTTTCTCTTCCTCACGAGGGTTTTCATTTTGATCTTGTGGGATTTTCATTTTGATCTTGTCGGGGGTTTTCATTTTGATTTTGTTGACTAGGCTAGGGATCTGGTTGTTGATTATTCACATTTATTGATAAGAAACCAACTACATTTTAAATAAATAAATAAACTTGAAGAAAATATTTAAAAACATACAAAACAATACAAAAACAAGAGTGGAAAACATACTTGATGATCCTAATCTTGATCTTTGGTGATGAGGAGGAATTTTGAGAAGAGATAGAGAGAGAAAATATTGGACCTTCTACAAAATGTGTGTGTTATGTTGGGGTCAGAGAAGGCAACCAACAAGAGGAAACAAAAAAAATGAGATGGGTTGCGGGTTGCAGCCCATAAAAATTAATTTAGAAAGCATGGATGCATTATAGTGTGCTCGCGCTATGTCTTGGGCTCCACAAGCCTTAGGCTTGTGGAGCCCAAGCCATAACACATGTGTGTTATTGCAAATTTGAAAAAAAAAAGATGTGTGTCATCTTTTTGGCACCACGACTTGGTGCATTCGCCCCACATAACTATCACACATGGACAATTTCCATGAAATGATTACTTCATTCCAAGGATTTATGGTCTTGTTTGGATGAGGATCAACCTCTATTTCAGAGTCCATTTCAAACATATCAGCACATAAATAAGATGGATGAGGCCATGGGTCTTATCTCTCTCAGTATTACAGACAACTTATAGTTTAATCTTGATGAGTGTACTACTCAAGAATTGTGGCTCAAGTTCAAGACCTTGTTTGGTACAATTAGTGAGTTCAGGGTACTTCATCTTGAGGTAGAGCTTACCTCACTTATACATAATACTTTTCCCACCATTTAGGAATTTCTAATGAAATTCAAGCAATAGAGATTATTGTTACAAGGTTGTGACAAGATGAAGATAGATAAAGAATGCATTTTCTTGATATTGTCAAAGCTTCAGGGAAAATTTTAGATTTTCTCCTCTACTTTTCACTTCACTATGGATGCATTTAGCACTAATTTCATCATGCTCACATTTGAGGAATTTTTTGACCATTTGACTAGAGAACATGCCAAGCTTTCCCAGTTGGATTCTCTATCAAGATCAAAGACCACAACATTGGCTGCACAATCATCTACAGTGAAGAAAAAGAAGACACTAAAGCCCAAGAGAGATTCAGTTTTCCACAAGCATCCCTCCAAGCTATCTACACAATCTACTTCAAAACTAAAATCCAACCCTAAGAAGGGTAATTCTTCTAAGTTTGGTGAGCCTTCCACCAAGACTAAGAAGTCAATAGGTGACCCTTGCAATTTTTGTGGCAAGGAAGGACATCCATTTTCTAGGTGTTGGAAATGGTTGGAGGCTTTAGAGGATGCCATGCAACAACATCACATCTCCTCTTCTTAGCCACCTTCCTTGTCTATGGGGAAGGGTCATGCTCTTCATGCATAGGCAGTGTCTTCAGGGTCATCTTGGATCATCGATTCTGGTACTTCACACCATATGACTCACTCACATGATTTTGTCACCACACTTGTTCATAGTGCCACATCACATATTATAGTTGGTGACTCCACACAACTCCTAGTTCTCCGTTTAGGTTCAATTTCACTAGATGGTGGTTTTCTTTAGGACATTCTTCTAGTTCCTTACATTTCTACGAACCTTTTTTTAGTTTATTAGAATTTCCTTTATGGCTCTGGTAAGACACTTTAGTTATCACCACATGATGTGGTTATTCAAGACCTCCTTGATCTTGATTTAATTATTGCTATTGGTAGTGTGGATCCCCAATCTCACTTATACCAATTTGATGGCTTTAAGAGTTCAGAAAGTGTGGGTTCTTCTCTTATTACACATGCAGACTTTGTGGGAAACCTTTGGCATAAGCATTTTGGACATGTTAACTACCACTACTTATAGTAGATGAGTACATAGACACTTGTTTCTAGGCTACCACATATCTCTTGCACTGATGGTGTTTTTCGTGGATGCATTCTCGGCAAGCATCATCGAGATCCCTTTCCTTTGGGATTAGCCACTCATGCTGAGGCACCCTTGGAGTTGGTTCACAATGATCTTATTTCCTTTTCTACTCCTTCCTTAGGGGCTCACTATATGCTCACAGTCATTGATGACTTCTCTAGACGCACATGGGTGTACTTTCTTAAGTACAAAAGTGATGTCTTTTATTCCTTCCAAATCATTAAGACTTTTGTGGAGAATCAATCTGGTTTTCCTCTCAAATAGATACACATAGATAATGGGAGGGAGTATGTGAATCAGGCCTTCAAATATTTTTTCACTAAGCATAGTTTACTATATTAGCTTTTAGTTCCATACACCCCTCAGTAGAATGGTGTTGCCAAGAGAAAAAAAAAGAAAACCTTACAAAAGATGGAAAATTACATGATTTAGTCACAAGATATGTAATCTTCATTTTGGGTTGAAGCAATCAATTGTGCAAGCTACATTTAGAATTCGATGACCTAAAAGGAATTATGACAGATGACTCCTAAGGAGGCTTGGTCTTATGCCAAACCCGTTGTTTCCACATCTCGAGTTTTTGGCAATAAGGCATGGGCTTTAATTCCTGATGCTTAGAGGAAATCTATGGAAAAGAAGAGTCGACCACTCATCTTTGTTGGCTACTATGAGGATGTGAAGGTGTATAGGTTGTTTGATCTTGAGTCCAAAGAAGTCTTGTTTTGATGAGATGTCTAGTTTGATGAGCACTTTCCTCTTCGAGATTCTCCCTCCTTTAATTCCTTCTCATTTATTACTCCTTCCTCTTCATCTTTTGAGGATGTTCCATTTTTGATGATGATATAGATGATGATCCACCACATCCACCTCATCCACCACCACCTTTTCCTAGGTGGGCTTGTGTTATAGTTGAGTCAATTGGTCCTTTGGCAAGAGATCCTATAGATACCTGTCGCACTCAAGCTTAGACATTTGGTTCTAGCCTTCTGAGTCATGCTACTTCTGCTAGTCCATAGATATTTTTAGAGGTGACCAGACATCTAGAGTGGGGTTTGACCATGAATGAGGAGCATTCTTCTTTGATGAAGCATAAGACTTGGGATCTTTGCACTCTTTCAAAAGGAAGAAAGTTAGTTCGATGCAAGTGGTTGTACTATACCAAGTATGTTGCAGATGTCTCTATTGATAAGTACAAGGTACATCTTGTTGTGAAGGGATTCTCATAGGTTGAGGGTATTGATTACTATGAGACTTTTTCCCCTATCACCAAGGTGAATTTCATTTTCTTTGTCCTTTCACTAGTAGCTTCACAAGGATGGCCAGTCTTTCAAATGGATGTGAAGAGTGTGTTCTTGAAAGGTTACCTTCATGAGGTGATCTATATGGAGCAACCTTAGGGATTTGTGAAGGACTCTTCATTAGTTTTTAGAATTTGACATTCATTGTATGGTCTCAAACAAGCCCCTCAAGCTTGGTATGAGAAGATGGACTCATTCCTACTTTCTACAAACTTCACATGTAGTCATTTTGATCATATAGTGTACATTCAGCATCAGAGGGTTGATATTGTGATACTTGTTCTCTATGTTGATGATCTCATCATTACTGGTAGCTCATCCTCCATGATTCCAAGTATTCAAAGAGCATGGATGGAGTAGTTTTAGATGATAGATCTTGGTCTTTTGCACTATTTTTTGGGCCTATCTATCAACAAAATTATTCTCTTGATATGCTTTGATGCTTTGGTGTGCTTGATTGCAAGCCTTCCCCTACACCATTTCAGTTAGGTTTTGTCTTGTCTACTACTTTTCCTACAGCTTTAGTGGATCCCACTATATACCAATAGTTGGTTGGCAGTTTGTTGTACCTAATACATACTTGTCCTGATCTCTCCTTTGCGGTTGGTCTTGTTTCTTAGTTTTCCTATTTTCCCCATGAGAGTCATTACCAAGCTATCAAACATATCTTGAGATACATTTAGGGCACTATACATTTTGGCATTCATTACACTATAGGATCCCCACACATTTTTGTCTTTATTGACTCAGATTGGGCTGACGACACTGATGATAGGAAGTCTATTTCTGGCTTTATTTTCTGACTTGGCTCTAGTCCTATCACGTGGTCTTGTAAGAAGTAATCTGCTATTGCATTATCATTTACAAAGGCTAAGTACCAAGCAACAATGCTAGCTAGTCAGGTAATTTTGTGGCTTTGAGAGTTGGTGGCAGAGTTTAGGTTTCCTCTTGATAGTCCTACTATGCTTTAGTGTGACAATCAAAGTGCCATACACATTTCTTGCAACCTAGTCAAGCATCAACATACTAAGCATATCGAGATCCACATGCACTTCATTTGTCAATTGATTTAGGATGCTGTTCTCCTCTTAGAGTACATCCCTACAAAAGTGCAAGTTGTTGACATCTTCACTAAATCATTTGCACTAGTGTGTTATCTTCAGTTGCGCACCATGCTTAGGGCGAAAGAATTTTTCCTTGAGGGGTCTTAGTGAGGCCTTCTTTCCTTTCACATTTTCAGCATGTTTTCTCATCTCTTTTTGGAGTTGATTTTTTCCCCATGTGGCTTTCTCTTTTTCTCTACTTCATAGAGATTTGGTTGTGATTGGGTACCTAATTAGGCCTTGTTACCAGGACCCAAGTTTCCTTTTGCATTGTAGTTTCCTTTCCTTTGCTTGCATTGTTTGTAGCTGTATTGTCACTCATCTTAAGGGGGGTGTTAGAGTAAAAGGTTTATTATCTTTTACTTACTCTTAATACTTCACTATTGGAGTATTGACTTTTGTCTCTTCATGAATGTGACATTTAATATTTGTTTTATTTATTTAAATGTCACATTATCTCTTTAGGGTTTTCTTTTTTAGAATGGTTGGTCTCCTTTTATGAGGATTGATCCCCTTGTATTTTTGAACACCTTTTGACTCATTGTTTTCTCTCTAGAATATATTTTCATCTCTGAGAGCCACTCTTCTCTCCTTGCTTCTCTCTTCCTTGTAGCATGTTATTTTCTTACAGGTGATCATTGTGGATTCTGTGAAGTTGGCTTTTGTACACCAATTCCTACATTTTGAACATGACAATGTAAAGGATTTCATTGATTTGCATTATTGGAATCATACTGATGAGTATGATAGTGTTTATATCAAAATGGCACAATAGAAATTGGATGATTGTGCATTTCAATAGAGGTTTGATGTCAACTCACATGATCTACTTGTGCATTTGATTTTGGATCCAAGAATTGATGGTGTGGATTGGATAGCCAATTGCTTCAATACAAGAAATCTTTGTAGTTCTGTGTTATTTTCCTTTTCTAAAGTGAAAGATCTTTCCTACTTGGTTTTCTAGTTTCGAGGCTATTCAACCCCACCCTATTTAGTCCTCTATAATACTTTTTTAGATCTAGAAAGTCTGAGTGTCATCTTTGTCTGTAATTTAATATTCAGAATTGCCTACAATTTATTACATTTCTATATGTGGCTTACTTTTGGTATATGGTGAATATCTGGCATTAAGAATCTTCCTTCCCGATGGCCTTCACCTTCCTTTTTGTCACCTTCAAATTCCTCTCGCATGACCTCAAGTTCCCTCGAGTGGTTTCCCTTAGGCAGTTGTTCCTCAAGTGGTTTCCCTCGAGCACTTGTTTCTCAAGTGGTTTCCCTCAAGTGGTTTCCCTTAGGAAGTTTCCCTTTGACACATGTCCCTTAGGTGGTTTCCATTAGGTACTTACTCTTAGGTGTGTCATTGGGAATATTATACCCTATATTTTAAATGCAATATATTAAGAGAAGCTTAACCCTTAGTCCCTTTCGTATTCAACCTAGCTCTAATAGCACAATCTATTGAGGATATATCACCATAAGATCATTACCTAGACTTTACATATTAACAATTCACATTCTTCTACATTATAGATAGATCCTAAATAAACTCCACATTAGAAATTGATTTTCAGATAGTCTCTTCTTATCATAGTTTCTTCTTCTACCTTATCCTATGTTCTTATTCAAGCATGGAATTTGATTGCCCTATTGGCTATTTTTACACTTTTACACCATATATGACAAGCTAAAAAAATGTATGATCATATGAATTGACATGCTAAATGTTTAGAAAATCATAAATTTGACAGTTAAATTTATTAATAAACCGTCAAATTTTCTTATAGAAAATATAATATTTCATTTAATAATATAAATATATAATATATTTTTTATTTTATATATTTTATATTATTCATAAAATTATTTTCATAAAAATTTAGAATGCTTTAAAAATGTAACAAAGCATATGCAACTATGAAATTAGAAATTCACTTAAATTAATATGATATATTTTTTTGTATATATTACTAATTACTAATTGATTTTTATCACAAATATAAGTCTTAAATTTAGAAACATCTAACATTTTTATAGATTCTTGTATATATTTCTAGTTTGTATTTTTTATTTATTACATAACAATATATTATTATTTATTTGGAATCTTCTTTCAAATAAAATATATAAAGTTAGAAGTTTTTGATGAGATTTTTACAAATATTACTAATTTATGTTTATTTTTAATCTCTTTAAAATATTTAATAAAAAAATATTTATTTTATATACATTGATAAAATATTTAAATTTATTTAAAAGATTTGTATACTAAACAAATTGACAGTCAATATTTTTCTAAAAATATAAAATGAAATGCATTAAAATGATCAAACCATCATAAGAAAATCATATGATAGGTAGGGGTGACTGTTAAATTCCAGGCATATGAATCTCATCTTCTCTTTTTTCATTTGAGATGGTCAATTCACTTTCAAAAATTTTTTTTTGTTGTTGTTTATCTATAGTCTCCTTATCTATATTTTCTTTAATTTTTAAATCTCTTCTTCTTTTCCTACTCTATGTTAGGCTTATCTAGTGGTCCGTTTCTTAGTGCTTTCATCTTTCATGTGTTGCTTTCTTACCTTAGTTAATTTTTCTCTCTCCTTGTTTGGTGTTTTCATTTCTACTTCTTTTATCTTTTTAAATATTGAATTGATTTATCCCTCTGTTCTTTTTCTTTTTTCTTATTGGGTAGATTGGTCTTTTCTTAGACACAATCTTTATCTATCATTAATTGGTAAAGCTCTAGCTTCAATTTATCACGTCGTCCCTTTTTTTCTACTACCCTCTTCCTATCATGATTCCTTTTATCTTTTGTCTTTATCTTCTATTAATTCTTTGGTAGCTTCTTGATCTTTGTAGCTTTCTCTTGATTTTTTAGTGTTCTCTCCTTTTATCCCCTATTTCTTGCTCTTTATTTTCTATCCACATTTTATCTTTCTTCTATTTGTCTTTTCTTCTATCCTTTAGTTTGAGTTTTTAGTGGTCTAGTATGGAAACAATGATCTCTCTTTATCATTCATAGGAAGATAGGACTATGTTCTTTACTATTGAGATTAAACCAGATGGAGTAGGCTTCTTAGGAAAGTGGATAATATCAGCTAGTTGGCATTGAATAGGGTCATCAGTGAAAAATACTTTAATTATAGTTTCTCTTGGATATCAAATAGTGATTTCATAGGTAGTTTTATGGTGGTGTCTTTCCAAGATCAAATCAAGCCCTGAGACATTACATGTCTTTGTGAAGTTCTATTTGAAGAACTTAGATGAAAGGTCTTTGCAATGTTGTATCTAGCATAAACCATCTCCTGGAAATACCACATCCAAAAGACTATGTGACTTGGCTTATAGGAATGTTGAAACATAATAATGTAGAAAAGTGTCTAATAATATAGAAAAGATGGTGTGAAATCAACTTCCTTCTAAGATGGCTTGACATATTTGACAACAACAATAATTGGTAGGAGGTCTTATTTAGAGATTTAGGCCTTGAAGTTCTAGACAATTTGGACTTAAGAGACCACCACAAGATGGATATTTTTCTCCATTTCCACAAAGCTCCATGAACTATGAAAATAAGGAAGTCAATGCTGAGCCAAATACAATGCTTGCAAGCAAAAAAAACCTATTTTCCCACTTTCTCCTACTAATCTAATTTTCTCGCAATTCTATGAAAATTCAATTGCCAAAAATGAAAATATTAATAACTTTAAATGATGGTGAATGGAATTGGGGAGCATTGGTGTAAGGACCATGTCCTAGTCTACATATGCCACATCATACAAATGCTAGAAATGTAAAAGAGATAAGAAAACCCTAGTTGAATAGTCAAATCCATTTGCATTAACCATAATCAAGATTAACAATTTGTTAATCATAAAAAAGCACATAATTGAATTATCTAAGATGCTAAACTATACATTATAAAACTAGAAAAATGCACATTAAACAATTAATATGAGATCATTAAGATACATTATCCATTATATAATTACATCAGAATGATCATCCAAGGATGATTGTACAATCCAATAAGAAGAGATATACATAAAATATCAGCATGTGTCCATCTTTGTGACCTAATCCTGAAAGCCATTAGACGTCATGCATCTGTTATTTGAGATGGGAGTGTAGCCCAGGTGCTTTGACCATGCCAACCATAGGGTGTTTACTCCCTTGGGGTTCTTCCTGACATGAAGAACGCCTCAGACCCTGGCATGACAATGCCCATCTCCAACCCATGACTAACTCACTATTATCTGTATGCACCCAACAATAAGTTATGGCATTACCAAACTAGTTGTGGCCCCTTTAATTCTCCAAAACAGCTCCAAATTGCCTTATGATTTTCCTTAGAAGTTACAGTGTGCTTGGGATTAATCGTTCAACCCTAAGATGATTGTCGATGTAATTTATGCTTAACATCACCAACTGGAAACTAAAGGAAACTCCCACAATAAATTTTGATCACAATTTAATAGTCTTGAAGTTGTAAAAACTCCATAAAATTCTCCATCCAAACTAGTAATCCTTAATTGGTTCAATTCTCCAAGATACAATATGAAACAATAGGAGAATGTTCAATATGTTATGCTACAACAAAAAATTGAAAGAAATACTCAAAACAATACTTAGTAAAATCCTCAGAAACCCTCAGCTAGAAATTCAAGAGAAAAGATGTATTTTCAAGATGATCTCCCATTCTCCCAAAAAGCCATATTTATAATACAAATTGAGCCATTTAGCTTCACGCACACACCTTTCACTTAAAAGGAACTTTTATAATATAAATTCATAACATTTTATATTATAAAACACAATAATAATTAAGTGTGTATTAAATAATCATTAAAACCAACATTCCTCTAAATAAATATGACTTTATCGAGATTTTATCAAGAGATCAAATATCAAAGTCAGACAATCACCCTACCTAAATTGCTCCCCCAAAATAGTAATGAACCATAAATGAATTACTAAAAATAGTAAGTCCAATAATAACAATATCCAAAAAAGGACCCCCAAATGTGAACATTAGCTCACAAGGGTCGCGATGATGAGCTGACAAAACCATACTTCAAAAACTTGCTAAATTGGGAACATTACAATCCTCCCTCCTCAAGATTGCTTGTCGCTATGCAATCACAATTAGGGGTGCTGTAGAATATCCTCAAAACCCTAGGTAGCATCCTCATCTGGTAGATTCTACCACTTAACCAAAAACCCATGGATGGTCCTCTATTGCAACTGCCTCTCTCTAGTATCAAGAATCTCCTCCAAAATCAACTCCAATCTCCCTTCATCATCCAATAGAGGCAATATAGGAGATGGTACCACATGATGACCCAAAGCCCCTTTAAGGTGTGAAACATGAAATACATTATGAATCTTGCTATCATCAAGTAGATGCAATTCAAAAGCCACCTCACCAACTTGCCACACAATATGGAAAGGACCATAATAACATAGTTTATCTTTCTCAGCACCACTCTTTTTGATCAAAGACTACTAATATGGCTGTAACATCAAGTAAACCATGTCACCCACCTAGAAAGTTTGAGTTGTTCTTTGCTAATCAACATACTGCTTTTGCTAATTTTGTGCTCTCTAATTAGCCCTAAAAGGTGACATCTATGTAGTCATGTGATGAGTGAATTGTAGCAATACTCACACAAGTGAATCCACTTCATGCAATCTTTCTACTGAGAGGAAACATAATTCCACAAATATCTCTAAACTCATTTATTTACTATTTCTATCTAACCATCAGTCTACAGGTGATAGCTAGTGCTAGGGGTCAACTTAGTCTCGCATAATCTAAAAATATCCTACCAAAAATAACACATTAATCTACTTTCATAGTCACTCACAATGATTTTGGGTAAACTATGCAACCTAAAAATCTCTCTAAAAAATAACTTAGCTAACTGCACAGCTGAATAGGTAGTGGTAATAGGAAAGAAATGAGCATACTTCCTGAGTTTGTCTATGACCACATTATTTCAATCCAATTATTGAGCTTTAGGCAAGCCCATAATGAAATCCATGGAAATTCCCTCCCACTTCCTCTTAGGAATAGGAAGTGGTTGTAACAAACTAGCATGATATGTGTGTTCATGTTTATTCTGCTAACAAATTGAACACTCCCAAACATAGTGATCAACATTAGCTTTTAACCCCTTCCATGTAAATCTTTCCCAAAACTATTTATAAGTCTTGAAAAGCCTCGGGTGACCTACCATAGGAAAATCATAGAATGCTCACTGGATAATCCTACACACAAGTGACTCTGGAATCAAATATATCCTTCCCTTGTAGATAAGTAATTCTCTTGAAAGAAAATATCTATCATCTTGAATGTGACCATCCATAATACCTGAAGCCCACTGATCCCTAGCATATTCAGCTATAATTAAATGTCTCCAATCCTTTGAAATATTTGACACTACACAGAGATGAGGTCTCCTTGAAAGAGCATCCACAACAACATTTTGAGTCCCTTTGATTAAGAGATATCAAAATTGTAAGATTGTAGCTTGTTGACCCACTTCTACTACCTCTCATTTAAATCCCTCTGCCCTAGAAAATGTCTCAAGCTATTATGATCAATCTTAATGAAAAACTTGTTGCCGACTAAATACTACCTAAACTTAGCCATAGCATGCATGATGGCCAACATCTCCTTATCATATACACTAAAAGATCTCTCGGTACCCCATAATTTCCTACTCTCAAGAACTATGGGATGTCCATCCTAGGACAAAACTACACCAATACCCTCTCTAGAAGTGTCACAATGAAAATCAAAGGGCCTAAAAAAAAAGGTAAAGCCAATACCAAAAATGAAGTCATGAAAATTTCATTAAAATCCTACCACAAACCTATGATAAAAGGCACAAAGACCAATAAACCCTCTCAGCTGTGTTAGGGTTTTAGGTGTAGGCCACTCCATAATAGCACAGGTCTTATCTAGATCCATGCAAACTCCATCAACACTAATAATGTGTCCTAGATAAGTAACTTTTTCATGCCTAGAGCACACTTGGACTCCTTGGCATACAAAGAAGCCTAATCCAATATACCGAAGACTATATCCAAATGAACAACATGATCATCCCACATCTTGCTATAGATCAAAATGTCATCCAAAAAAACTAGGACAAACCTATGGAGCTAATTGTGGAACACCCTGTTCAGAGTAAACCAAAAAGTGGCAGGAGCGTTGGTTTGACCAAAAACTCAAAATGTCCACAATGACATTGGAATGTTGTCTTCTCTATATCTTGTTCTCTAACCTGAATTTGTTGATATCTAGATCTCAAGTAAATCTTTGAGAAATATTTTTCCCTATGCAACTCATCAATAAGCTCATTAGTCTATGGAATGGGATACCAGTTCTTAATAGTCTTCTTATTCAACATCTGATAATCAACTCACATCTGAAGAGTGTCATCCTTCTTCTTTACCAAAATAACCAAAGAATCAAAAAGGGACTTTCTCGGTCTAATATGACCTGTATTGAGAAGCTCTTGGATGGTCTTCACAATCTCATCTTTTAGCCATTTCAAATGGTGATAAGGTGTAATCATAATGGGCTTAGTGCCCTCCTCAAACTCTATGATATGCTCAATCCCACAACACTCCACTACCTAATAACTAACATACTCCATACCAAATGTTGCATGTGCTGGAGGGAAATATGCTTAAGCTCATCATTAAGGATTTTTTTAATAACCTAAGGCTACTCATCTTTGATGAATCTCATCTCCATCCTCTTTGTGCTCAAGTAGATATCCTTAAGCATGTGTAACCAAGCTATTTCAAGAACTATATTTTTTTCCCCCATATCTACCACATAAAATTCTATGGTGAAAGTATATGTATTAAGTCTCACTGATAGATCTAGAATCATCTTGTTACACTTCAATGTCTAACCATCAGCTACCTATACCCATAGGCCCTCAAAATCATCTGTCTACATACATCTCCTTGTAACCAAATGTGTACAATTAAAATTTTTGAGTAGCCCTAGTATCAAATAATGAAATAGTACTCTATCTAGCTATGAGCTCATGTATCCTAAAAGATGCCTCCTTCTTCATCCTAGATAAGTAAGCTACTTTGATGTTGGAGTTATCCACCTCATCGTCATCATCATCAACCCTATGTTTCTCCTGATCATAATTCCCAGACTACTCCTGAAAATCCACACTATCATCATTATGATAAAACCAATCCATCATCCTATGTTTTCCCTTAGGCTTCATACGAAAATCATGCTCAATATCATAGGGATCCCTGTAGTAGAAACACAACTTCCTCCTCCTCAAATCATTAGTTATTTCTCGGTCCAAGGGAGTTGCAACATGATGCTTACCCTTAGGTTTCTCCTCTCTTTAGGGAGTTTTCCTATTGTTGGAAGACATAATAGGCTTTAGGGAAAATTTTCATCTAGGTGTAGAAGCCTCTAAGTTATGAGCCTTCTTCATAGCTTCATGTAGTGAGGGGGTGGTCTAATGACTTAACCCAACCTCTGAGTGGCTTAGAAAGATCCCATCTCTTAGATATGTCATATACCATCACTGACAATTTCTAGAACTCATTGATGAATGCATCCAAACTATTTTTCTATTGATGCAACTGAGATAACTCCCTAAAATAAACCTTGGGTCCTTCTTGTCAAAACACTCAATCAACCTATCAACAAACTCCTAATATGATCTGATCTGATCATGATGGAAAGATACTAAACCATGATACCACCAATCATGTGCAACTCCTTTGAGGTGCTGGACAATAAATTTGATGACATCATCCTTAGTTATAGGACACAAAGAGAGGTAGGTGTCAATCTTGTGGATCCAAGCTCTAGCAGTTACCCTACCGCTCCCATCAACGTGAGCTAATGTCATCTTACCAACCACCTATTGTAGCCTAGTGTACCTAGGTTACTATATATCAGTAGTAGGCCTTCCCATGGAATGATCATATTTCTATATTACATATCTACCAAAACTCAAGTTATCCTACAATGCTTGTGGGAGAGCGTCCCAGTCATGAAAATGAGTCAACATTATCGACAATGGGAGTGGCCTCAAAAGTAGTGCTAACTACATTTAACTTTGGCCTCAAGAAAGTGGGTCTTTGTGGTCTATCTTGAGCACTAATATAACTTGTATATCCACCCTATCATTCATCCCAACATGATCCTTGATCATATACCTATCATTAGTCCTAGGCCTCGCATCCATATGTGACCTATGGGAACCAATGGAAACATCTCAGGATCTCTCTATCCAGGTCCTGAGGCAAAGCTAACTACTAAAAAGTGCCAGATAACTATTTTAGAACACCTATCATTTGTTGTTGCCCGACTGTGATATTCCTAAATGCCTGCAGGACATCTCTGTCAACCTTCACATCCATGGCCCATAGTCCAATGCCAAAAGAACTACTCAAACTATCCACCAAACCAAATTGAATCTCTAGCTCTCCTTTTCTAAGAGGCAAATTATGTCTCTGTTAGGTATAGTGCATACCAAGCACAAATCTTCTTTCACCATCCATGCCTTAGAATGTGAAATCTAACAAAATCAATATCTAATCAAAGAAGCCCAATTCCTACAAGCTAGCATGAAACTACTCTGATACCACTATAAAAACCCTTCCTTGTCTAGAACTAGGATTGTTGATATGCAACCTTGATATTTTTATATTTTTATATTTTTTTGATATTTTTGGGTTTTGGAAATTGTATAAATGAATTAAAAATTGAAAGAAAACATAGAGAACTAATAACTACAAATTATTTCTTCCCAAGAGAGACACAAAAAAAAAAAAGCATTTGTGTTCATATCAAACAACCAATAATGTGAAAGCATAACTTGATTTATTATTTGCTATGTTTAGGCTAACTCACAACATGAACTGTCAAAAGCCAATTCAATCCCAAATGTAAGACACAACTATCGATCGATTATTCCATGTACAATGCATGTCTCCAACCCATGACTAACCCACTATTATTTGTATGCACCCAACAATGAGTTCCAACATTACTAGACTAGTCACAACCCCTTCAATTCTCCAACATAGCTCCAAACTACCTTGCAATTTTCCTTAGAAGCAATCACAGTGTGCTTGGGTTTAATTGTTTAGAGCTGAGATGATTGCTGATGTAATTTGGATGCTCAACACCACTAGTTGGAAACTAAAAACAACTCCCACAATCAATTTCAACTGCAATTCAAAAGTCTTGAAGCTATAAAAACTCCTTAGAATTTTTGCTCCAAACCAGTAAGCCTTAGTCAGTTCAATTCTCCAAGACACGTATGAAATAGTAGAAGAATGTGCAATATGTTATATTATAGCAACAAATTGCAAGAGATGCTCAAAATAATACTTATTAAACTCCTCATAAACCCTTAGCAAAAAATTTGAGAAAAGGTATAGGTATATTTTCAAGATGATCTTCCATTCTCCCAAAATACCATATTTATAATACAAATTGAGCCATTTAGCTACACCCACACACACACACACACCTTTCACTTAAAATAAACTTTTATAATATAAAGTCATAACACTTTATATTATAAAACACAATAATAATTAAGTGTGTATTAAATAATCATTAAAACCAACATTCCTCCAAATAAATATGACTTTATCAAAATTTCATCAAGAGATCAAATATCAAAGCCAGACAATCACCCTGCTTGAACTACTCCCCCAAAATAGTAACTGGCCATGAGTGACTTACTGAAAAAACTAAGTCCAATAATAGCAATATCCTAACAAAGAACCCCAAATCCAATGGTCAGCTCACAAGGGTCATGATGATGAGATGACAAAACCATACTTCAGAAGCCTGCTAAATCGGGGACATTATATATTTCCTAGGTTCAATCTGAATTTTGAATGTTTTTGGTATGTTATGTTATTGAGTTTTTGTTCTTAGTAGAAACCACTTGCAGGAAAATTTTGTGGTCAGTTATAATCCACATCATATATGTAAAATTTTATGGTACAATAAAGCCATTTAATGATTGTCTTGATGAAGGTTAGTGCATGCAGTAACATTTGAGGTAGAAATTATGGGGTGCTGGAAAGCAATAATTTCTCTCCGATGTTCAGTTCGGACTATAGTTTATCCACTCTATAATATTAATTGGAAGATTCATGTAAACAAGTTCCTCTACCACACATTCAATGAATCATACTAGAAGTGCACATATTACATTGATATTTTATAGTCTTCCATAAGTTTTTATTGTCTTCCATTAGTCAGCTACTAGTATTAATTATGAATGTTCTATTTACATAGGGAATACTAAAATGTTAGAAGGAGTTGTATTTACCCATTTATTAAATAATTGTTAATGTGCATTTGTTTATTGAGGGTATTTTCCACTTATGCAATAGTTACAAGTTTTCAAGTTCGAATAGTAATGAATCCTCTATAAAGATGCCAGTAATGTAATTTGTTGGTAGGAAAAAGAAAAAGAAAAGCTAATAAAATCAATATTTTGATTTGTTGTAGTAATTGTGCATGTTCTTTAATTTTGTGTATTAAATCTTTCTTGCGCTTTATATCTCCCCTATTTCTCGTAGCTTTTAGTTTTACAGAGAGTGTGTTTTGTTATATAATTTGCAATTTGAATATGAATTTTTGAACTTGAATCAAAAAACAATTGAAAATAAAATCTAAGAAAAAAAGATTTATTTAATAAACTATACTAACTAGATACATGTCATACATTGACAATTGATAATTCCTATATCACCAAAAAATATACAAATAAGAAATATCCAGCAACAAGTTAAGAAAATAACATAATCAAAGAACATTATAACATAGACCGAACATCATGTTGCATGCATTATGTATGTGATAATAATACTCACCAACTTTATAAAAATGTTCACATCCTTCCATTACCCATATTACATTTACATAATCATCTTCAAAATCATTGAAATAACAACATTGAAATAAAAAAGAAGAGGTGCAAGAAAGATGTATCTTTGGATACATTCTCTCCATTTTTGCAATTTTAGGGTTTTGCCCCAGTCCTCCATGTTTTGATAAAGCTTGATCATAATTTAGTGAGACATTTTGGGATGAATTGTTGAGTTTGATAGTTGAGATTATATAGGACATAAAAAGGAAAATTAAATAGTAAATTAAAAAAACTAAAATAGATTAAAAATTAAGTTTAGATAAAATAGGATCGATTCAATAAGTTTGAATGTGTTCACTTGAGGACCTCAATAGTAGAGAATGTGTCTATGATAGCATTTATATATTTTTAGGTTTATATTTAATGAGTAATATGGAACTTTCATGATAGGCAAGACCTTAAATGTGTGCCTATTATCTGAAAGATCATGAGTGCTAGTCTACTCCTTGAATAATTTACTAAAAGAGGTATTGAACTAGAATCAGTTTGTATAGAAGATTGGGTCTAGAGTGTAATTGTATTTTTATAATAAAAAGGTTATAATTTTTTCATAAATAGATTTATGAAGGATGGAAGATGCAACCACTTTCTTGAAAGATAATATTGTTTAATTCTATTAAATATATTTTCTTCAATAGATCTCAAATTAAACTTTTTTTAGCTCAAGTATTTTAATTTCATAAAATGCATAAATTAAATTTCTTTAAAAAAAATTGAAATCTATTTGTAAGTGAGCTATGCTAATTAAATATATCACATTCTCATATGTTTTTTCTTATATAATGTTGGGAATGGACCCACCCCCATAACATGGAAATCTAAAATCAGCATCATAAAATTTAAACAATTATTTTGAGAGAAATTTCACCAAAAATTAAAGAAAATCATTTACAAAAAGAAACAAGAGCTCTAGGGTAGCTTAGTTCTTACCAAAGTGTGGGTAAGGTGGACCTTTTCTTAAGCTTGTAGTTGTAAGGAGTTTGTAAGCTTGGCTAAGTTGGTGGGTTTCATATAAGACTTTTGGACTAGTGATCTTTGAATGCATGGGAGAAGAAAGATCCAAGTTATTCATCTAACTTTAATTTGGACTAGCAAATCCATTTATTGCATTAGTGACAAGAAATGGTTATAAAAACTCACCATCAAAAAGTCACAAAATACTTCAAAACTTAAAAAATATTATATTTTAGTTTGAAATATATTTTCTCAATCATCTTGTATAATTTCATTTATCTTCTAAATATTTCACTTCATAAATAATTAAAAAATTCTCTTGCATGAAATAGATAATGTAAACACTAGCTTAAAGTCTATAATATAATACAATATATCACTTGAAAGGGAGTGTTCATTTTCCCATCCCACACCACACTTAGCAAAATTGATATCCAAACCTCCACATCCCTTGAGAAGGCATACTAATTTAGAAAATAAATAAACACTAAAATCATATAAATATTTCATCAACTTGGTGGATGTGAGAGACATAGATGACTAGATATTAAAACCCATTCTACATAAGGGGCCCCATGCATTATGAAAACCCATTTTTTCTTGCTTCAATAGAAGAGTCAAATAGTGGATGTGAGAGACATATATGACTAGATATTAAAACCCATTCTACATAAGAGACATCATGCACTATGAAAATCCATTTTTTCTTCCTTCAATAGAAGCGAATAGTAGGAAAGGGATTGTATACCATCTCAAACTCACTAACTTGTGCTTCCAGCTCAAGGGCCAACCACGAATCATATATATTTGTTGGGAAAAAATAGATACACTCATGTGGTGTCAAGGCCTACCAACAAGAATCGGGCATAGTATATTTGGTACCCCTTTTGTCCAAGCTCTTCTAAAGACTTCTTTTTACATTAGCATGACACATAAGCAATATACTAAAATTATGAAAGATTGATGAATTGAGTTCTATAGGTGCATCAATAAGATTTACTGGAATAAAATCTTAAAGGTATCAGCCTTTACCGATGAACCTTGTAGAAAATTAAAGCCTTAGAAAAATAAATAAATTGTTATAATATCTAAATGTCACACTCAACTCTAAACAACTCATGAATTTATTATACCATGTCTTCTAAATTAATTTTAAAAAGTAATTGACCACTACAGAAAAAATAGGGACATAGACAAAAAGAAACCATCCAAAAGATTAGGGATAATAGGTGAAGATTATCATCAAAAGCTTCAGGCCTAATTAGTTGATTTATAGGAATAAAATCTTACATCTATCCATATTTTAGAGATTCATTTGAAGTAAAGTCTTTTGATTCTAGCAACATTTAGCTTGTGCTATTAGCATTTAGTACATGCCAATGCATCCCAATTCACTCTCACAATGACTTCACTCTGATCGATTCAAATGGTGAACTAAGGAACAGGTGTGACTGCACCAGATATAAAATTACCATTGTGTTATAGCCTATATATTCTTATGTGCACTTCTTTTCTTGTTATTAAGTGAATTATATTTAAAGCATGTAACCAATGCTTAAAAAATGGCACTTCTTAGATGAATTTCATAGTCACCTTGCTTCTAAATTTTGATGTACAAATTTTTTAAGGATTCGACAATAAATTTTAATCAAAGGAAATAGCACCATATATAACATTAAAATAATAGAGGGATAAAACTAAGAATAAAATACAATTATGAAAAGAAAAGTATGACAAAGGAGGAGGATGTTTATTATTTATTCATTTGGCATGATGAATGATGTGCAATGAGCTACAATCCCATGCGAGTAGTTTTCTTATACAATCTCCATTACATTTTTCTTTTCAACTTTAGGAGAAAAGTTTAGAAAATAAACAAAAAGAATTACCATTGATTGCAAAGAGAAAAACTCAAGTACCTTTAAATCAAAGTCAATGAACCACATGCAACTAATCTCATCCAATGCTTTTCTGACTATGGCAAGAAAACCAAAAACAAAAAATGATAGTGCAACCAATGTTAGAAATTATATTATGGTTTTCCTCATTCAAGCATTATAAACTTCGAGTCTCTAAATATGTTTAGAAAAGTTTTTTTTGATAGTTAACAATAGTCGTATAATAGGGATGTACAAAAGGTATGAATATAAAAGTTCATATTATTAGATATTTCATTGTGTCTCAAAAGTACTATGCACTCTATTTTTGAAAAAAAAATTTACTTTCAATCTTAAAGGAATTTACAGAATGGTAGAAAGTTGGAAGTTATATCTTGTAATATATCACTAAGACTAGAGAATGAAACAAGTTACCTTTCTACACAAGTATATTCATATAAGAAAATACTAAACAATAGAAAAAGGAGTCTCGGAGAAAATAAATTCTATACATCCAGTGCAAAGGCTAAACATGGAAGAAAACGTAATGGACTAATTCCATCATAATCACAATTGGAGATGTGGTAAAACTAGCTTATATATAGTTATATATATAATGTGTCGAGGGCCATCCTTCTCGAGGCACCTATTTTAATTCAAATCCTATGGTTTTTTTTTGTAGGTTAGGATTTAAATAAAATAGGTGCCATGAGAAGGATGACTCTCGATTATGATTAAGAGCAAGCAATCTAGATGGTTATGGCTAAGAGAAAGCAATATAGCATTTCAATTTTAAATTATTTCCACTTGTAAGAAATTTGGATGAGAATATTTATATATATTTATAAGTATTTTTTATTTTTTCTATCTTTGTTAAAGTTACTATCAAATTATTTCTTTATTTATAAATATAGTTGTATAAAGTTACTATCAAATTATTCTTCAACATTTTATATTTTAATTCTATATATGGTGTTTTATTTGCATAACTTTAATTTGTTTTTATAATAAGGATATTTTTACATAAAATGTTACAGTGAGGAGTAGAGTTATGGTTATGGTTAGGGTTAGAGTTATAGTTAGCGTTACAATTAAAATTAGGGTTAGGGATAGGGTTACTGTTAGGGCTAGGGTTAGGGTTAGCGATAGGGTTAAGGTTATAATTAGAGTTAGATTTAGAGTTAGGGTTAAGTTTAGGGTTAGGGTTAGGGTTAAGTTTAGAGTTAAGGTTAGGGTTAGGGTTAGAGTTAAAGTTAGAGATAGAGTTAGAGTTAGTGTTCTAGGTTTAGGGTTAGAGTTAGAGTTAGGGTTAGAGTTAGGGTTAGAGTTAGGAGCAGAATTAGGGATAGAATTAGGGTTAAAATTAGGGTTATAGTAAGAATTAGGGTTAGGGTTAGGGTTAGAATTAGGGTTAGATTTAAGGTTTGAGTTAGAGTTAGAAATAGGGTTAGACTTAGATTTAGAATTAGAGTTAGAGTTAGGGTTAGAATTAGAGTTGGCATTAAGGTTAGAATTAGAATTAGGGTTAGAATTAGAGCTAGAGTTAGAGTTAGAGTTAGAGTTAGAGTTAGAGTTAGAGTTAGAGTTAGAGTTAGAATTAGAGTTAGAGTTAAGGTTAGCATTAGGGTTAGGGTTAGGGTTAGGATTAGATTTAGAGTTAGAGTTAGGGTTAGGTTTAGGGTTAGAGTTAGAGTTAGGGTCATGGTTAGCCTAGTTAGGGTTAGGGTTGGGGTTATAATTAGAGATAGAGTTAGGATAAGGGTTAGGGTTAGGATGAGTTAGAGTTAGGGTTAGGGTTAGAATTATGGTTAGAATTAGGGTTTGAGTTAGGCTTTGAGTTAGAGTTAGGGTTAGAATAAGGGTTAGGGTTAGAGTTAGGGTAGTCTTAGGCCTATAGTTAAAGTTTGGGTTAGCATTAGGGTTAGGATTAAAATTAGAGTTAGAGTCACATGTAATGTCCCCTTTCTAGCATTCATAGCATGATGTGTCGTTAGCTTATTTCCCCATGGTCCCATAGGCTAACCAAGACATCAAAGGGACTTAGAGGCCATTTGACCTAGACAGTTTCAGTTGCAAGTGTCTCAGGGTTTTGAGGTAGTTTTGGGCATACTTACTATTTATAGTAAGTCACTCTGGATATGATTGGACATCCTATGGCAACAACATATCAATGGTAAATGCTTAAAATCAAAAAAAATATTCATTTATTATTGATATGATTTTTTTTGCATTAATAAAGTCATTTTATAAAGCTAAATTCAAATATTTAACTTTGTTAATGCTTAGACTATAGTTGGTGGGAAATATTTAAATAAAAGAGTCCCCTTTATTTTATAATACATTGGAGACATAAGTTACATAAGTGAGTTATGTTTTATCCCACATTGACAAGATGAAGGCATGGGTTTTGTGAGAACAAAATAAAAGAGGTGGAAGAGCTTCCATTGAGGCATGCTTTGGTTGATTGAAGAAATTACTTGTTTAGTTTGGAGATAATCTTCTTGGGGCTTTGAGGACAAAATCCCTCCTAGCTATCAATCTCCATGCTATTGCAATATACAGTCTGGGGGTTTATTTGGTGCTTGCAAATCAAAAACTAATATGCAAAGTGAATGGTGAATAGTGACAATGCTATAGTACTTGCGTGAACAGTACCCACAGGAATAGTGCCATGCTACAGTAACTCGTGAATAGTAAAATTGATATAGTGAGATGCTTGAGTTTCACTCTTTCCCATGAAAAGTCTTTGTTCTAACCTGCATTAGAGTTCGGGGTGTTATTCTCCAATCCTAGCAGATTAAATCAGAATCACAGTTGGAGATAAGAAGATGGACTTGTTCTTGGTGGCTACCAACAATATAACAGATCAAAAACAGGTTCAATAGTAGGGTATAGATGCCATCATTGGGTACTACAATGATTTGAAATTCGTCACCAACACTAGAAAACATCTATGCGATTTATGGCAATCCAGTTTCCTTTGATTTTGAATGTATTTGCTTGAAGACTTTTAAATAATGTCAAGTTGCCTAAAGGGTTAATAGTTTTAGTCATTTATATCTGTAGAAGCTATTTTGTTACAAGTTTCTTATTGTAAGTGTAACTAATCTGCCATGAATGTATATATATTTCACATCTATATTTGAACTAAGTTGATTGCTCAATATTTTATCTACAATAGTATAGATCAGATTGCTTGCCAAGTGTTTGACAAAATTCCTAAGTACATATCCAGTACTTTAAATTGCTTAGTTCAGGTTACATGTCAAGTGTTTGAAAAAATTCCATAGTGCAATATTAGTGTTTTGCTGATCTTATTAGAAAGGGTCTTTACAGTGATATCTAGAGGATAATTTACATTTTGATATGTTGATTCTCAAGCATTAGAAGCCACCTATAGCTACTTTTTTAAGTACATATCAAACCGATAACATTAGACCAACAAGTTGGAAGGTTGTAATATTCCTTGTGTCTCTCAAGCACATTTTAGCCCTATAAGACCAAGGGATATTATAGTGGTATCAGAGCTTGTTTATCCTACCATCCTAGTGGGTACAAACACAATGAACAGGTGGTGATATGATAGATTGGAGTGTTCAACCTTTAACTCATCACTATAATTTAAGAAGAATCAGGGCTCATCTAAACACAAGACAAGAGGAACAAGGAAATCTAGAGGATCATATTGATATAGGTGAACAGGTTATTGGCAATATGGGAGATAGGAATGCTGGGGATCTTGGAGAGGAAAGATTCTTACAGTTATTAGAGACCTTGACACAGGGACAGTGATTAGCAGAATAGAGGGCATAGAAACAAAATCAAAGATTGGAGCTTATGATGTAGATAATGGCTCATAAAATGGGGTTGAACACTAACATGGGTGGAGGAAATAATCAGAATGGTAACAATTAGAATGAGAATAATCAGGATGGGACACATAATGGAGGTGAACAAGTTGGGAACAATTTTGGTCATGCACCCCAACAAGCTAGGATAGTGAGATCGAGGTCCATGATTCCCACATTTCCTCCTAGAGCTCCAGAGCAGCTTGTACCAGAGCCCTAGATCACTGATATACATGACCAATTGAGGAGAGATTGGGAAGCCAAAGGTCTAGATTTTACTGCTACAATTACCTTTAGGGAGTAGATGGATGTGTGGATGAAACATATGCCACATGGAAATGATAGGAACCAGAGCTATGAGCTATGGAAGAAAGTAGGGAAACTTCAATTACCATATTATGATGGCTTGGGGAAGTCTACAGCAAGAGCTTGGGTTCAAAAGCTTGAAACATACTTTCAATTGAACCCTATGCCTGAGGAAGAATCTACTAAGTATGCATCAATTCATCTAGATGGGTTAGCACATGAGTGGTGGCATCATGGTATGGTCACTATGGGTCATGCACACATTACCTCATATGTGGAGTTTACGGAGAGACTGATTGAACATTTTAATAGGAAGGATCCAAAACTCCATTTCAAGGAGTTAGCTCAACTTAAATAGTTGGGATCATTGGAAACATACATTTCAGAGTTTTAGAAACTTGCAGTGTTAGTAATAGATGTATATGAATGGAGGATACTAGTTCTATTTATGGATGGGTTAGTTGATCTGTTGAGAGGGTGGATTAAAGCTCTCAACCCTCCCACTTTGCAGGAAGCCATTAAGAAAGCTTGTGACATGGATTCCTCTTAAGCTTCTCAAAATAAATTCCAGGCAAAGAGTTTCCCTTCAAGGAAAGATAAGGATAGGAAACCTTTTCATAGAGAGGCTCAAGCACCTAAGGAGGAAAGTAAGAGGTTGGACAATGAGACACTTAATGATCTTAGGAAGAAGAAACTTTGTTTTCATTGCAGGGAGCCTTGGTTTTTGTCACATAAGTGTCCATTGAAAGCAAAAGCTAAGCAAATGGAGTATTTTTCAGCCAAAGAGTCAGTGGATGGAGATTCAGAGCAGTCATCAAAATCAGATGGAGATGATAATTCTTCACATGAGGAAGCACACAATGATAAAACAATAGCTCAGTTGTCTAGTATACAAGAGGCCATCACTTTCAGAGTTAGGGGAACTTTGGATGGACAAAGATTTGTGGCAATCATTGATACAGGGGCAACACATAACTTCATTGACGAGAATTTTGTGTCATGCAAAGGGCTACATATAGAAGAGCATAGGGGATTGAAGGTGATGGTTGCCGAGGGCTTCAAAATTGACTGTACCAAGAAAATCTCCAACTTGTAGCTTCTTTTGGGAGATTATGACATGGTGGGAGATTTCTTTGTGGTCAACATTGGTGATCAGGATATGGTACTTGGGATGAATTGGATGAAGTCTCTAGAAGAGTTTACATTTAACCTCCAAAAAATAGAAATGAGGTTTGAGGGAAATGGTAAGAAGATAGTGCTAAGAGGTTTTTCAGATGGGAGACTTTGAGTGGTGTCACTCAAGTGCATGCAGAGTTTCTTCATACACGACTAGGTGCAGTGGACAGTAGCGTTCAGAGTAATGCCTAAGGTGACAGAGCAGCATAAACAAGAGTATCCACCTGATGCACAAAAAATAATAACCAAACATACTAAGGTGTTTCGTGAGATACCTCTAGGGAGACCCCCAGATAGGAGAATTGAGCATGTTATTGAGTTAGAGGAAGGGGCTAAGCCAGTCATCATCACACCCTACCGCCATCCAAAGAGATATAAGGATGAAATAGAAAAGGCAATCAAGGAGTTGATTGACATGGGGCACATATGGCCAAGCAAGAGTCCTTTCGCTTCTTTAGTAGTATTGGTGAAGAATATGGATGGTACAATGAGGATGTGCATTGATTATAGGGAGCTAAAAAAGAAGACAATCAAGAACTGATACCCTATCCCATGCATCGATGAGCTTATTGATGAATTATATGGTGCATGCTACTTCTCTAAGATTGATTTGAGATTTGACTACCACCGAATATGGGTTAGAGAGGTGGATGTGGAGAAGACAACTTTTAGATGCCACTATGGACATTTTGAGTTCTTATTCATGCCCTTTGGGTTGACTAATGCCCCCACAACTTTCTAGTCCTGTATGAATAGAGTGTTCAGAGATCAGTTGAGGAAGTTTGTGTTGATATTTTTTGATGATATACTGATATACAACCATACTTGGGAGGAACATTTGAAGCATATTGATACGGTGCTCAATATTTTGGAAAGGGAGTCATTATATGCCAAGATGAGTAAATGCAAGTTTGGGATGACAGAGTTGCTCTATCTAGGGCATATTATTAGTCCAGGAAGTGTTTGGGTTGACCCAAACAAGATCAGGGCTATTTTGGATTGGCCATCTCCAAGGACCACTTCACAACTCAAGGGATTTCTTGGGCTTTGTGGGTTCTATCATAGATTTGTGAAGGGATTTTCACAAATAGCAGCACCACTTATAGACTTGACATCCAAAGGCAGTTTCAAGTGGTCAAAGAGGGCTCAGGATTATTTTGATAAGTTCAAAGAGCTGATGAGTATATGTCCTATTTTAGCCATTCCAGATTTCACCAGGCCTTTTGAGCTACAGTGTGATGCCTCAGGAGAGGGCATAGGAGTTGTTCTCATGTAAGACAAACATCCCATCGCATATGAGAGAAAAAAATAAAGAGGTGTTGAGAGAACCTACAGCATCTATGACAAAGAAATGCTAGTAATCATGCATGCGCTAGCTAAGTTTAGGTAGTACTTAGTAGGAAGTCGATTCACAGTAAAAACAAACCATAATAGCTTGAAACATTTCCTTGGATAGAAGGACCTTAATGATAGGCAATAGAAATGGGTGAGTAAATTATAGGCCTATGATTTCGACATAGTCTATGTCAAAGGGAAGAAAAATATTGTCACAGATGCTTTATCTAGGAGGCTTCATTTGCTTGCTATTAGGATAGTCATGGATGATTGGAGAGAGATGATCTTAGCAAAATATGCTAAGGATAGTTGGGCATCTGGTGTTATTGAGGGGGCTATTCAGGATAGCCGATACACCATTGTAAATGATCTGATTATCTATAAGGAAAGGATTTATTTAGTACTCGGGTCTGCTATGAAGCAGAAGATTTTGAGGGCATTACATGATTCACCAATGGTAGGACATCCCAGATTCTTTAAAATATATTGGCAGGTGAGAGAGCACTTCACTTGGAAAGGACTTAAATCAGAGGTGCTTCAGTTTGTTAGGGAGTGCCTAGTGTGTCAGCAGAACAAACATGAACATTCCTTTCCGGGTGGTTTACTATAGCCCCTACCCATACCAGAGAAGAAGTGGGATAGCATTTCTATGGATTTTATCATAGGCCTCCCCAAGGCATAGGGTTGGGATTTTATTTTTGTTGTGGTAGACAGATTGACAAAATTTGCACATTTCTTTGCAATTTTGACTATGTATTTAGCAACACAAACAGCATAACTATTTTTTCAAGAGGTATTTAGACTACATGGGATACAATGGAGTATAGTTAGTGACAGAGAGAACAGATTTATAAGCCACTTTTGGCAAGAGTTGTTCAGGTTATGTGGAACGGAGCTCATTCCAAGTACTAGTTACCAACCCCAAACCAATGGGCAGACAGAGATAGTGAACAAGTGGGTTGAGGGATATCTTTGAAACTACATTGCAAGGTAGCAGAGGGCTTGGGTGAAGTGGCTACATCTAGGGGAGTACTGCTATAATACCTCTTTCCATATGTCTATTCAAATTTCCCCTTTCATGGAACTGTATGGGTATGATGCTCCTAATTTCTTGGATTTGTTATTTGGGGATAGTAGGGTGCCTAAGGCCAAGGATACTTTGCAGGAGTGTCAAGACATTATGCGATCCTTGAAGGAAAATTTGTAAAAGGCACATAATTAGCAGAAGCAATATGCTGATCAACACAGGGTTGAGAGGTCATTTGAGGTGGGAGACATGGTGTACCTCATGTTACAGTTGTATAGACAGTCCTCTCTTAAAAGGAGTGGAGCAGAGAAATTGAAACTATGCTACTATGGACAATTCAAAGTAATCAGGAAAGTGGGCAAGGTAGCTTATGAGTTGGAGCTGCCTGCAGATAGTAAAGTACATAATGTGTTCCATGTGTCATGCCTTAAGAAGGCATTGGGGCACAATGTGGTGCCTTCAGTAGTATTGCCACCTCTTGATGATGAGGGGAAGCTTATCTTGGTTCCTAAAGCTATATTTGACACTAGGGAGAGGGTGCTTTGCAGGAGGACTATCAGGGAGTATCTAGTGAAGTTGAGGAACCTACCTGTTGAGGATGCTACTTGGGAAAATGAGCAGATATTGCAGCATCTAGAGCTGAAATTGCTTGAGGACAAGCAATTTTGGGAAGGGTGGACTGTAATGTCCCCTTTCTAGCATTCATAGCATGATGTGTCATTAGCTTATTTCCCCATGGTCCCATAGGCTAACCAGGACATCAAAGGGACTTAGAGACCATTTGACCTAGACAGTTTCAGTTGCAAGTGTCTCTAAGGGGTTTTGAGGTAGTTTTGGGCATACTTACTATTTATAGTAAGTCATTCTGGATATGATTGGACATCCTATGGTAGAAACATATTGATGGAAAATGTTTAAAATTGACAAAAAGATTCATTTATTATTGATATGATTTGTTTTGCATTAATAAAGTCATTTTATAAAGTTAAATTCAAATATTTAACTTTGTTAGTGCTTAGACTATAGTTGGTGGGAAATATTTAAATAAATGAGTCCCCTTTATATTATAATACATTGGAGACATAAGTTACATAAGGAAGTTATGTTTTATCCCACATTGACAAGACGAAGGCATGGGTTTTGTGAGAACAAAATAAAAGAGGTGGAAGAGCTTCCATTGACGCATGCTTTGGTTGATTGAAGAAATTACTTGTTTAGTTTGGAGATAATCTTCCTAGGGCTTTGAGGATGAAATCCCTCTCAGCTATCAATCTCCATGCTATTGCAATATACAGTCTGGGGGTTTATTTGGTGCCTGCAAATCAAAAACTAATATGCAAAGTGAATGGTGAATAGTGACAACGCTATAGTACTAGCGTGAACAATACCTGCGAGAATAGTGTCACGCTATAGTAACTCATGAATAGTAAAAACGCTATAGTGAGATGCTTGAGTTTCACTCTTTCCCATGAAAAGCCTCTGTTCTAACCTGCATTAGAGTTCTTGGTGTTATTCTCCAATCCTAGTAGATTAAATCAGAATCATAGTTGGAGATAAGAAGATGGACTTGTTCTTGGTGGCTACCAACAATATAACAGATCAGCAACAGGTTCAATAGCAGGGTACATACACCATCATTGGGCACTACAATGATTTGAAATTCATCACCAACACCAACAAACATCTATGTAATTTATGGCAATCTAGGTTCCTTCGATTTTGAATGTATTTGCTTGAAGACTTTTAAATAATGTCAAGTTGCCTAAAGGGTTAATAGTTTTAGTCATTTATATCTGTAGAAGCTATTTTGTTACAAGTTTCTTATTGTAAACGTAACTAATCTGCAATGAATGTATATATATTTCACATCCATATTTAAACTAAGTTTGATTGCTCAGTATTTTATCTACAATAGCAGAGATCAAATTGCTTGCCAAGTGTTTGATAGAATTCCTGAGTACATATCCAGTACTTTAAATTGCTCAGTTCAGGTTACATGTCAAGTATTCGACAAAATTCCATAGTCCAGTATAAGTGTTTTGCTGATCTTATTAGCAAGGGTCTTTACAGTGATATCTAGAGGATAATTTACATTTTGATATGTTGATTCTCAAGCATTAGAAGCCACCTATAGCTACTTTTTTAAGTACATATCAGACTGATAACATTAGACCAGAAAGTTGGAAGGTTGCAATATTCCTTGTGTCTCTCAAGCACATTTTAGCCCTATAAGACCAAGGGATATTACATCACAACTAGAGTTTGAGTTTGAGTTAGAGCTAGAGTTAGGGTTTGGATTAGAGTTAGAATTAGGGGTCGAGTTAGAATTAGAGCTAGTGCTAGAGTTAGAGTTAGAGTTAGGGTTAGAGTTAGATTTAGGATTATAGGATTAGGGTTAGGATTAGAAAGGATTATAATTAGGGTTAGAGTTAGGGTTAGGGTTAGGGTTAGGGTTAGGAGTAGAATTAGAGTTAGAATTAGTGGTAGAGTTAGAGTTAGGGTTAGAATTAAAGTTAGAGGTAGAGTTAGAGTTAGAGTTAGAGTTAGGGTTGGGGTTAGGGTTAGGATAAGAATTAGGGTTAGGGTTACAATTAGAGATAGAGTTAGGCTTAAGATTAGAGTTAGAGTCAAGGGTTGTGTTATTATTATAGTTAAGGTTATTTTGGGGTTTACTACTCCTATCACAATTGAAATTTGTGTTATTATTACACTTTAAGTTAGTGTTATGGTAACTGTAAGGTTAATTTTTTATGTGAGTTAGTCCTACTAAATGCTCATGATTAGTGCTATTGTGACATATATTATTATATTTATTTTTATAGTGTACTCACTCCTTGCCACATCACTTCCCACTATCTCTAGAGTTTTCCTTCAATCACCTCTCTCTCTCTCTCTCTCTATATATATATATATATATATATATCTTTAATCTCTATATACACCCCCTAATCTCTCTTTCTCTCCCTCCTTACTCTCTAGATACAACCCCATCTCTCTCTCTCTCTCTCTCTCTCTCTCTCTCTCTCTCTCTCTCTCTCTCTCTCTGTCTCTCTCTCTCTCTCTCTCAAACACACACACACACACATCTATAGATATACCTCATACTCTCTCTCAATTACTCATTCAGACAAACATCTCTAAATACACCTCCTACTCTCTCTCTCTCTATTTGCATGTGTTAACCATTTTTATCAATATGAAAGCATGGTTTGGAGATCGAGGAGTTGCTAAAGGAAGTGATTATGCTTTTTGGTGAGGATCATTAATCCCTAGGAAAGGGATTCCACCAATCAATAAATTGAAAGGTCTAAGTGGCAAAGGATTGATTCTAGTGCATTGATTTGGATCTAGAAGTGTCACCAAATTATCAATTTAAGGAGGTTTTATGACCTAATTCAAAAGAAGGTTGTTGCAAGCATGTGAAGTGTAAAGGATTGGATGCATGCAAGGTTGAAGGTGGATTAGAAAGAGTATAGGTATCGAGCATAGCAATGAAGTGAAAATGTAGAGATATATCAACTTAGAGAGGTGATCAATGGATGAACAAAGGAGATTTGCTATCAACATATTAATTTGAACTAAAGGATTAGGTATTGATACATTTTAATAGGTGTAATCAGGGTTTAAATATCTTAATAGATTGGTCCTAATAAAGTTTTGTAAATCACTTAACATAGTACTTACTTAGTTGTAAGATCAAATCCTTTAATTAGAGTAGACTAAATAAGTCTTGTAAGTTCTTAATAGGGAAGACCCCTCATAGGGTAGATAATTAGAAGTGATCAAAATTGTAGCCCTAACATGAAAAATTTATTGCTACAATAGTGAAGATTTGTGGGTGTCATCCCCACCATAGTTTTACCTTCACATTGGAAGGATTTTGTGTAACCAAATATTTGTGTTTATGTGCTATGAGTTACTTTACATGTTTATGAGTTATTCATGATATTAGATGCTAGATCTGATTATGCATTGTAGTAAATATTCATTTAGTTTATGATGGTGTTGAGGTAAGGGTTTATGGTGAAGCTATCATATTTGATACTTATTTGAAGAGTTAAAGTTTTATAGATCCTGATACATATTTGCACCTTGGTCAAAAATATATTGCTAATAAATAATAGTATGTTAGAAATTATGTTAGCTAATTGTATTAATATGTGTTAGTAATTTACAAATACTTACAATTTAATAACATAATTGCTAACATAATATTGCTTGTTAGCAATAGGTTTTTAACCAAAGTGTAAATATGTGTTGCGTAAATAGTGCCCATACATTTGTAATGTGATTTCCTTGTTCAATCATGGTGAACATTGTAAATATGTCCCATAATTTTTCTATATGGTGATATTATCCTTATAAGTAGGCTTTAGAGTAAAAATTGGTTTATATTATCTCGAACATTAACGCACTCAATGGTAAAGGAGTTTCTCAAAGGGTTGCACCCCTAGATGTTATGGGGTATATATCTCACTCTTCCAAACTCCATTTAACTATATACAATCTTCATCAATGAGAGAGTAAGATAAATATTGGGGTAAAAGTTCATCAATCTGCATTATAAGTATTTGGCCCCATGGTTTGGTGATTTATCAACTAGAATCATACATGTAGTTATAACTATATATAGCTATAGATATTGATTAAATTATTGATTAGAATATATTTGAGAGAATTTATAAATTATATAAATCAAATATAAAGGATTGAAAATTGCTTAAGATAAATTTCATCATAAAATTTAACATCTAGCAAGGACATATTGACTTTGAAAGTGCACCATGGCCATCCATATCAATTGGTGCAAAAGATGTGGTCAAGAAGATGTTGAATTAGGAGACATAAGAATGTCTTACAACTCAACAAATTTTAAGTAGGAATTGTGTTATTTATTTTAAATTATCCCAAGGCTAGCAAGTACAATGTTTAAAGCTTATGAGACAATTTTTATGTCACCTAAGTAGGGCTTTTCATTTGATGATAATTTATCATTACCTGATATCATTTTACTTGCAAGAGCAGTAGATGCTATTTGAGATACATAAATTATTATACCCTTGTGCTTATAATTTGAGTTTTATAAGTTCATTTTGTGCATTTAGAATTTGTGATATTTTTTTTATATTTTAATTTTACTAAAATCATTTGTGTCAATGTAGATCATGAATGGGTTAGAGAAGATGGTGAAGCACATGATAAACCCATTGATGATGCAACATTGAATAGGTTGAAGGAATATAGGGCAATGAATAAGCTTAAAGGGTTTTCTTTCAAGGTATGATTATTTATTTATTTCTTTTGAATTTTCTAAAAAGTATAAAACATCCAATAATTTGTGTATTATCTAATTGTTTTGGTACCATTGGTTAGGTGATAGAAGAAAGTACATTTGAAGAAGAAATAGTTGGTTGTGGCATTGGAAAAAACATTATTCTACTATAAGTTTTCTATTTTGAATACAACTAATGAATAAGAGATTTATGTTTTAAATTTATGAACTAGAAAGTTAGAAACTAAGTTGTAAGTATTTTGAATAGTGAGTAGGGCCAACTTAGTCTCATCTGACCATTTTTTTGTCTTTGACTTAGATATTTACCTATATAAAGAGGAAGAAACAATACATTGTATTATAGTTGTAAATGGATATGTGCTAGATGGTAGACCATTAAACTAAGTATTTATCTTGATTTAAACCTATAGAGGTTTCAAAAATATTTTAAATAATTCTAGAATATATTTGATGCTTGATTATGTTTTCACATGGATATTAAATATGCAAAGCTTGTTTTCGTACTACAAAGTACTTTACACATGGTTGAAAATATGACAAGAGAGGCTATCTATTTTTTTTTATCATCTGTAATACATATTTTGGTCCCTTAGATTTATTCTCTCACTAAGAGTAAATTTATTATCCTTATTTGACTTGGATATAGACCCAGGATGGTTGTTTGTTACCACATGATATTTAACATATTCTCCTTAGAGATGTGTTTACCAATAAAATTATTTTCCTAGAAATTATCGTCAACTTCTAATATTTTTTAAAACATTTTGTGAACATGTGTTGATTTCTATGTTCATCTTTTCATAATCTAGATTACTTATACCTACACGATATTATAATAATGGCCCAAGCTAGGTTGGTTGAGTTGATGACTAATGATGGAAGAATAAGGGCTAAGTTCATCTTTATTCAAACAATGTTGATACCTCACTTGTAGATTATGAAGAGAGAGCTTACATCAACGAAGGAGGTAGTACAAAGAGATCCAAATCTCTCTATTGCTAATAGTTTGGTGGATCTAACTACTACACTAGAAATAAAGATTCTAATTTTGGAGTTTATAAAGATGAGTTGGGATCATGCTTTAGCCATGATAGTTTTTATTGTATATACCACGTGGCAGAGTCAATATATGTACATTGGATACCACGTAAGGTATGGATTATATTCTAAGGGGTTCCATTTTTGTATCGAATAGATTTTGATCATGACAAAGTACTTTTGCCACAAACGTCAAAAGAGGAGATTATTAATTACTAAGTCATGTTGTATATTAGTGTCAAACACTTAGTCATTCACAAGGCAGGATTATTTGGGTATCAATACGACCGAGTCATCCTATATAGGTTGAGAAAAAGAATGAAGACTTGTAAATATTGTAAGTCAAGTGTCAAGCAGTAGTTACTATTAAGCATGCTAATGGTCATCGAGTACTCACATGATTGTTGAGAAAATCAAAGATAACAATGGATGATGAGTTAGTTAGAGTTTAGTGGAAGCCGAGTGTTATATAGAAGAAGTGATCTAGTTCATGTCGAGCTAGTGAAGACTGAGGGACAACATGAAGAAACAATTTATGTTGAGCATCAGAATGTTCAAGTGTCGAGTAAACTAGTTTTGATATATCTATTTGGAAAGCCACAAACATTGGAGTAAACTATTTTTTCCAACTTAAATGGATGTTTTAATGCTTTAACACAAACAAGTGCCAGATAGTGACATTATGTACTTGATGTTATAGTTTAAAAACTAATTAAAATATGGTTTTAGTTTAAAAATAATTATAATATAATCAAAATTGTTTGTTTGAATTTTCTAATATGTTATATTGTCCTATTGACTATTATAATCTATTATACTAAAATAGTTAATAAGAATCATTTGTTTCTTTTAACCACAAGATTTCAAAGATTAGAAAAAATTAAAATATTGGTAAAAGAATATTAACACTATTGTATTCATTTAATCATTTGGGTCTTCAAGGAGTGAATTTCCTGAAGCACTATCCGATAGTTGTTGATGAGCTTTATACAAGAATATGATATATGTAAAAAACATACAAAGAAAATGTCTCATAAGTAAAAAAATTATTTTTAACTATAAATATTTTTCTATTAAACAATATTTTTTTTGAATATTTAAATATTGATGTACTTTTAGAAAAAATATAAAATGATTATTTTTTTATAATATATGTTAGTATTTTTGCTTTTAATTGTAAGTTTTGATTTTTGTAATACACACACACACACACACACACACACACACACACACATATTAGATTTATACTTTTTGAAATCATAAAAATTATTTTTGCGTTAAGGATTCAATAATATAAAATACATAAAAACATATCTAATAATTTTTCAAAACTAGCTTCTTGAAATATGTATTTACTTTAAAAAAAAGAATAATTAAATCATTAGATCTCTTCCTAGTAATGCACTTGAATCAACCATTATCATGATTCATATCTATTCTAGATTTGAATGTAGTGATAATCACCATATCAAGATATTCATTACATTCATGGGTTTTAACCCCAATGTAATCAACCATGATACATCTGTCATTATGTGTTTCATTCATTAGAAGACACATAACAACAAGTCAGACTATTGTTAAGATCGTCACCTTACAATAGTGACCTTAACCACATGAAAGATCATCACCTTTCTTGCCACAACATATCCACAATATTTCTATATTGATTTTATTAAATATTCAAAAATAAATTTACAAAATATTGAATTACATTTTGATCATACCAAGTTTGTCCCTTAAGTATTCAAATTTCAACCTACCAAGAGGTTTAGTGAAGATGTCAGCCTTTTTCTCTTTAGTGTTGATGTATATCAACTTAATAACATTTATGTCCACCATATTTCTTATATAATGATAAGGAATCTCTATGTTCTTGGACCTGTTATGAAAAATGGGTTAACTAATAGTTTAATGCAACTTTGATTATCACAGTCAATTATAGTAGAGTCTGGTGGTTTTCCAAATATTCCATATAAGAGTTTTCTTAGCCATATTGCTTCATGTGCTCTTATGGAGGTTGTCATATACTTTGCTTCCATAGCTTGCTCTGAGAAACTGCTAACTATTTTCTGCTGATCCAAGATATTATAGCCGAACCAAGAATAAAACAACATCCATTTGTACTCTTGTGATTAGTAGAATCACCTACCTAGTTTGAATTAGTATACGCTAGAATTTGTAGCTCAGTTTTCTCATACTTTAGCCCCAGTATAATTTTTCCTTGAAGATACCTTAGAATATGCTTACCTACCATTAGATGAATCTTCTTGGGTTCTCATATGAAGTGACTTAACACATTACTAGCATAGTAGATATCTAGTCGAGTGTTTACTAAGTACATAAGAGAGCCAAAAATTTGTCGATAGTGAGTAGGATCTATTGATTCTGAGTTTGTTACTTCACTTTGAAGTTTATGAAGATTAATTTCCATTGGAGTAAATAGTGGCTTACAATCCATCATTCTAGATCTGGTCAATATTTCTGTAGTGTACTTCTCTTGATTTAGGAAGATATGATTTCCCTTCTATAATACTCCTAGGCCCAAAAAATAATGTAGAAGACCTAGATCCTTCATGTCAAATTAAGCTATGAGATCCTATTTACATTTTTCTTTAAGATGATCTACACCTGTCATCAACAAGTCATTAACATAAAGAATGAGTATTAACATGTCATTATTAGATATTTTGAAGTGTATATTCAAATAAGCTTCATTCTTAGAGCAACCAAATTTGAGAAGATAACTTTGTCTAGTCTCTCATTCAAAGCCTTGGGAGCTCACTTCAACCCATAGAGAGCTTTCTTTAGTTTACATATGTAATATTTTTGATCATGTGTAGTGAATCCTTCTGGTTTTTCTATATATACATTTTCTTTAATGATGTTGTTCAAGAAGGTTGTCTTTACATCCATTTGATGTATTTTCCATCCTTTTGATGCAACAATGGCAATTATTGTTATTATTGAAGTATAACGTCCAACTGGAGCAAAAGTTTCTTCATAATCCATTCCAGCCTTTTGAGAAAAACCCCTTGTAAAAAATCTTGTTTTGTATTGTTCAAGGCTTCCTTCAAGTGCGTGCTTGATTTTAAACAACCATTTTGAGGATATGATTGATTTATCTTTAGGTCTAGGAATAATATCCCAGACATCACTCTTTAGCATAGATTGATATTCCTCTAGCATTGCATCTTTCCATGCTTGACATTTTAAGGCTTCCTCTACATTGGTTGGTTATGTTTTTCTAAGTTCTATCAATAAAGAAGCATAGAATTTTTTATTTCTTGTTTTCTTATTTTCTTTAGAGACCTCATCTAGTTCCACATTGTTTTCTTCAATCATTTTCCTTGCCTGTAGTGGTTTTTTCCTATGATTTAAAACTTCATCATTCTCAGCATTAAATACAGGTGTGTCTCTGTCTTTGGAAAGACTCTCCATCAGATTTCTAGTTGAATTATCTATAGTGTTCTCCCTCTAATTCTTAGTATTGTAATTATCCTCTATAATAAACTCCCTATTATTCTCAACTTCCTCATCTTCTTTGTTTAAGGATGTTTTCAAAGTGATTTCTTCATCATATTTAACATCGCTACTGATTTCAATAAACTTTTATCCTAGAATATATACTATATATGTCTTAGTTGTTTCACTGTAGCCAACAAATATTCCTTTCTTTCTAGAAGGTTCAAGTTTAGACCATTTCTCTTTAGGAATGTGAATGTACACTAGACAACCAAAATGTTTTAGATGACTAAGCTCTGGTTTGATTCTTGTGAAAGCTTCTTCAGGAGTTATATTTTCTAATGTTACAAGTAGGCTTCTATTTTGAATGTAAACTATTATACTTTCTACTCTGACCCAAAAAGACATAGGGATATATTGATCATGAATCATGGCTTTTGCTAGTTCTATAATAGTTCTATTTCTTCTTTAACTGCAACCCCATTTTTTTGAGGATAATAAGGTACTGTAGTCTCCCTCTTAATCCCTGTAGAAATATAAAATTCTTTAAAGATGTCACATGTGTATTCACCTCCTTTATCTGATCTTAATGTTTTTATTTTCTTTCCAGTGTGGTTTTCCACTAGGGCTTTAAGTTCTTTGAATTTTTGTAAGACTTCATTAGATTCCTTAACTTTTAGGAAGTATATCCAAGCTTTCTAGAGTAATCATCAATGAAGGTTACATAGTACAATAACCCCCTAAGTGAAGGTGTTGACATGGGTCCATGCAAATCAATGTGTACAAGTTCTAGTGCAAATTTCAACTTGTTTTTACTTAAAGAAAAGTATCCTTTCTTATTTTCTCCTAGAGCACACCCTTTACAAATGACAATGTGATCAATTTTGAGATTAGGTATACCTGTAGAGATTTTCCCTATAGTAGGAAGAGCACTAAAGCCAGGGTGTCCTAATCTTCTATGCCAAAGTTCATTTGAATTATGGACTGCATGATTTACTACTTGATATTTTGCTTTAATGTTTAATTTGTACATCTTTCCATCTCTTAATCCTATGCTGATGTCATTCTTAATATTGGAGTTTTTAGTCCATAGTAACACTTTGTCCTCATTGAAAGAGACACGATATCCTTGGTCTACTAGGGCAAAAATGAAAATTAGGTTTCTTTACCCATGGTACAAATAGTACATCTTTTAGTAAAAGAGTCTCTTCCAATTTTAGTTGTATGAAGCAAGTCCCAATTCCTTTTACTGGATGAGTAGAGTAATCTCCAATTGACTTCTCTAGTGCAATACTCTTTGAATGTTTCAAACTAATTTTTGAATCTAGTTATGTGTCTTGAAGCTCCACTATTTATTATCCAAATATTATTACTTGCATTTAATTCACTTGACAAGGATACATAGAATAGAGGATTTTCCACTTCATGAGATTCTGATATGGTAGCTTGAATTTTCTTTCTTTTAGGACAATCCCTTTAGATGTGACCAAATTTATCACATGAATAGCATTGAACTTTGGATAGATTCTTTTCTTTGTGGTATTGATAATTATTTCCTCTCTTAGATTTGAATTTCCTCTTCTTCCCCTTTTTGTTGGTATGTAAGGCTTGAATCTCCCCTTCTTGATTTGTACAGATTCCTCTAGAGATTAACCAAAATTCTTCTTGAATACACTCATTGTTGAGTTGATCAAACTTTGGAATAGTGGCAAGTTGGTCTCTTATCTCAAAGATTCTTAAAAAATAATTTGTCATTACTCTCCTTTATTTATTTTTAAATGAACAGGAATTGATGTTTTAATGATGATATTTTGCTTGCATTGTTTATTTCAAAAGTATCTTTTAAAGTTTCAAACAATTCATATGTTGTTTTCAATCTTGCTATGGACGGAAGTATGTGATCTCTTATAGCAGATCAATTATGATCTTCTTAGCTTTATTGTTTCATCTTGTCCAAGTTATTTTTTTCTAGTTCTTCTTTAGGCATCTTAATGTCTTTTTCTATAAAAGACTCTAATTTAAGTTCTTCAAGTAAGCCTATGATTCAAATTTTCCATGAGGAGAAGCTTGCAGCCCCTTCCAATTGATCTTCTACTTTGATTTTGTTCACCATTTTGATTTGGATAGAGTTTGATTTCTATGAGGCAAAGAACAATTCTGAATTCTAATTTTCTCTAATTAAGCTCTAATGCCATGTTAATTGTGGATCTTTTCTAGAGAATAAGTTTGTACATCTGAAGAATAGTTAGCAATGTCTTTTCTGATTCTCTTAGCTCCTTTCCTTTCCTTGTTGATAATGTGGATTGAACATTTATATGATTTCTTTGCTATTATAGAGAATCGATGAATGATAGACGTAAAGTGTAGATTATTCAAACTGAAGGAAGGATAGATCGATGATTGTTGAAGAATATACAATGCCTTGGTTGTTGATCGTATTCTCCTACAACCATCAGAGATGTAAGTATGCTACTAGGGGCTCATGATCATGAATGTCTGTGACTTCCCTCTTGGCACTTTCCATGGGGAGTCACACCCATTCATAATTGTGTCTCATCTTAATTACAACCAATGTGAAATGTCAATTCATTAACCCTGTCGATATGGATTTGTTAAGGACATTTGTAGCATACAATGATAGATATTAATATATGTGTGTGTGTGACATCACACTTAAATATGCATTCATCATTATTCATGATATGAATGCTTCAATCTGATGAAGCTATATTCTTAACACATAAGAGGGTCTTGATACATACATAGTGTCGAAGGTGGCTCGCAGTGGGGGTTAGAGCCCAAAGTGGCTAGTCTTGGGTAACCCATTGTGGATTTTTAATCAAGTGATAACTAATTAAAATTAACATGGTTTGGGATTCTACATTAATAAAATATCACGGTGCTTCACCCATGCCTAGAGTATGCATGTGCTATTTTTTGAGGATGAGTTGAGAATGTCTAGTCATCTATGGGGCATTGATCTAGCAAAGAGACACATTGGCTTAGTGAGGTGATCATTTCCACATGGTGTCCCCCTAGGCACTAGGCCTAGAGAGTAGTAATCTTGTATTTGTTTTAGATACACCTCTTGTATAGGAGATTTTTGTGTTGTTTCTCTAGTACTATGTTGGCTACCCTTGTATTTCTCTTATTTGATGGGATTATTTATGCTATTTCCTTGTATGTGTTTGAGCTTGGTGTGGGGCCTTGTGTTATCTCCTATCTCAAGAGAGTGGGACACAAGGTTCCACATGGTTGGGTGAAAAATATTTCATCCATCAAGTATTTTTTAAAGTTTTTTGAGAGCCTTGTATAATAATGTTTCACTATACATGCTTCCTCATGCAACTTCTTGTTCGTGTAGTCATATGTGTTTCAACAATTCTTTATATCTATTTGTGTAGCTTCATGTCGATGTATTGTGACTATGTTATTACCTTGATGTGTATAGGTTAAACTCCTTGATGTTATTTTTAATGTTTTTTCCTCTAATTGTTATGTTGTCCTTTTTGAATTTTAGTGGGACATTACAATAATACTGTATATGACATTACATTTTTTTAAACTATGACTTTGTATTGTATTATAACTATTATATAGTAGTTATTATATATTACATTAGATAAAATTATATTATATTTTTATTTAATATATTTATAAAAAATTAATTTTTTTAACGATATTAAAGATTAATATAATATAAAAATATCAAATAATAAAATATTATTATTTAATTTCTTTGATAAACATCAAGATTACTTATAATAAATAAAATAGATAATTATTAGTATATCATTTTCACATACCTACACTTTTTCTAAATGAAAATATTTATTTAAACTTAAATTTTAGATTTTATTTTAATAGAATAAAATAATAATTTTTGATATCAAATTATTTAGCATTAATTACTTTAACAATTTTCTATATATTTGCATTATACACATTACATATTTTTCCATTTTAAACTCTTTTCATATATATAATTTCAAAGTATTTTCTAAATTTTAACTAGTCCTCAAAATTTTGGAATGAACTTTGTTGCTAAAGTGATGATTATACATATAATACTTAGAGATATTCTTTGAGGCACTTATTTTTAATCAATTTCTCACATTAAGATTGTAATAGGAAGTACAAGTTGTTTAAGTTTCATATACATTATACATTATATATGCACAATAATATTAACAACAATAACAATAAAGTTTTATCTGTTCATTTTAATTCTAAAAAATAATTAAACATATAGTATGGCATCATTTTAACAAATATGAGTAATAATTTATATTGCCATATCAAATTTAGAAGCTCAAAATTTCTTCCATGCAGTCCATCTCATTGACAAAGTTTGAACAAAATTTCAAGGGAATCTCTAATTCCATTGGTAAACATGTGCAACATCACAAGCGACCATGTGGTTGAAATGACTGTAATTGAAGATTGATAGACTTGACCTTGACCTAAGTAAAACTTGAACAATAGTTTAAATGTGAACATCTCCTTTTCAAACTAAATTTTCCACCGCAATTTATACGTACCAAAAGGATGTCGAATTTCAAGGTAAAACCCACAAAAGACTGTATTGAATGTTCTTTGCTTTTGAAAATACACTTGTACAACATACAAGATAAAGTTACTTGCTTACCATTAAGAAGGCTTTTTGTTCGTGTTGGAAAAAAATTGCCACCTTGTCATTTTCTTGGAATTTTCAGTACTCATGTATTTCCAAAACATTGCAATCCCATTATAAAACATTACAATCTCTTGTTGCCCGATTTTAGTCTTCTGTTTTCTGGTATGGTGTAGTTTCTACGTTTGCAATTATCTTATTTCATCATTCCTTTCATTCAATGTTTGTTATATTTGGCAGCTGATTCGAAATTGTTAGGATGGAGAAATACACAATTATAACATTTAAATCTGACACATTTTTAAAACTATTTAATACCTTTTTATTCAAATTTTATTTATAATCACCAAATAAACTTTTTAATAATAAACACTAAAATGTTGTAACAATGCAATTTGTTACAATATAGAGTTATTAACATGACATATCATGCTAACACATAAACAAAAAGGCATATACCACTTCTTTTTCAAGAAAAATAAGAACAAACTAACAAGTCATATATTTTCAGTCCCTCATCATAACATATTTTACAAGTCCAGGAATATGACAGTTGATGAAATAGTGTTTCCAGTCTCTGTTCTTGACATCAAAGTTGAAATTCTCTTGATCTCTCTTTGACATTTTGTTCAACAAATCTTCTATGTTTGAGATGCTGAACCTATGGATCATGACAACATAATTTTTTTAGACTTAGAAACAAAGACATCCTAATAAATTGTTGATACTTAACATTCAAAAGAAGTGAACTAATAACTTACGTTCCCTTGAAAAAAAGAAAGGGTTCATAGATTTGAGCCAGCTTCGATGTAAATTTGTATTTCTCAAGTAGAAGAAATATAGACTTGAGCCAGCATGGCGACATGTGAAGCTATATGGCTTCGGAAGTTGTTAGTAGCCTTGTTTGGTCAGGAGGTTGAGACTACTGTGATACATTGTGACAATCAGAGTTCCATCAAGTTGTCTGAGAATCCAGTGTTTCATGATAGGTCTAAACATATAGATATCAGATATCACTTCATCAGAGATTGTGTACAAAGGGAAGTTGTTTGACTACAATACATACCTACAGATGAGCAGGTAGCAGACATTCTGACGAAGGCTTTGGGAAAGGCCAAATTTATCTTCTTCAGAGATAAGATGGGTGTCATGTAGAATAGCTTCCTCGCTAAGAGGGAGTGTTAATTATTGTTAGTTGGACAGCTGCTATTTCTGACCCAAAAATAGCAGCACTATTTATGGGTAGCTTGGACAGCTGTTCGTCCTTATCTATGAATAGCGGTTGTATTTATGGGTGGTTTGGGCAGCTGTTTGTCCACTTTCCAAAAATTAGTAAATGGTTATTATTTACTAATTTTAGTGATTCCTTTTGGACACTTTGTACCAATTCTATTATTGGCTGTCGAGTTGTCTTAATCTCAGCCGTTGGTTAGATTTAATCTCGGTTGTTGCTTTACCAACAGGAGTAGTATAGAAAGGGGTCATTGGGTCATTTGGAGAAGAAGCTTTGGTGAAGTAGTTGGCAATTTCTCTCTTCAGGTTTTTAACAATTCCTCCGACCTTGTTCGCCTTTATTTATCCTACAATCACTTGACTGTTTATCTCAATCCTCATTGGGTACCCAAAATCTAGTTTCAAGTATTAGGTTTGGCTTCTTGTAGCATTAGAGGTTCAATCCCTATATTTCTTTCAACACAGCGTAGATTACTGTGTTTGGATCTCTCTAACAATAGTCTTGTTGGAAGCATTCCATCCTGGCTTTGGGATCCAAAATTGGCAACAATCTTAATTTATCATACAATAACTTACAAGGCCTTCTTCCTCCAATTTTGAATGAAATGTTGTTAACCCTAGATCTGAGTAATAACAGGTTGAGTGGTCCTCTTCCCTTGCCCTCCCCGTCTCTACAAGTTTTGGACCTTTCTCACAATGGCTTCACCGGGGTTATCCTAGGCCAAATCGGCATGCTCATTCCTAAAATCCTGGTTTTAGGTCTCTCAAATAATAGATTATCTAGCAAGATACCATCCAGCATAACCAATTGTTCAGTTTTAACAAGATTGAACCTGGCAAATACTGGTTTGGAAGGGGAGATACCATCCACAATGGGAAGGCTATACCAACTCCAGACGCTACATCTGAATGACAACATGCTAAGGGGAAAATTGCCACTGAGTCTTTCCAACTGTTCTAATTTACAGATCGTAGATGCCGAAACTAATTTCTTGTCTGGAGAGTTGCCAACTTGGCTATCAAAATTGTCTCTGCTGATGATACTTGTATTGAGGAAAAACATGTTTACAGGATCTATTCCACCTCAATTGGCCAATCTCAGTCATCTTCATGTTTTAGATTTGTCACAAAATAGTTTGAGAGGGTTCATTCCACCGGAGCTAGAGAAGTTAGCCACAGGAATGGCTGAAGTTGGAAGCTCAACAGTAGAATCTAAAAATGGCACACCTGCCTATTACAATGAAGAAATCTCAGTCACCAACAAAGAAAATAGGTTGGTATATGTGGACTCTATTTTGTTACTTGTAACATGTATTGACCTCTCTGGAAATCAGCTGTAACATGTATTGACCTCTCTAGAAATCCTCAATATCTCCAGAAACAATCTAAGTGGAGAAATTCCCCATACATTGGGAATGCTAGAGATAATAGAATCACTAGACCTTTCCTATAATAATCTGCAAGGCAAGATTCCAATTGAAATGCAAGGACTTCATTTCTTAGCTGTTTTAATTGTCTCTAACAACAAGCTTTGTGGCGAGATTCCAACGGATGGTCAGTTCTCCACGTTTGATGCTACCCATCAAACGTGGTAAAAAAATGAGAATGATGAAGGTGATGAGCTTCCTTTGCTGTTAGATTTTGGGGATTGTCAACATGGTGGATGAAGCTGCTGTTAGCCTTTGTGATTTTTTTTGAAGGAGTTAAAAGGTTACCCAAAGCCAAATCATAGATTTCAGCTCAAGATGGTGCTTCTACTTCATGAACAATAAAACAGGAGATGCATTTCTAAATCTAGATTTTGTAGCAGTAGGAAGACTTTGCAAAACTGGTGGCAAATCGAATTCAATATTGTAGAAGAAGAGTATTGTAGCAGCATCATTTGCACCTTCAAACTATGTGTGCAGAAACTATCTATATATAAGATTAGAATTTTGAGAAAGAATATACATATTTTAATTATAGATATTTCTCACCACTTACTTCTAATTGTTAATTGTTAGTATAATGCATTACCTTGTTAATAAATTTATTATACTAATTAGACTAAACAATTAGAAAAGCAGTTGCTCGGAATGATGTCTCGTAGATCAATTCGTGCGCAACCAGCAAATTTTGTGTAAATCACATTACCCACAACATTGCAAATACTTCAATTTTGCCTTCTACATTAATTTTGTGCTATCTTGGCATAATAAACATTAATACATATATTCTTATTATTATTCAAATGAGTAGTTGTACCTTTTTTGGAATAAAAAATTATTTTTAATAATATATTAGATAATATAATTTTTAATTTTTAAAAAAATAGATTAATAAATATTATTTAATTAAATTCAATTTATCATATATAAATAAAATAATCATTTACAATAAATTTTAAATAAAAAATCTATTATGAAAGATCAATAGGAAAAATACAAAAATAAATAAATAAAAAGAATAGAAGTCCTTTCACAAATATACTATTAGCTAAATAAATTTAATTTAAAAAGTAAATTAAAATAATTTAAAAACTAAAACTTAAATTAATTTAATAAAAGAAAAGAAAGTAAATTAAATAAAAAGAAAAAAATATTACAAAAACTTCACAATTTAATTAAGTTTTGTGCAAGATTGTTACTTAAAGCTATATTAGCTACAATTCATAATTCATTTTAATTAACATGATTTAGGAATTACAATTATAAAAACAAGTAGAGAAAGATAGATATTTCTTTCTTTAACAATATGAAATAACATTAACACATTAGATTCATAGCTTATCAACTAGCATTTTTTACCATAACTGACATTTCGCTTTTAATAATAAAATTAAATATTGATTTACTTTTGCATTGTTTGCCTAGAGATACCCTTTCCAAGTACATAAATGATTAAAATAAATATCTATTACAATACAAGGCCTCATAGGCATGCACAAATAATACTTTATAATTTCTTCACATGGACAATGTGTATAATAGAGAGAATTATCTTTGACAACTTCATATGCTTCTGAAAGAGTTCAACCATGAACAATACATCAAAAATATCCACCACACAATCACAAGGAAGCATAAAGGTTCACTCCCTCATTCTAGTAGATAGAACCATAGTTCACTTAGGAAAACTAGGGTAGTCTAAGATTAAGAGAAACACACCCAAAATAGAAACATGAACCAAAAAAAACAAGAGTGGAGCTCCCTAGGGTGCTAACTAAGTAAGTAGCATTCCCAAAAGTTCATGTGCTCTAGCACCCTCATGCATGCCCAGTAGTCAGATGACCTTGGTACTCAAAATGCCAACCTAGCGGTATTTCAAGTTAGACCTATCAAAGTGCATCTAAATTAGGAAATCCATTGAATAAAATAATAGGGCCTATGTAATGTCCCCAATTTTTAATAAAACATTTAAATAAATGGTCCTAAAAATCAAATAATATCACAACCTGACTTATTTAATTAATAAGGGACACACTCTCTATTTTATTTTGTGGTAACTTGTCAAACTATTGGCATTTTTGTAATCCTTCAGGAAGCTTCCTTGAAGCCCTTTGTAAGGCCATCTTGTAAGTTGTTTTAGGTATGTGATTTGGATTATTTTATTGTATGTGAATTCTTGTTGGATTTTTGTGTTATTTGTCATTTCGCAAGTGAAAGATCTTCCCTACTTGACTTTCTGGTTTTGATGGTATTTAGCCCCACCCTATTTCATCCTCTATACTACTTGTTTGGATCTAGCAAGTCTGAGTGTCATCGTTGTCTACAATATAATATTGAGAATTGTCTACCATTTATTACATTTCTATACAAGGCTTACTTTTGGTATCTGGTGAAAATTTGGCATTAAGCATCTTCCTTCCCCATGTCCTTCACCTTCCTTTTTATTGCCTTCATATTCCTCTCAAACTACCTCAAGTTTCCTCCAATGTGGACTTTGGCTCCCTCTGATGTGGTCTCGGCTACCTCCAGTGTGGTTTCCCTTGGGCACTTGTTCCTCAGGTGGTTTTCCATAGGTGGTTTCCCTCAAGCACTTGTTCCTTGAGTGGTTTCCCTCAAGTAGTTTCCCTTGGGTTGTTTCCTTTAGGTGGATTCCCTTGGGTACTTGATCCTTGGGTGGTTTACCTCGGGCACTTGTTCCTTGAGTGGATTTCCTTAGGTGGTTTCCCTAGGGCACATGTCCCTCAAGTGGTTTCCCTCAGGTGGTTTCCATTATGTACTTACTCTTAGGTGTGTCATCAGGAACATTACAATGGTATCAGATTTGGTGCTCTTGCTAGCCTATCAGGCGTTGAGTTTAGATCATGGTACTGAGTGATGCATTGGTTGAGACATTAAAGATAATCAAGAAAGATTGGGTGATTGGTGGATGGGAGAGAGACATATCTCTGGAGGATTATATTGAATTAAGAATGAAGTATCTATCATATCAATGCAATAAACTCTTCAACAATGGTCTAAAGTGGGAGATTGATAAGTTGCTACAAGATGAAGTCATACAAGCACAAGAGGCAAATTAAGAGTCTCATGAGGACTCGCAAGAATCTATTGCTATGCCTACAAGTGGAAAGTACTTGAAACTTCAAGATTATGGAAATGATGAAAATCTTTGCACTAATTTCCTCCCAGCACTCGTGGATCACATCAATGAAAATTTGGGCCCTATTGGTGATCCTCATAAGGAGAAAAATCTACCAACAATTTTTTCAAATTCATGGAGATGCTACAAATGATTCCTTGCAAGAGAATCTACAATTGGTTGACTATGAAGTTATCCTTTAGTTGTCCTCATCCTCAAGGCACTATCAAGCATGGAAGTTGTGTTTGTTGTCAAGGCTATGTATCTATCACTGAAGTTATGTCCATCTTCCTACTCATGTTCATCACCAAGGATGTGTTCCCATCACCATTATTGTTTTCATTACCATGTCCATCATCATTGTCATAGTTATATCTTTTGTCATCCTCGTGTCCATCACTGTCATTGTGTCAGTCACTATCATCGAGTATGTGTCTGTCATCAATGTCAAGTCTGTGTCTAGTGTTGTTGGGTCTATGCCTTTCATCATTGTTAGTTTTGTCATAAGTCTATACCCATTTTCATCATCAAGTCTATTTTTGTCATTGTCAAGTCTGTGTCTGTCATTGTTGTGGCTATATCTATCACCTTCATCGTAGTCGTAGTTGTGCCCATTGTCATCATGGTTGTCTCTATCACCATTGTGTGTTTGTCACTATGGCTACATCCATCATAGTGGCTACTTAGGTCACCATGCATGTTACTAAGGAGATGTTCATTATCGAGACTCTATTCATCGGTGAAGTTTTGTGTGCCACCAAAGCTCTATTTGCAAATGAAATTTTGTCTATCATCAAGGTTCCATCTATTGCTAAGCTACTTTCTATTGAGGTACTCATGGTTGGGGTTCCCTTTGCCAAGTTACTCTTTGTCGAGGTTCCCTTCATTGAGCCTCCCTTTGTTGAGGCACCCTTTGCTACTCCTATTGCAAAGGTACTTACAATCGAGGACCCTTTCACTGACATACTCTCTACTGAGGCTCCCTTTGTCAAGGCACATTAGCTAATTGAATATACAACCTACTTGTTGTACCATCTACATACCATCATAATTTCTCTCTCTATTGAGGCTCCCTTCAATGAGGTATTCATAGTTGTGACTCCCTTCTATGAGCTACTCATGGCCAAGGTTCCCTTCATTGTGGTACTTTTCATTAAGGCTTTATCCATTAGGAATATTCTACAAGGTTTATCTAGAGGGCATTTTCCAGTCAAGAGGATAATAGTGGTCGCTATGGTCATGTTAGTGCCTAAATTTGGGCTAGTATCAATGTCTATGCCTATGACCATAAGAAAAGTGATTTTTGTGTTAGAGTAAAATGTTTATTATCTTTTACTTACTCTTCATGCATGTGACATTTAATATTTTTTTTCTTTTATTAAATGTCACATTATCTCTTTAGGGTTTCCTTTTTGAGAATGGTTCATCTCCTTTTATAAGGATTGATCCCCTTGTATTTTGTAACACTTTTTGATTCATTATTTTCTCTATTGAATATATTTTAATCTTTGAGAGCCACTCTTCTCTCCTTTCTTCTCTCTTCCTTGTAATAGGTTATTTTCTTCCAGGTGATCATTATGGATTCTGTGAAGTTGGGTTTTGCACACCAACTCCTACATGGTATTAGAGGCATTCCCATAGCTTCTTGTTCATGTTTGAAGGTAGTTTGTGAAGCTTTCCAATTTAAGGGTTTCAAATACCCTTTTTTTTCGGTTTTGTAGGGGTCATTTTTTGGTGCATTCTGTGTCTAAATAGACCTCACCATTGGATTTCGAAGGCCCAAAAGCCTTTATTTTCTAATAAATTTTATTCATTTTGGACAAAATTGTCATTGGAGACCTTTTTTCTCTCTCCTTTTGCATATTTTTGTGAATCTTGGGGAGGGGGGAGGGTCAAACTTTTGAAGCACTTTGACCTCAAATGAACCTTACCATTGGACTTAGAGCTCCCAAAACCCCCATTACCATATACAATTTGTCTCATTTGGATACCATTGGATTTAAAGGCTCCAACACACCTTACAAGGCAAGAGGAAAAATAATTTTAAGAAATTCAAATGGACTAGTCCCAGGCTGCCACGTGGCAACCCACAGTTGGCTTGTGTCTGTCGTCGCGACCCCATCACCCCCTAAGTACAACACTATTTCCTGCTGCCACTACTAGCTAACCACCCACTGATCACTGCTCTACCACATCCCTAGCCAATACTTAGCCAACTGCCATGCAACCATCTCTGTAGTTGACATGTGACACCCATGTTTCTGGTCTCCGCCATGTCAACGCTACCACGTGGTTGTCGCGTTAGCACCTCTTTAGCACCCAATCAGCACCACATGACTTGCCATGTTAGTGCCATGTCACCTGCCATATCAGCAAGTCCCTTTCTTGCCTACAACAGCCAAATGACCGTCAAATTTATTGGCCTAAATTTTTGATGTCAAAACTACATCAACACTTTGGATGCTCTTCTAGGCCACAAGGAGCAATGTTTAATTTTTTGCTCATAACTTGAGCATACAAACTCTATTTTTAGAAAACAAAATATCATCAGATAGCTAGTTCCAAGCTTGTCGCAATGGTATAGGTTTTATTAAATTTTGGTGTTGTTTAAGGACAATGTTTCACTGTCAAATGCCAAACTTCTATTTTGCACTCTAGGGGCCATATCTTTTGTGTTCAAGCTCTGTTTTTAGTAAAAGAAAATAAAATGGAAAGCTCTTGTAGTGATCTATCTAGATCTACCATCCTCTTCATTAGAATCTTTCAAAGGCACATCAGTCACTAATCTGAATCTTTTTTCTCTCCTCATTTTATACACATTTATTTTTGTTGTTGGGGATTCATTTCTTGTATTGTGGGGGGTGTTTGAATACATTATTTCTATCATTTACTTCAGTACAAAAACTATCTTTCAAAACCAAAAGGCCTTCTCTAAAATAATGGCCGAGACAACTTCTTGTCTAGCTTCTCTGAACCCACATAACTATCACACATGGGCAGTTGTCATAACATGATTACTTCATTCCAAGGGTTTGTGTTCTTGTTTGGATGAGGATCAACCTCTAGTTTAGAGTCCATTTTAGACATATCATCATACAAATAAGATGGATGAGGCCATGGGTCTTATCTCTCTCAGTATTGTAGACAATTTATAGTTTCATCTTGATGAGAGTACTACTCCTCGGGAAATGTGGCTCAAGTTCAAGACCTTGTTTGGTATAGTTAGTGAGTTTAGGGCACTTCAGCTTGAGGTAGAGCTTACATAACTTGTACCTAATACTTTCCCCACCATTGAGGACTTTTTGATGAAATTCAAGTAACAAATATTGTTGTTACAAGGTTGTGGCAAGACAAAGATCTATAAAGAATGCATTTTCTTGATACTGTCAAAGCTTTGGGGAAACTTTCAAATTTTATCCTCTACTTTTAACTCCACTATGGATGCATTGGGTACTAATTTCATCATGCCCACATTTGAGGAATTTTGTGATCATTTGACTAGAGAATAGGCCAAGCTTTCCTAGTTGGATTCTCCATCAGGATCAATGACTACAACATTGGTTGCACAATCATCTAGAGTGAAGAAAAAGTAGGCAGCGATGCCCAAGAGAGATTCAATTGGCTATGAGCATCCCTCCAAGCCATATACACAATCTACTTCCAAACCACAATCTGACCTTAAGAAGGGTAATTCTTCTAAGTTTGGTGAGTCTTCCATCAAGACTAAGAAGTCCACAAGTGATCCTTGCAATTTTTTTGGCAAGGAAGGACATCCAATTTCTAGGAGTTGGAAATGGTTAGAGGCTTTAGAGGACGTCATGTAGTAGTATCACATCTTCTCTCCTTAGCCACCTTCCTCATCTATGGGGAAGGGTCATGCTCTTCATACATGAGCAATGTCTTTAGAGTCATCTTGGATCATTGATTCTGGTGCTTCACACCATATGACTCACTCACAAGATTTGGTCACCACACTTGTTCATAGTGCCACATCACATATTATAGTTGGTGACTCTACATAGCTCCCAATTCTTAGTTCAAGTTCATTTTCACTAGATGGTGGTTCTCTTCAAGATGTTCTTCTAGTTCCTGAAATTTCTACAAACCTTCTTTTAGTTTATCAGATTTTCCTTTCTGGCTCTAGTAAGACAGATGAGTTCTCACCATATGATGTGCTTATTTGAGATCTCCTTGATCCTAATTTAGTTATTCCTACTAGTGGTGTGGATCCCCAGTCTCACTTATAGCAATTTGATGGCTTTGAGAGTTCAAAAATTGTGGGTCCTTCTCTTGTTGCACATACAGACTCTGTGAACAAGATTTGGCATGAGCATTTTGGACATGTCAACTACCACTACTTATAGCAATCAAGTACTTGGAAACTTTTTTCTGGGCTATAATAGATCTCTTGCATTGATGGTGTTTTTTGTGGATGCATTCTTGGAAAGAATCATTGAGATCCCTTTCCTTCGAGATTAGCCACTCGTGCTAAGGAATCCTTGTAGTTGGTTCATAATGATCTTATGTCCTTTCCTACTCCTTTTTTAGAGCCCACTATGTGCTCACATTCATTTATGAATTCTCCAGACGTACATGGGTATACTTTCTTTAGTACAAATATAATGTCTTTGATTCCTTCCAAATCTTTAAGACTTTTGTGGAGAAGCAATCTAGTTTTTATCTTAGATGGATACACATAGATAATGGGGGGGAGTATGTAAATTAGGCCTTCAAATATTTTTTTTCATTGAGTATGGTTTACTGCATTATCTTTCAGTTCTACACACCCCTCAGCAAAATGGTGTTGCAGAGAGAAAAAATAGAACCTTACAAGAGATGGAAAATTGCATGATTCAGTCATGGGATATGCAATCTTCATTTTGGGTTGAAGTAGTCAATTGTGCCAACTACATTTAGAATTAGATGCCCCATAAGGAATTATGATAGATGACTCCTAAGGAGGCTTGGTCTCATGCCGAGCCCAATGTTTCTACATTTCAAGTTTTTGGTAGTAAAGCATGGACTTTAATTCCCGATGATCAAAGAAAATATTTGGAGAAGAAGAGTCAAACACTCATCTTTGTTGGCTACCATGAGGGTGAAGGCATACATTTTGTTTGATGTTGAGTCCAAAGAAGTCTTGTTTTAACAAGATGTCCAATTTGATGAGCGTTTTCCTCTTCTAGACTCTCTCACCTTGGATTTCTTCTCATTGCCTACTCCTTCCTATTAATCTCTTGAGGATGTTCCATCTTCTAATGATGATGTAGATGATGATCCACCACATCTACCTCATCCACCACCACTAGTTGCTCCACCTTTTCTTAGGTGGACCTATGTTATAGTTGAGTCAGTTGGTCCTTTGGTAGCAGATCCTACAGATACCCACCATACTTGAGCTCAGACATCTAGTTCTAGCCTTTTGAGTCTTGGTTTTTCCATCAATCCACAAAGATTTTTAGAGGCAACAAGACATCCAGAGTGGGATTTTTCCATTGGCCATGGATGAGGAGTATTCTTCTTTGATGAAGAATCACACTTGGGATCTTTGTAATCTTCTAAAAGGAAGAAAGTTAGTTCAGTGCAAGTGGTTGTACCATACCAAGTTTGTTGCCGATGGCTCTATTGATACATATAAGGCATGTCTTGTTATGAATAGATTCTTGTAGGTTGAGAATATTAGTTATTCTGAGACTTTTTCCCTTGTCACCAAGATGAATTCTATTTGCTTTGTCCTTTTACTAGCAACTTCATAGGGATGGCTAGTCTTTCAAATGGATGTGAAGAGTGTATTCTTGAATGATGATCTTCATGAGGAGATCTATATAGAATAGCCTTAGGTCTTTCTATAAGAATCTTCATTAGTTTGTATACTTTGACATTCATTGTATGGTCTCAAACAAGCCCCTTAGGCTTGGTATGAGAAGATGGACTTATTCCTACTTTCTAGAAACTTTACACATTGTGATTTTGATCATACAGTGTACATTTAGCATCAAGGGATTGATATTGTGATACTTGTTCTCTATGTTGATGGCCTCATCATTATTGATAGCTCATCCTCTATGATTCAGAGTATTTAGAGAGCATTGATTGAGAAGTTTGAGATGACAAATCTTGGTCTTCTGCACTACTTTTTGGGCTTACAAGTTACTCAGACTTTCGATGGTATTTCCATTTATCAATAGAAGTATGATCTTGATATGCTCTGATGCTTCAGCATGCTTGATTGTAAGCCTACTCCTACACCATTTTACTTAGGTGTTTTCTTGTCTACTAGTTGTACTATAGGTTCAGTGGATCCCATTTTATATTGACAGTTGGTTGGCAGGTTGTTGTACTTGACACATACTCATCCTAATCTCTCCTTTGTGGTTGGTCTTTTTTTTTGTTTTTCCCATGATCCTCATGAGAGCCATTGGCAGGCTGCTAAATGTATCTTGAGGTACATTCAGGGAAGTACACATTTTGGCATTCACTACACTACTAACTCAGATTGGGTCAACAATGCTAATGATAGGAAGTCTACTTCTAGCTTTGATTTCTATTTTGGCTCTGGTCCTATCATGTGGTCTTGTAAGAAGTAGTCTGCTATTGAATTATCATCTATAAAGGCCAAGTACCAAGAAATAGTCTTATATAGTCAAGAGATTTTGTGGCTTTGATAGTTGATGACTGAGTTTGGGTTTCCCACTGATAATCTCACTATGCCTTGGTGTGAAAAATAAAGTTTCATACATATTTCTTGCAACCCAATGGAGCATCAACATACTAAGCATATCGAGATCCACATGCACTTCATCTATCACTTGATTTGGGATGGTATTCTCCTCTTGGAGTACATCCCCACAAAAGCCTAGGTTGTTGACATCTTCACTAAATCCTTTGCATCAATGCACTATCTTTAGTTGTGCACCATGGTTGGGGTGAAGGAAGTTGTCCTTGGGGCGTCTTAGTGAGGCCTTCCTTTCACATTTTTCAGCATGTTTTCTCATCTCATTTTGGAGTAGAGTTTTTTCCCATGTGGTTTTCTCTATTTCTCCACTTTATAAAGATTTTGTTGTGATTGGTTACCTAATCAGGCCTTGTTATTGGGACCCAAGTTTCCTTTTGCATTGTAGTTTCCTTATTTTTGTTTGCATTTTTTGTAACTACATTGATTCTCATCTTAAGAATGGGATGTTAGAGTAAAAGGTTTATTATCTTTTACTTACTCTTAAGATTTCACTATTGGAGTATTGACTTTTGTCTCTTCATGAATATGACATTTAATATTTGTTTTCTTTTATTAAATGTCACATTATCTTTTTAGGGTTTCTTTAGGGTTTCCTTTTTTACAATGGTTGATCTCCTTTTATAAGGATTGATCCCCTTGTATTTTGTAACAATTTTTGATTCATTATTTCCTTTCTTGAATATATTTTCATCTTTGAGAGCCACTCTTCTCTCCTTGCTTCTCTCTTCCTTGTAACAAGTTATTTTCTTGCAGGTGATCATTGTGGATTCTATGAATTTGGGTTTTGTACACCAACTCCTACATTTTGAAAGTGACAATGTAAAGGATTTCATTGACTAGCATCATTGGCATCATACAGACAAGTATGAAAATGTTTATATTATAGTGACACAATGAAAGTTGGATGATTGTGTGTTGTAGCAGAGGTTTAATATCAACTCACATGATATAAATTAGCATTTTATTTGGGATCCATGAATCGATAGTGTGGATTGGATAGAAAATTGCTTGAGGACAAGCAATCTTTGGGTGGTTAGGATTTGTAATGTCCTCAATTTTTAATAAAATATTTAATTAGGTTAATTAAATAAATGGTCCTAAAAATCAAATAATATCACAAGGACTTATTTAATTAATAAGGGGCACACTCTTCATTTTATTTTGTTATTCAGCCTGCCAAGATTTTTGTAATCCTTCAGGAAGCTTCCCTGAAGCCATTTATAAAGCCATCTTATAGTTTTTTTTAGGTATGCGATTTGGATTATTTTATTGTATGTGAATTCCTATTGGAGTTATGTGTTATTTACCATTTTGGAAGTTAAAGATCTTCCCTGCTTGTCTTTTTGGTTTCAGTGGTATTCAACCCCACCCTATTCCACCTTCTATGCTACTTGTTTGGATCTAGCAAGTCTAAGTGTTATCTTTGTCTATAATATGATATTGAGAATTGTATACATCTCTATATGTGGTTGACTTTTGGTATCTGGTGAATATCTATCATTAAGCATCTTCCTTCACCTTCCTTTCCATCACCTTTAGATTCCTCTTACTAGGCCTTAAATTCTCGCTGGTGTGGCCCTTGGCTCCCTCTGACATGGCCTTAGCTGCCTCCAGCACAATTCCCTCAAGTGGTTTCCCTCAAGCACTTGTTTCTTAGGTGGTTTCCCTTAGGCACTTGTTCCTTGGGTGGTTTCCCTCGAGAACTTGTTCCTCAGGTGGTTTCCCTCAGTTGGTTTCCCTTAGGAGGTTTCCCTCGGGCACTTCTCCTTCAAGTGTTTTCCTTTAGGTGGTTTCCCTCGGATAGTTTTCCCTTGGGTGCTTTCCATTAGGTACTTACTCTCAGATGTTTCATTGGGAACATTACACCCTATATTGTAAATGCAATTTATTAAGGGAGGCTTTAACCTTTAGTCCCTTTCATATTCAACCTAGCTATAATAGCACAAACTATTAAGGATATATCATCATATGATCATACCTAGACTTTACATATTAGAAATTCACATTCTTCTACATTATATATAGATCCTAAATAAACTCCACATTAGAAATTGACTTTCAGATAGTCTCTTCTTATCACAACTTTTTCTTCTACCTTAACCTATGTTCTCATCCAAGCCTAAAATTTGATGGTCATATTGGTCATCTTTACACTTTTGCACCATATATGACAAGCTAAAAAAATAAATGACCATATGAATTGACATGCTAAATGTTTAGAAAACCATAAATTTGATAGTCAAATTTATTAATAAACCATCAAATTTTCTTATAGAAAATATAATATTTCATTTAATAATACAAATATATAATATATATTTTTATATTTTTTATAATATTATATTTATAATAATTTAGAATATTTTTAAAATAAAACAAAGCATATGCAACTATGAAGTTAGAAATTTTCTTAAATTAATATGATATTTTTTGTATATATTACTAATTTATAAATTGATTTTTATCACAAATTTAAGTTTTGAATTTAGAAACATCTAACATTTTTATAGATTTTTGTACATATTGATAGTTTTTATTTTTCTTTTATTACATAACAATTTATTATTATTTATTTGGAATCTTCTTTTTCTTTAATGAGATTTTTACAAATATTACTAATTTATGTGTATTTTCCAATTTCTTTAAAAATTTAATAACAAAATATTTATTTTTTATACATTGATAAAATATTTAAATTTATTTAAAAGATTTGTATACTCAATATTTTTCTAAAAATGTAAAATGAAAGGCATTAAAATGATCAAACCATCATAAGAAAATCATATGACAGGTAGGGGTGACCGTCAAATTCCAGACATGTTCTTATCTTCTCTTTTTTTATTTCAGATGGTCAATTCACTTTCAGGTTTAGGCCCTTGCATTTTTTTATTGTTGTTTGTTGCTTGTCTATAGTCTCCTTATATATTTTTTCTTTAACTTTTTAATCTCTTCTTCTTTTCCTACTCTATGTTAGGCTTGTCTAGGGGTCCTTTGCTTAGTGCTTTCTTCTTTCATATGTTGCTTTCTTCCCTTAGTTTATGTGTCTCTCTCTCCTTGTTTGGTGTTTGCATTTTTACTTGCATATTTTTCAATTTTGTATTAAGTTACACCTTCATTCTTTTTGTTTCTTCTTATTGTCTAGATTGGTCTTTTTCTCAAACACAATCTTTATCTATCATTAATTAGTAAACCTCTAGTTTCAATTTATCACATCTTCCCTTTTTTTCTACTACCCTCTTCCTATCACAATTCCTTTTATCTTTGGTCTTTATCTTCTATTAATTCTTTGGTAGCTTCTTGATCTTTGTAGCTTTCTCTTGATCCTTTAGTGTTCTCTCCTTTTATCCCCTATTTCTTGGTCTTTATTTTGTATCCACATTTTATCTTTCTTCTATTTGTCTTTTCTCCTGTCCTTTAGTTTGAGTTTTTAGTGGTCTAGTATGGAAACACATATCTCTTTTTATCTTTCTTCTATATGTCTTTTCTCCTATCCTTTTAGTTTCAGTTTTTAGTGGTCTAGTATGGAAACAATTATCTATCTTTATCATTCATAAGAAGATAGGACTATGTCCTTTACTAGCAAGATTAAACCAGATGGAATAGGCTTATTAGGAAAGTGGATAATATCACCTAGTTGGCATTGAATAAGGTCATTGGTGAAAAACACTTTAATTATAGTTTCTCTTGGATATCAAATAGTGATGTCATAGGTAGTTTAATGGTGGTGTCTTTCCAAGATCAAATCAAGCCCTGAGACATTATGCATCTTTGTGAAGTACTATTTCAAGATGTAAGCACCAACTCTACAAAAAATTTGCCAAATCACACAAACATGCTAAAATTTCAAAAGAACAATGCCACATCATACAATGCTGAAATAAGAAGAATCAAGCATCTTTGTATTTGAAAAGTAATCAAGGTTAATAAGATGTTAACTCAAAGTAGAACTCAAAATACAATGTTGTTCATAAACATGAGTATACAATTAGTTAATGAGAAATTTAGCATAATATAAAAGTGTTGATTATGTTGCAAGAACCTACATAAAAGTACTCAGATGCTGAAAAACATGACATATACATCACACTTTCCTCAAATTCAAGAACAATAGTACTTTACCAACTTAAGTTACAATATTTGAATCAGTATTACATCAAAATGAAAGATATCATACATCATTGCCAAGTTGAATATACAAGAACATAAGATAGATTATGAAACTTGATAGTTGTCCTAAAAATCTATCTGGTCTCCAAAGCCATCAAACATCATCCTTTTTCTACTTGAGAAAATACTATGGCCTAAATGCTTTTACTTCACCAACCACAAAGTGTTTACTCCCTTGGGATTCCTCCTGAAAATGAAGAATGCCCTTACCCTAGTATGAGAAGCCTAGTTTCCTAGAACAAGATAGATCAAATGGATAGGGTGCAGCTGTGAAACATACTACATGCATACATGTGCTTAGTAGCCTAATCACAGAATGTGGTAGGGAAAATAAATGAACACTACACATTCTACTCATATGTAGTGAAAGAAGAACTACAACATATCTACCCACATGTACATTTCTTTTAAAATGAAGCATATCTACACATATGCAAGAGAATTTGAACATTTTCACACACATATGCTACATGTTAGAACAAAATTCTTAAATGCAAGTAATAAATGGCTTGGCCAAGCACTAGATTCATTAATGATACTAAAGAGAGAGACAAAATGTAATGAATCTTACTTTTTAGAACTTGATGGGTTGAGAAAAACAAAACATAATGCATCTGTTTCACTCTCCCTTATGGCACATTACACCCTTCCATGAGGTAGTGAACATCATACACATGAAAAAAAAAACAAGAACCAATTCATAAATCTAACTCAATAATATGCATCTTCCATTATCTATCACCTAAGTTCAGTTGTTTATCCTATAATAGTAGCATTCAATTAATAAATAAAATTTCCTGATGGCTAATACAAAGGTTTCAGCACAATCAACTAGCTATAAATAAAGAACATTGTTACATGAGTTTACTTCAAAATCTAGTTAATTTATACTACCATTTCAAGGATAAGACTCTATTTCTTCTAGTATTACTCTTCTAATTCAAAATCTATGTTTTCATTAACAACATAATCAAGAAGAAGAGTAACTAAAACACACTTTAACTAAATGAAAGTGTCTAAATTCAAAAATCACTCAAAAAAATGGTTCATATATCCATAGTAGATTTTATAGGAGCTTGAAGGTTTCATCATTGTGATGGAACAATGGTTTTTAGTATGAACTAAGTTTAGAATTTACCATTCCAACAATACTAGTGACACACAATACATGGCAAGTTATAGTTCCAAATTCAAAATAGGTTTGAGTCTAAAGAAAATAGTCCTCTCTATACCCAGTTATCAATTTCACTAATGGATGCGAAAATATCTACTAATTTCCATTAGCATTAGCATACGAACTGCTTATCCCATTTGTTTCACCAAATTTCTAGTTTATCAATATAGTGATGCTACTATCGTTAAAAGAATAAAAGAGAGTGTTTTGGATAGATATATCTTATTTTTTGTTTCAAATCCATGACATTTTGATTTAGCTAAATTTTCCAAAGTATCCAAACCCAAACAAATAACACATAGAATTAGTCTATTGCAACATAACTATAACTTGGTTGGAGGAATCTAAGATTAAGTCTCTACAACCCAAAAGTTAAATGAGAAGACGTTGTCATGCCACAATTAAAAAGGGGCTTTCCTTCACATATCCAAATGAAAACTAACACTTTTTCTTAACAAAAAATGGACAAGACATGAGATGAAGATTTGTGACAATTACCAACTTGTGGGCTTCTAGTACAACCAAACTTAGTCTTTCTTAGAAATTCACATTGTTGAGATTATGTACCTCACTAAATCAATTGACATAAAACAACATTAGTTACACAACACATACAATCACCCTCTTGGTCACAACATGGCTAGATGGCTCAAGATGGTACATAGGTAGATTTACAATGTGTGTGTGTGTGTGTGTGTGTGTGTGTGTGTACACAAAGAATGATTCAAAATTCTCTAAAATGACATTTCATACAAATTCTGACCATAATCTTGTACATGGTTACTTTTTAAAGTCTTAGACTACAAAGTTGATTGTATTTAGGAGAAAAAAACATACAACCCTTAAATTGAAAAAAATACAGCCCTACTATACAATCATAAACTTAATTTTGTTTCTCCTAAATTAAGAACTTAAGTACCATTTTCTATGCCCTATACCAATAGCAGATATTAAATCATAAACAAGCATAATTACAAAATTTATTTCCATCAATTCACAGAATTTAGACTCATAAAAGAAGAATACTTGTTTAAGGAAGTTGTAACAATAGAGGAACCTAGAAATTACTATACTCCTTCAATTTCCCAACTTGAGCATTGCCTTCTCTAGCACCCCTAGTTGCCACTACCTCCAAAAAATCCCTCCTTTGTCCTATTTATCATTACTTCCTCCTTTCTGCCCTCAGTTGGGGATGAAAAACTACCCTAATTTGGGTGGAAATGGGCATTTCAGCTTCTTGAGACAATAGTAAGATAAAGTGCTAACAATCCCAAATAACATCAAGACCAATATCATTTTAAAACACATTTAAAAAAGGAATAAAGTTAAGATTTCCATAAGAATTTATAACTTCAAATTTATATTAAATCCTCTAAAACATAGTATTATAAGGCACAATAATTTTTTAAAAAAAATTTGAACCATATTTATGTCATTGAACTACATTTCAATATCATATTACCATTTAGGAGATTAGGAAAAGGATCAAATGCATCAAATATTTATTCACACTAGACTAAGTGGAGTTTGAAATGTTGCATAGATTATCCATCTATCCCCTTCCAAGAGACTAACCCTCTCTACCTCAACCACATCCTCACCTTGGACAACCTGTGATCACTCAAATACTCACAACCAGGTATTAGTCAGTATCCATCGAGAAAAATGGTTGAATCAACATCATAACATCAATGTATTAACCCATGAATCAATATCCACAATGCATCATCATTATGTAAATTAACACATTATATCATCATAATATCCAAACAGTATAATAAATTTATAACATAATCATCTTTAACATTAAATGAGGTACAAAACTTTCCAATGCATTATTTATCCATTTAATCACACTACTTCATTTAATCCAAGTTCAAAACAAGCTTTGACCAAGATGAAATCCACAAGGTTGCCACACAATCACCACATAGGAAAAAATGAAGGTTGCAAGACGGGACATGACAAAAGGGCCTATATGAAAGGTCTTTGCAATGTTGTATCTAACATAAACCATCTCCTAGAAAAACCACATCCAAAAGACTACGTGACTTGGCTTATAGGAATGTTGAAACATACTACTGTAGAAAAGTGTCTGATACATTATATAAAAGGTTTTGAAGATTTCAAGTGCACTTGGCTAGAGATAGTGTGAAATCAACTTCCTTCTGAGATGGCTTGACATATTTGAGGACAACAATAATTGGTTGGAGGTCTTCTTCAAAGATTCGGGCATTGAAGTTCTAGACAATTTGGACATAAGAGATCAGCACAAGATTGATATTTGTCTCCCTTATTTGCGTAGAGCTCCATGAACTACAAGAATAAGGATCTCGATGCTGAGCCAAATACAATGCCTACAAGAAAATGAAATCCATATGCAAGCAAACCCCATAGCCAATTCATGCTAAACCATTTCTACATGCTTTAAAAAAAAACTCTATTTTCCCACTTGCTCCTACTAATATTTTTTTCTCATGATTTTATGAAAGTTCAATTTCCTAAAAATGAAAATATTAATAACTTTGGTGAATGGAATTCGACACGGCTATCCTCCCTACAAACTGTACCATTGACTAAATTTCAAAAAAATGAAAACATAATGAAATTTTCAGCATTTGATCTTCATGGTTTGTATATTTTATGATTGATTTTTTTTTTTGGAGAAAATTTCATTGTGTTTTCATGAATCTAAAGAAAAAAATCATGTTTGACTTTTCTTTGTCTTTGGTGAATTTTGTTCGGACATTAGCCAACACCAATAGAACTGGGGAGCATTGGCAATTCATTTCCATGCCTAAACTCTTACAACTTTTATGGAAGTAGAACTCATGCTGATGAGTGAGATAAAGGAGATACTTGACATGAATAGATAATCAATGAATCATGAGGGTATAGAATATGTTCCTATTTAACTCAATGAAAAAGGGAGGTGGATAACCAATTCTATTTTTAAGCTCCACCATGAGCATTTCTTAATGATAGCATTTTTCAAGCAAATTGGAGCCCTTGTGGAACAAAATTTCTGAAATGAGTGGGGAAGGTGGATAGGCCACAAGATTTTCAAGAAATCTAGAGAGGGCCCCTTTTGTTGAATAGAAATATCATCCACTTGTGGAGATGTTTGTGGTAGCCCTTGTCAAGAAACCTTTGGCAACACTATCTTCTAGCATGAATAGCACTAATGTTTGATTGGTTTTCTATTAATTTTATGTTAAGAAAATGATGAATGCTTGAATTTTATGTTTATAATTTACTTGTTTGTTTAAGTTTTTAAATATTTTTATCAAGAAAAGAAGAGAAAATGTTGACTCAATAATCTTGGGATGGTTTAAACATCACACACTAAGCTTCATTCTAACACTAAAATTGTTAAATAGTCAAAGTTGACTTATTTTTCCCAACCTTAATTTTCTCCTTAGTGTGTGATGCTTAAGGGTGGCCGATAATCTTCAAGTTCGAGATAATGAAAATTTGACAAAGAATGAATTCAAATAGATCAAAGACTGACTAAGCAGGTTATAAAGATCATAGACACTATCTATCTATACAAATTCATCTCCGTCTCTCAATTGTGCATGCTTGAAATGTTTAATCAAGTAAAAATAATTATAATGAGTTGATCTTAATCAATAGATTAGATGAGAAAAGATAAAGAGAACTAGTGTCAAAGTCATATTAGATGAGCAGAGAGATCTACCATGCAAGATGAATGAGAAGTTGATTTTAAAAAGGACTTAATGAGATATAATGAACTTTTTAGTTTGAAAAGTTATTAAGGAATTGGAATGGAGTGATTCTAGATGCCTGGTATCTTTTTGAAATATTTTTGAATGGAAAATTGTTGATGTGGTGTTGAAGAGAAAGAAAGCCAATAAATCAATAGAAATTGCCACATATCAATTTACAAGAGATAAGAAAGTTTTTCTTTGTAAGGTGTGGAGCTCCCATAAGATGTTGAGAATCTGTTGCTATCAATCTAAAATGATGTTTGTCAAGAAATTTTTTAAAGGAGAAAGATGTGGTCATGGATTTTCTCCTAAGAGGTGATGTCAACATATGAAGGAGCTTTCCTAAGTCACCATCCACTATGTTCTATCTGCCTGGTGAGTTAAATTTTAAAATCAATGTGCAATATCTAGCTTTATATTTGTCTCTATTTTAGTCATTGTATTGTTCTTTCTTTCATACCACCTAGAAGAATGCAGATAGTATGATAGGAAGATTGCTTGAAGTCATCAAGGAAATCATAATTTGTCAAGTGTCCATTTTTATTTTTATATTTTTGAAAAGAAAGGTAGTTGAAGGAGGATCAGTACAGCCAGAAAGAAGATCATGGAGGGAAGACAAGGGGTTCTAAGGAAGGTTAAGGTAAGTCAACTTATTTGTACAATGGCAAAAATTTGGAAAAAAAAACAATAATTGATAGATGTTAAAGAATACAATTTAAAATTGGTAACAAATTTAATTGACTTTGAAATAATAGCTATACATATCTATCTCAAATTGAGGATTTAGAAGATGAATTAAACAATGTCAAAAAGAAATATGAAGATTTAGAAGAAAACTTGAAGTTCTTTGATGATATTGAGAGAAGGAATACTATTTTCAAAGAGAAGTTGAAAAGATTAGAAGAGGAAAAGATTGAGATTAAGAATTAAAATATAGATTTGAAGAATAAAATTAAGGAATTGGTGGAGGAGATTTATTTGTTGAAAGAAGAGAATGAATGTTTGACAAAATCATTAGTTCATGATGTTTTTTATGGCACAGAGGATTTGAATTCATCATTTGATAAAGTTAATTATGCTAAAGATGCTTGTAAACACGTGTATGATGATGGTCATATAAAATATAATGATAATGAAAATGATTTTGATTGTTTTGATGACAATGTTAGTTGCAAGATTATAAAAACAATAGGTCTCAATGATAAAGGCTTGGAAAAGCATGAGAAAAGAATGAAAAACTGAATTGAACAAACAAAGAGGCCAATGTAAGAAGGCCTTAGATATTCTACAGGTAAAACAAAGATAAATATAGGTTCAAGAAAATCAAAGGAAAGGACATACACAAGAAAGATGTTTGGATCTACATCGACACAATATTTGTGGATTGAAAAACCATTGTGGAAAGAAATGTTGAAAGTGAGAGACAAAGAATGAATATTTAAAAATGGATTGTGCATGGGCTCTTAATTGAGTTGGTAGAAGATTACATTAGATATGATAAAAAATTGTAAAAGTGTCAATGTTAAAGTATGAATAATGATAGAAATATGACAAAGTTTGATGTTCAAAGAAATTTTTTTGAAGATAATTTAGAATCATGGTTTTGAAGAATTGTTGCATCTGTTAAATTAAGACAAAGAGATTGGTTGAGTACCTAAAGCTATAGCCTGAGTAATTTTTGGATGAATCCCTAGCACCAACATGTGGCTCAATGAGAGGTGTTACTTATGATGTACTAGAGATCAAGTATCCAAGAGTTTGTGGTTAGAGAATCCTAAGAGAGTGATGGGATTTTGTAAAAACCCTTCCTTGTCCAAAATTGGAATTGTTGATATGCTTTTGTTTTGATATTTTTAGGTTTTGGAAAATATATAAATGAATGCAAAATTGAAAGAAAACATAGAAAACTAATAACTAAAAATTATTTCTTCCTAAGAGAGACATGAAAAAATTGCATTTTTGTTCATATCAAACAACGAAGAATCTAAAAGAATGACTTGATTTATTATTTGTTGAGTTCAGGTTGACTCACAACATGAACAGTCACAAGACAATTACATCCCAAATGCAAGATGCAGCTATTGGTCAGTTATTCAATGTACAATGCCCATCTCCAACCCATGACTAACCCACTATTATCTGTATGCACCCAGCAATGAGTTTTGGCATTACCAGACTAGTCATGGCCCCTTCAATTCTCCAATGTAGCTCCAAAATGCCTTACAATTTTCCTTAGAAGCAATTGTAGTGTGGTTGGGTTTAATCATTCATCCCTAATCAAATGATTTCTGATGTAATTTGGATGCTTAGCATCACCAGCTAGAAATTAATGGCAACTCCCACAATCAATTTTGATCACAATTTAGCAGTCTTGAAGTTGTAAAAACTCCACAAAATTATGCCTCCAAACCAGTATGTGTTAATCGGTTCAATTCTCCAAGATACAATATGAAACAATAGGAGAATGTGAAATATGTTATACTACAACAAAAAATTGAAAGATATGATCAAAACAATACTTAGTAAATTCCTTAGAAAATCTTAGCCAAAAATACAAGAGAAAAGATATATTTTCAAGATGATCTCTCATTCTCCCAAAAAGCCACATTTATACTACAAATTCATCCATTTAGCTTCACACACACCTTTCACTTAAAAGAAACTTTTATAATATAAAGTCATAAAACTTTATATTATATAACATAATTTAATAATTAAGTGTGTATTAAGTCATTATTAAAACCAACATTCCTCCAAATAAATATGACTTTATCAAAATTTCATAGAGAGATCAAATATCAAAGTTAGACGATCACCCTGCCCAAACTACTCCCCCAAAATAGTAATTGATCATGAGTGACATACTAAAAATAGTAAGTCCAATAATAGAAATATCATGACAAAGACCCCCAAATCCAAACATCAACTCCCGAGGGTCATGATGATGAGATGAAAAATCCATTCTTTAGAAACCTGTTAAATCAGGGACATTACAATCCTCCCTCCCCAAGCAATCACAATATGGGATGTTGTAGAATATCCTCAAACTCTCGGGTAGCATCCTCATCTGGTAGATTTTTTCACTTAACCAAAAACTCACGGATGGTCCTCCTTTACAACTACAATCAACTACAATCTCCCTTCATCATCCAATGAAGATAATACAGGAGATGACACCACATGATGACCCAAAGCCCCTTTGAGGCAAGAAACATGAAATACATTATGAACCTTTCTATCATCAAGAAGATGCAACTCATAAGCCAACTCACCAACTCATCGTATAATATGAAAAGGACCATAATAACATGGTATAAGTTTCTTAGCACCACTCTTTTTGATTGAAGACTACCGATATAGCTGCAACATCAAATAAACCATGTCATCCATCTAGAAAGTTTGAGTTATTCTTTGCTGATCAGCACACTACTTTTGCTAATTCTATGCTCTCTCTATATGTTATCTATTAGAGACCTTACTATTATTGGAAATAATTGATTAATTGTGTATTGTCTTTGATGTTACACAGAATGTCATATCATTTCTAGTCAATGTATGTCGAGCTCACTTGAGCATTGAAGTCATTTTCTAGTGTCTATCGAGCATTCTAGAGCTTTCCTAGTCTAGAAGATAGTGTCGACTAGGTTCACTTGGGTGACAATGTAAAGTGTACAGAAGTTGAGTGTTAATCGAGCTTACTTGGTTAATGAAGGAAATGTTGGATAGAACTAGTGTTAATCAAGCTCACTCATCTACCAAAGGAACTTTGTGAATATGCAGTTTTAATCAAGCTCACTTAGTTAAGATAGGAAAATTGCTTTGAGTTAGTATCTATTGAGCAGGGTCAGCTAATGAAGGATTTTCTTGTTTTGGCATATTGAGTTCAATTGAATTGTTTGTTAGTTCTAGCTAACTGAGAAAATGAATATTAATTATTCAAAGTTGTATTCAAGCTGACTTGACAATGTGTAAGATATAAATATAAGGTCAAGTTTAAGGATTGAATGTGGTGTAACATAATAGAAGATTTGATGATGCTTAGAGGAAGAAAACTAGAAGGATAAAAAAAATATCCTTGCTGAGATGTAAAGATACATTGGATCAGGAAGGATCAAGTATACAAGCCAGAATTGAGATTTGTAATCAGAAATTCAGTTGCATTAGAAATAGGTCATCTCATTGTTACTCTCAAACCATCGTAGTAGTAATCTAAATCTCTTAACAGAGTTGGGTTAACAACTATTTTGTAAATCCTCTAACAAGGTGACATTTTTATTGAATTGTCTAAAGACCTCTAACAAGGCCACTCCTAGCAAGGTGATTAAATCCTTTAATAGGGTTACACCTAACAATGTGTTTTGTAACTTTATCAAGGTTGGCTCCTAACAGGGCTCACTTTAGAAGAGTGAAAATTAATAACTAGTTGAAATTGGTGGTTTTCCCCAAAATGGGTTTCCGCATTAAAATCTTGGTGTCAATTGTGTTCATGCTATTTCTTTTATATGTTTGCAACTAAGTTAAAGTAAGATCAATCATAGATAATATCTTAAGATTTTAATGACAAGCTTTTGTCAAGTTATTTTAGTGGTTACCGAGTTTTTGATAAGGTAAACAGGTTTTAAGGGGTCCTGAAACCCATAAGTTTAACAACAAGAAAGGCTGAAAAAAAGTGAAAAAATATCCAGCCAAAACATAGTCCTTACGGCTGAAAATAAGCCCAAAGGCCCAGCCCGAAACAACTGCCCACAAAAAAGGCCAGAGAACCAACCAGAAAAATAGAGACCAGACAAAAAGCCAAAGCCAGGAGAAACAAAAACCAAAGGACAGAGACCCAACCTAGCAGACTACTTCTCCATCTCGAGCATGGTCTAGGCAGCTTCGACACACTCATGTTGCTCTTCTGCCTTATGATCCTGGGCGTTCGTCAAATCCTGCTCCATAGTGCTGTCCTTGGCTTTATCCACATCTAGCCTATCTTTGTCTCTATTCTGTTTATCATCTTCCTCCATCTGGTTCCTGTCTTTGAGATTTTCCAAGAGAGAGAGGATGTTGTCATTGATCGAAGCGAGGAGGGAGATCATTTGACTTGCCAGGTTGTGATTGTAGTTCTCAATATTTTTTACTCTCCTCTCCATCAGAGTCTCCCAGCTGTTCTGGTCACCTTGGCTTTCTGCACCTGTCTTGCTCTTGATTTTTTCCATTTGGGAAACCCTATCTCTGACATCCTCAAGCTCATGGAAAAGCCATTTAATTGATCTGAAGTTGTCGATCATGCTATTGTGGGCATTGTTCAACAGATTCATGCCCGTTTCTCTAGCATTATCAAAAATAGCCACCATAGCCGGGTCAATTAGCTCATTGAGTCTAGGCTTCTCAAGGTCGTCCACCAAGAGTTGGGGGTTCATCGCCTCTCTGTAGATTCCCATAGTGGCCGTTCTCACATTGAAGTTCTTCCAAGCCTTCCTTCTGTTATTAACTTGCACTTCCCCCTCAATCTGTCCAGAGTTGTCATTTTCCTCCAAAGGAGGCTGAGGATGTATAGGGGAGAGGGGAATGGGCAGAGAATCCTTACCCTGACTACTGGAGTGCTCCATGCTCTCTCCCTCCCTCTTCTGTCTTTTTCTCAGTTTCTCCTCATCCAGCTCCTCCTTCAAAACCTTGTCAGAATCATCAGTATCCATTTCCTCCTCCACCTCAGCATAGCCAGTTTTAGCTGGGGTATGACCTCTAGGGCTCTTTCTGCTGGGTAATTTGATAGAGGGTAGTCCTTCTTATGGCTTTTAGTCTTCTTACCTGAATGCTCAAAAACCTCATCAGAGTTGATGGTTTCGACATCGTCGGAATCTGAGGAAAAACTTGAGCTGCCCTTGTCAACATCCGCCCCCTAGATAGGGTTTTTGCTTATGGTTTGAGCATGGAAATGCTCATGAATCAGAAGCAGAAGACCCTCATGCAGTGCCGGGTTGACAGTAGCTTTCTTTTTAAAACTAGAAATGGCCTTGTTCATCAAGTTAAAAAGATAATACGGGAAGGAGATCTTACTACCATGGCGAAAATGATTCAGAATCACAAAATGGTGAGTCCTAACCCTATCAAACCTAGGGTCTAGGGTTATATATTCAATGACAACGTAGAGAACATACCTCCAGAGCTTCTTTATAGTATCCGTTACAAAAAATGTCTCTTTCTTGCCCAACTTGTTCAGCTCTTCAGTGTTTTTCACAAAATCCTTGATTGCATCAGAAGACATCTTCTTGTCTCTGAAGAATTTATGCCCTTCCATCGGAATCCCCGTGACTTCAGCAACCACATCCTCAGAAATTTGAAAGTAGACCCCGTTCACCTTAACCTTACCATTATTCCACGAATTCACCATGCTGTTAGTGATCTCAGGATCCGAGCCATGAAGTTTCTCAAAGAAATTAGTAACCCCACCCTTTTCCAGCTCTCTCCAAACTTTGGCCTTGTTCTTCCACTTCTGAACTTCCCCCACCAGCTCCTTTCTGCTCCTCTCACCCGTCATGTTTACCTGATCAACTTCCACAATTCTCATGAACTCTGATCTGTGCAAGTTATTTGCATTCGAAAAAATGGTGATGTTTCTTTTATGATACCCATGAATATACCCCTTTCTGAAAATAATGGTATCGTCCTTTCGAACGTGTCGAAAAGTCAGAGGAAACCCCTTTTGTTGGTGCAAATAATGATGCCAATAATGGCACTTACCATTTATTAAGCAATCTTTATTATCCATAATTGCATTGGATTTGAGCCGTCCTTCCCAAGATATTATCTTGGTCGATGAGAAACTTTGCCTCTGCCGGAAAATCTTTTCCGGCATGCCAGGATAGATTATTGGTGGTGTTAACCCCTTTATTAGCAAATCAATCAGCGACTGGGTTTGCCTCTCTGTAAACATGAGTGACGTGGACCTTATCGAACTTTGTGAGAGTGGCGCAAGTCTCAGCAATTATGTTTGCAATTGTCCACGAGGGAGGGGAAATACCATTAATGGTATTAATAATGTTTTTGGAGTCCCCCTCAAGCCACAGTTTAGTAATCCCGGCTTCAAAAGCCAACTTGACCACCTTACTCGCAGCTCTTGCTTCAGCCAGATGAATAGTTTGGATTCCCAGCGGGGAAGCAAAGGCAGCTATTCCCTCCCCATAGCTATTTCTTATGATTCCACCGCAACCTGAAGGGCCTGGGTTACCCTTAGAAGCCCCATCAAAGTTGGCTTTTGACCAACCACCTGGGGGGAGAAGCCAGCTAGCATCCTGCCTTTTGAGGTTCCTGTCTTTTTCTTTAGCTATCTTTCTGTCCCCTTCTTCTTCTTCTTCCTCCTTCAGCACTTGAAGATTTTCCTTTATATTCTTCGAGACCTTCCTGCCAAGGATTATAGCCGGCTCCTCTCTGTCTCTAAATATTCTATTATTCCTTTCCTTCCAAATTCCCCAGCAAAAATGGGGTAAAATCCAGTCCGAGTGATCCTGCCGACCAGCAATCATACAAAGACCTTTCCACTGATGGAAAAAATCCATGAGATTATCCGGTTTGCACCAGAGGGTTTCATTATCATGTGTGATGACATTCCACACCTCCCTGGCATAGTCACATAAGATGAAAATGTGATTTCCGGTCTCAGCCTGATTCTTACACAAGGGACATCTACTGGGCATAACATGTCCTCGCTTCATGAGATTGTCATGAGTAAGGATTTTGTTCTGAAGAGCCAGCCAGTAAAAAATGTTGATCTTTGGAGTGAGACCCAAAATCCAAGCCTCCGCCCAAGGGGCCTTCTCTTTTAAGCTCCAAAGGGAATTATAGCCTAAGGCAATAGAGTATCTTCCATTGGGATTATCCCTCCAGACCAGCTCATCCCCCAAATTGATAGGAATCATGGAATTGAGCATAAGCATTATAGGAATCAGGTCCTCAGAGATGAGGGATAGGTCACTCCATTCCTGGCCATTCCAATAATCACAAACTTTGGACCCGATTTGATCAATACAAGCTTGCATCCATCTCTCAAAAATAGGGTTATTGATAAGTGGATCTTGGGAAAGCCATCTATCCGACCAGAACTGGATATCCTTCCCATTTCCCAATTTCCATGATATCCTAGCCTTAGCCAGGTCCCTGGCTTTCATGATCCCATTCCAAATGTTCGATCCTTTTGGGATATCTTCATTAAAAAGGGTGAAAAGAAGAGTGGGTCTTCTAAGGTACTTGTTTACCAGGGTATCCCTCCATTCACCGGTGCTACTGAAGATCCGCCATATTTGTTTAGCTAGGAGAGCCTTATTGAGGTGAGAGATCTTTCTAATGCCCAGACCTCCGTACCTCATAGGGAGGCAAACCTTCTCCCAAGCAACAAGAGGATATCTTTTCTTCCCTTCATTACCATTCCAAAGGAAGTCTCTCTGGATTTTCTCCATTCTTTTAGCTATTTTCCCCAGAATTCCAAAGAGGCTCAGGGCGTAGATTGGCAGATTTTGAAGAGAAGATTTGACTAAGAGGCATTTCCCCGCTAGACTAAGAGAGACCCCTTTCCAACTAGCCACCTTCCTGTTGAATCTGTCCAAAATACCATTCCAAAAAGACTCCGGGGGAGAGGATCCCAGAGGAAGACCAAGATAGGTAGAGGGGAAAGAGCCTACCCCACAACCCAGAATCCTGGCGATTTTTCTTTGTCTAAACTCAGAGGTGTTGATGAAAAAGAGTGAGCTTTTGTTCCAATTAATTAGCTGACCCGTCCCACTGGAGTAAGTATCAAGAATCTTCTTCAGGGCTCTGGCCTCTCTGACAGAAGCTTCCCCCCCCAAGATAGTATCGTCAACAAATTGCTGATGAGTGAAGGGAACACAATTAGAGGAGGGAAGGATCCCTTTGATACAAGCCTCATGCTTTCTACAGTCTATAATCCTTCCTAAGCATTCAGCTAAAATGATGAACAAAATGGGCAAAAGGGGGTCTCCTTGTCTGAGGCCTCTGGATGGTTTGAAAAAATTTGAAGGGACTCCATTAACCAGAACAGCCAAGGAGGAGGTGGACACCAATTGAGAGATAATTTTGCAAACTTTACTATCAAAGCCAAAAGACGAGAGGACCTTCCCAAGGAGAGACCAGTCCACCCTATCATAAGCTTTAGAAAGATCCAGTTTGAGGAACATACCTTCCCGTTTGGATGCCTCTAGAGAGTGGATGACTTCGTGCACCATCTGGACAGAATCCAAAATTTGTCTCCCTCGAACAAAACCCGATTGATGCTGCGAGATTATCATGGGCAATAACTTGAGCATTCTTAAAGTGAGAACTTTAGAGATGATCTTGTAGAGAGTGTTGCACAGACTAATAGGTCTAAAGTTGTCCAACGAGTCTGCCCCAAGGGATTTAGGAATGAGAACCACAAAATTTGAGTTTAGCTCCTTGAGAATAGATTTGGCTCCAAAGAATTCCTGGACAGCCTGAACAACCTCTCCCATGATCACCGGCCAGAACCTTTGGAAGAAAAAAGTGGGAAAACCGTCCGGGCCTAGAGCCTTGTCAGCAGGCAGAGAAAATAGAGCCTCTCTAACTTTCGAAGCAATAGGAATAGCACAGAGCTGTTTATTTTGGATAGGTTGAATGAGCTGAGGGATACAGTGTAACAAATCCTCCTGGTCCAAATTGGAAAGCATTGGGTCCTCAGAGAGAAGGCTAGAGAAAAAGGAAATAGCTTCTTCCGAGATGGCAAATTCTTCAGTTAGCAGCTCCTGCCCCTTTCTGATACCATTGATCCTGTTACTAGCATGGTGCTTGAGGGTGGTTAGGTGAAAAAACTTAGTGTTCCGATCTCCTTCCTTTAGCCAGGTGATCCTCGATCTTTGCCTCCAAAAATTTTCTTCCTTATTAATAATGTTATGAATTTCAAACAGGGTCTTGAGCTCTGAAACCCTGTTGGTCTCAGTGTAACCTTCCTTCTGAATGCAATCTTGGATAATAGTTAGATTATCAAATAACTCTTTCTTTTCATGGAAGATGTGACCAAAATCAGACTTGTTCCAAATTTTAATCATCCTCTTCACATTGCTCAGTTTTCTGGCGACTCTGAACATGGCTGAGCCCTCCACCTCTATCCCCCACCATTCCTTGATATTATCCAGGAGGTCAGGGTGAGAGGTCCACATTTTCTCAAACCTGAAAGGATGGAATCTCCTGTGTACCAGAGGGGAAACTAAAAGAGAAATGGAAGAGTGATCCGAACCAATTCTGGGAAGTAGAGATAGACTGCAGCTAAAGGATTGCAGCCAGTCCAAAGATATAAGAGCTCTATCCAGCCTAACCTGAATGCAATCATGGCCTTTTCTCTTGTTTGACCAGGTAAAGGATCCGCCCTTAAGCTCTACGTCCATAAGGGCCAAATTATTTATGAAGTTAGAAAGATCCTGTTTACTTTCCCAATTCGGGGGCATACCTCCCTTTTTCTCTTTATCTTCTAGCAGTGTGTTGAAGTCTCCCATGATTATACCTTTCTTAATGTCACAATCTTGCACCATGTTACCAACTTTGGTCCAGAAGTTTTTTCTATCTCTCTTATTATTGGGGGCATAAATATTCACTAAAAACCAGGAATCATTGGTGTGCAAATGTTGAACTCTGCAGAAAAGAATGTTATCTTCATCATACTCAGCTACTATATTGAAATACTTATCATTGAAAAGTAACAGCAGTCCTCCAGACGCTCCTTCAGAGTTTGAGGCTATGCCCTTCATGCTATTGTTGAACTTAATATTTTCCATCCTTTCCTTCTTCATTTTAGTTTCCTAGATTAGAAACACATCAGGCCTTTGGTCCCTTATCATATTTTTAATAACTTCTTGCTTGTGGATTCCATTGAGTCCACGAATATTCCAAGATAAAATCTTCATGATTTAACTACTGAACATGCTTCCTGGATGGTGCACTGCGTACCATCCTTAATGTTTCTTCTGGCTTCCTCTTTCCTGATTTCATTCTTGTTTTTCCTTCCCACTAGGTTAGATTTGTGGCCGAGATCAGCCTTGGCCATGCTTCTAGTAGAAGGGGGAGATACTAAAGAAGGGTCCCTGCTATTCTTCTTCTTTCTACTCCTGACTTCCGTCCAGGGATTCTCTTCTCCCTCTAGTCCTTTGTCCAGCCAAGCATCAATTCTCGCCAAATCTTCCATTGTCGAAGCAGACAGCCTCTCTATGATTCTGTTTACTATTTAAGGGGGGGGACAACACACCAGGTTAGGGTCCTGGGACATGGGTTCCCCCTCCTTTAGTTCTTCCATGGAGTTCGGGACAAAGGATAGTTTCAAGTCATCCTCCTGAGAATCCAGAGGGGGAAGAGTCATATTTTCACCTGTCTCCTCAGGTTTCTTCTCAGATTCCTTCGTATTGGGGAGAGGTGTTGAATCATCTTTCACTCCTTTCTCTTCTCCCCCTCCTCCATTTCCAGTCGCCCGAGGAGGCCCTGATTCCTCTTGGGGCGCATTAGGAGCAGAATTAGTTTTTCCTTCAGCCTCTCCATTTTCCTTGACTTGTGATGCTTTTTTCCTCCATTCTCTTTTGGGATCTAGAGAATCTTTTATCCCCCCTTGTGGACGAGCCTTTCCCACCGTACTCTTCCCTTTGAAAAGTGGGCATGATCCAGCCTTGTGGCCAGCCTTCTTACAATGGAAACAAGAAAAAGGAACACTTTCGTAGTCAATCTTTTGAGATCTGTTTCCCAGACGAGATTGTAGTTCTAGAACTTGAGGCATGTCCTGGCCTTCGATGACTCCTACACAGATTCTTGCGTAGTTCAATCTTTTCTTAGCTGCTGTGACAGGGTCAATGGAGAGGAGCTCTCCAAAGGTCCTGGCTATGCCATCTAAGACATCCTCATGCCAATATTCCAAAGGAAGTTTCAGAAGTCTTAACCAAACTGGAACCTGAGATTGGAAATCATTGTTCAAATCCAAGTTGGATGTCCATTTTTGCAATATTAGGTTGGATCTGCCCAAAGACCAGTTCCCAGCACATAGTATACGAGAAAAATATTTTGAGCAAGAGAACTCAAAAGACATGAAGCCTTTGGCCATAGCAGTCACATCTACATGCCCTTTAAGGTCCCATTTTCTCCTGGTAAAAGTCCTCACTACATCAATATTAGGTCTTGGCCCTACAAATTTTCCTACCAGAGTGTTCGCCATGCTTAGGATATTGTGGTCAATAATTTCCCTAGGGATTTCCAGAGCAAAAAAACCTTTCTCTTTATCAGATTTATCAATGACTTTTGGGAAAGACGATTTACCTGATGGTTTTATCCCGAATAGATTCGACCAGCATCTCCATGCCCCAGACGGCCCACTACCCACATGGGGGGGAGGGGGAATCTTCTCACCTAGATGGGGCATCAAAACTCGTGGGTCCCCATCCTTTGAGGCATCCTCATCTTTCCCCTCCATTTCCTGCCCTGCGCTTGCTGCATGCCTTGTTGCATGCCCTCCTACAGACATGGTCTCCTGTCTCCCGCCTTTCTCCAGATTCGAAACAACGTGATTTGAATTGCAGTTCCCGCCCGCTCCATCCCTCTCTCTCATTTTATTCAAGTTGTTATGTGTATTTTTTAGTGGTTACCGAGTTACACCAAAGATTAGTTTTGATTTGTATTGACATCTAAGGGATCTAGGATTTATTTTTCTGGTAACAAATTCACCCCTCTCCTCTCAATTACTCCTTATAAACTATGGTATGGCTAAAAACCTAATGTAAGTTACTTGAAAGTATTTGGTATAAAATATTATATCTTAAGAGAATCTAGGAAAGGTAAATTTGATGTCAAAGGTGATGAAGGCATATTCCTAGGACACTCCTATAGAAGTAAAGCATACAAGTGTTTGAATCTGACTACTCATAAGATCATAGAAAGTGCACATGTGAGACTTGATGAATATGCAAAAAAGAGTGAAGAAGAGAGCAACAAAGAACTTGAGGATTACAGAAGATTTATTTACTATGAACTTGATACTTTTCCAAATCTATCTAGAAGTTAGAAGGCCTCACCTCCCAAGTCCCCAAAATCTCCAAAAGATTATGAGTTGTAGTTAGTACAACTAGAGTTAAAATCTGAAGCACTCAAGTCATAGTCAAAAGCTACCGAGTTGTTGCTACAACAATTCAAGTCTGATGGACCTAAGTGATAGACAATGGGACTCAAGCTTAATATAGAAGATCCTAAAGAAGTCAGTAAAATACACTCCAAATCTAAAGCACATGTGTTAGCAAGATATGTTGCAAGGCATAATGCACCTGATCAGATCATTGGAGGCAAGTCAAATGGAACAATGACAAGAAACAAATTGAAAGGTATATGTTTGCTTGCTGAATTTGAACCTAGAAATGTTAAAGATTCTTTAGATTAAGAAGAACAAAACTTGGACTCTTGTTCCTAGACCCAAGGATAAAAATGTAATTGACACAAAGTGGGTATTCAGAAATAAGCTAAATAAAGATGGAGAAGTTTCAAGAAACAAAGCAAGGTTAGTATGTAAAGGTTATCCTTAAGAAGAAGGTATTGATTATGGTGAAACTTTTTCTCTTATTGCAAGATTAGAAAGTGTTAGAACTTTACTAGCATATGAAGTTCATGAAAGATTCAAAGCTTATCAAATGGATGCAAAATCTACATTCTTGAATGAAATTCTTGACGAGGAAGTGTACATAGAACAACCTAAAGGTTTTGTAGATCCTAGAAAAAGAGATATGGTCTACAAATTACACAAAGAATTATATGGTCTCAAGAAAGCTCCTAGAGCTTGGTATGAAAGACTTCATAGCTACTTGATATAGATTGGTTTTCAAAGAACAAATGATAGCAACAGTCTATATATCAAAGAAGGACTAGACAAGAAGATTGTGTTGGTAGAAATATTCATGTATGACACTTTATTTACAAGAAATGATGACTTTGCAAGGCATTTTCAGAAGAAATGAGTAAAGAACCTAAGATGTCTATGTTTGGAGAGATAAAATTATTTGTTGAATTACAGATCCAGCAAAAGAAAGATGGCATCTACATTACTCAATCTAAATATATCAAGTATACTAAAGAAGTTTGGAATGGAGGATTCAAGAATAGTTGGAACTCTTATGTCTACTAGACATAAGATTTCCAAAAATGATGATTCCAAGTAGGTAGATCAGACTACATATAAATCAATGATTGAAAAATTGCAGTATGTAGTGCATACAAGGCTTGATATTGCATTAGCAGTTGGTATGGTGGCAAGATTCTCAGAAAATCCCAAATAAAATTTAATGATGGCAATCAAAAGAATCATGAGATATCTAAAAAGTACTAAAGACTATGGCTTATGGTACAAAAAAGGAGGCAAATTGGATTTGAAAGCATTCACAAATGTTGATTGGTTAGGAAGTGTTGATGACAGATAGAGCACCAGTGGAGGAGCATTCTTTCTTGATAAAATACTAGTGTCTTGGACAAGCAAGAAATAGAATTGTATTTCTCAGTCCATAACAAAGGTAAAATATGTGGCAATAATAGTTAATTGCTCTAATATTGTTTGGTTCAAATAACTATTGGCATGTATGACTTGATAGAGATCAAGGATCTAGTGGTTATATACTATGATAACACTAGTGCAATTAACATATGAAATAATCTAGTGATGCATACCAAAACAAAACACATTGCTATAAAATATGATTTTTTGAGAGAATCGATACAAGATAAAGAAGTAAGATTGGAATATGTGAATACAAAAGAATAAATTACACACATATTCACTAATTCATTACCTAAGGATGCATTTTTGTATCTAAGTTGTAAGCTAGGGGTCATTCCCCTATCTAAAACTCACTAAATAAAATTTAGTGATGCATCAACTAGAGCATGTTGAAGATCAGTCAGTTGATGCAGAATTGACAAAGGCATATTGCAAATGAATCAGTACATGAGGTATATTGATATTTAGTAAACATTGTCTTTGGCATGAGTTGTCAAAGAGGGAGAAGTTTTTTTTCATATCTCACATAAATTTTATCACTTCAAGAGATGAAAAAGAGGGAGATATCAAAGAAAATAAACTTGGTTTGATATCAAAGGCAGAGTTTTCCTAACAAAGGAAGGAACTGAAGGCAGAGGGAGTTCACACTGATAGAGGGAGTTCTCATGGATGAGAATTAGAATGAAACTAAGGATATGTTCCTTACTTTATTCTTGCTCTAAAAATTTCATTTCATTATGACATGCTGTGTTGCAATCAATGCCAAAGAGAGAGATTGTTGGAAATAATTGATTGATTGTGTATTGTCTTTGATGTTACAAAAAATGTCATATCATTGCTAGTCAGTGTATGCCAAGTTCACTTGGGCATTGAAGTTAGTTTCCAGTGTCTACCAAAAATTCTAGAGTTTTCCTAGTCCAGAAAACAATGTCTACCAAGTTCAATTTGATGAAAATGTAAAGTGTACAAAAGTTGAGTGTTAACTAAGCTCACTCAGTTAATGAAGGAAATGTTAGATGGAACTAGTGTTAACTGAGATCACTGGATTACCAAAGGAACTTTGTGAATATGCAATTTTAACTGAGTTCACTTGGTTAACAAAGGAAAATTGCTTTGAGTTAGTATCTAACAAATAGGGTTAGCTAATGAAGGATTTTCTTGTTTCAGCATATTGAGTTCAATTGAATTGTTTGTTGGTTCTAGCTGACTGAGAAGATTAATATTAAATATTGTAAGTTGTATTCAAGGTGACTTGATAATGTGTAAGATATGAATATAAGGTCAAGTTGAGGATTGAATGTGGTGCAACATAATACAAGATTTTATGATGCTTAGAGGAAGCAAATTAGAAGGATAAAAAAAATCCTTGTTGAGATGCAAAGATACATTTGATTAGGAAGGATCAAGTATACAAGCCAAAATTGAGATCTATAATCAGCAATTTAGTTGCATTAAAAATTAGGTCATCTCATTGTTACTCTCTAACCATTTTAGCAGTGATCTAATTCTCTTAATAGATTTGGCTTAATAGCTATTTTGTAAATCCTCTAACAAGGTGGCATTTCTGTTGAATTGTCTAAAGACCTCTAACAAGGCCACTCCTAATAGGGTGATTAAATCCTCTAATAGGGTCACACCTAATAGTGTATTTTTCAATCTTTAACAGGGTTGGCTCCTAATAGGGCTCACTTCAGAAGAGTGAAAATTAGTAACTAGTTGCAATTGGTGGTTTTTCCCAAATTGGTTTTCCATGTTAAAATGTTGGTGTCAATTGTGTTCATGTTATTTCTTTTATATGTTTTCAACTAAGTTAAAGTAAGATCAATCACAAATAATATCTTAAGATTTTCATGATGATATTTTGCCGAGTTATTTCAGTGTTTACTAAGTTACAACATTTTTCCTTTGTGTTTACCGAGTTATAACAGAGATCACTTTTGATTTGTATTGACATCTAAGGGATCTGAGATTTATTTTTGTGGTAACTGGTTCACCCCTCCCCTCTCAATTACTCCTCTTATATTTCCAACAACTACATCTTGGCTACCCTACAATAAATCTTTGGCAATCATTACTGTACTATCACCACATAACAAATCCATAAAACTAGGTGGATCATATCCGTATAAATCCCTAAAGGGTGACATCTATGTAGTCATGTGATGAGTGGAATTGTAAAAATACTCACACAAGTGAATCCACTTCACCCAAGCCTTCTATTTAGAAGAAACATAATTTTGCAGATATCCCTCAACCCATTTATTCACTATTTATGCTTGACCATCAGTTTGCGGGTGATAGCTAGTGCTGGGGGTCAACTCAGTCCCACACAATCTAAAAATCTCCTGCCAAAAATGACTCATAAGTTGTTTGTCATAGTCACTCACAATGATTTTTGGAAAAACATGCAACCTAAAAATTTCTTTGAAAAATAACTCAGCTAATTGCACAGTTGAATAGGTAGTGGTAATATGAAAGAAATGAGCATACTTCGTGAGTCTGTCTACCAAAAAATATATGCAATCCTATCCTTGAGCTTTAAAAAATCCCACCAAAAAATCCATGGAAATCCCCTCTCACTTCCTCTTAGGAATAGAAAGTGGTTGTAACAAACCAACAGTATATGTGTGTTCATGTTTATTTTGTTAACAAACCAAACACTCCTGAACATAGTTATGAACATTAGTCTTTAGTCCTTTCCATATGAATCTTTAATCCTTAGGTGACTTGCCATAGGCAAATCATGGAATCCTTGTAGGATAATCCTACACACAACTGAATCTAGAATCAAATATATGCTTCCCTTGTAGATAATCAATTCTCCTGAAAGAGAATATTTATCATCCGAAATGCTACCATCCACAATACCTCAAACCCACTGATCCCTAGCATATTTAGCTATAATTAAATATCTCCAATCCTCTAAAATATCTAAAACTATACAAAGATGATGTTTCCTCAAAAAAAATCCACAAAAACATTTTGAGTCCCTTTGATATAAGAGATATCAAAATCGTAAGACTATAGCTTGCTAACCCACTTCTGTTGCCTCTCATTTAAATCCCTCTACCCTAGAAAATGTCTTAAGCTATTATGATCAATCTTAATGAAAAACTTGTTGCCCACTAAATACTACCTAAGCATGGCCAAAGCATGCATGATGACCAACATCTCCTTATCATATACACTAAAAGATCTCTTGGGACCCTGCAATATCATGCTCTCAAAAACTATGGGATGATGATCATAGGAAAAAACTATACCAGTACCCTCTCTGGAAGTGTCACAATGCAAATCAAAGGGCCTAGAAAAATTAGGTAAATCCAACATTGGACATGAATTCAGGATACTCTTAAACTTCTCAAAAAACACTTGTGCCTGGGCCGACCATTGGAAAGTGCCCTCACAGGTCAAATCTATGAGGGAGTAGCATGTCATGAAAATCCTAACAAAAACCTATGGTAAAAGGCACAAAGACCAATAAACCCTCTCAACTGTGTCAAGGTCTCAAGTGTAGGCCACTCCACAATAGCACATATCTTATTTGGATCCATGCAAACTCCATCAACACCAATAATGTGTCCTAGATAAAGTAACTCTATCATATGCAGAGAACACTTTGACCCCTAGCCATACAAAGAACCAATATTGTATCCAAATTAACAACATGATCATCCCACGTCTTGCTATAAACAAAAATATTGTAAAAGAAAACTAGCACAAATCCATGGAGTTGACTATGGAACACCCTATTCATAGTAGACTGAAAAGTGGCAAGAGCATTGGTCAAACCAAAGGACATGACAAAAAACTCAAAATGACCACAATGACACTGGAACGTTGTCTTCTCTATATCTTGTTCTCTAAGCTAAATTTGATGATATCTAAATCTCAAGTCAATCTTTGAAAAATATTTTTCCCAGTGCAACTCATCAATAAGATTATCAATCCATGTAATGGGATACCTGTTCTTAATAGTCTTCTTATTCAACATCTGGTAACCAATGCACATTCAAAGAATGTCATCCTTCTTCTTTACTAAAACAATCGAAGAAGAAAAATGGGACTTACTCGGCCTAGTATGACCCACATCAAGAAGCTCCTGGATGGTATTCTTAATCTCATCTTTGAGTCATTTTTGAAGGAGATAAGGTGTAATCATAATGGGCTTAGTTCCCTTCTCCAACTCTATGATATTCTCAATCCCACGATTTGGTGGCTTACCAATGGGAAAATCATTAAACACTTTAGAGTGTTTAACTCTTAACTACTGGATATCTAGATTATAGTCTATCTCCTCAATATTCTTCTGAGTAGGCATAACTCAACACTCCATTGCCTAATCAATAACATCCTCATGATGTACCAAATGTTGCATGAACTAGAGGGAAATCTTCTTAAGCTCATAATTATAGATTTCTTTAAGAACTTGAGGCTACCCATATTTGATGAATCTCATCTCCATCCTCTTTGTGCTCAAGTAGATATCCTTAAGTGTGTGTAACTAGTCCATACTAAGAACTATATTTATTCCCCTCATATCTACCACATAAAAAATCTTAGGTGAAAGTATATGTATTAACTCTCATTGGCAAATATGAAATCATCTTGTTACATTTCAATGTGTAACCATTAGCTACCTATACCTGTAGGCCCTCAAAATCCTTCATTTGTATACCTCTCCTTATAACCAATCATGTATCAATAAAATTATGAGTAGCCCCAGTATCAAATAATGCAACAATACTCTATCTAGCTATGAGCCCATGTATCCTAAAAGCTCCTTCCTTCTTCATGCTAGATAAGTAAGCTACTTTGAGGTTGGAATCATCCACCTCATCATTATCATCAATCCTATGCTGATCCTAATTATAATTCCTAGACTACTTCTAAAAATCTACACTATCATAATTATCATAAAACCATTCTATCATCCTATTTTTTCCCTTAGGCTTCATAGGATAGTCATGGTCAACATCATATAGATCCCTATAGTAGAAACACAATCTCCTCCTCATCATATCATTAATCATTTCCTAGTCCAAGGGAACTACAATAGGACATCTCCTCTCTTTATAGAGCTATCCTATCATAGGAAGATATAACAAGCTTCAGAGAAAACTTGCCTCTAGGTGTAGAAGCCTCTAACTTATGGGCATTCTTCATAGCTTCATGTAGTGTAGGGGAGGTGGGGGGGGGGGGGGGTTTCTAATGAATTAACCCAACCTCTGGGTGGCTTAGCAAGATCCTCAATAAAAAGCATAACCCTCCTCCTCTTAGATATGTCATATACAATCACTGACAACTTCTGGAACTCACTGATGAATGCCTTCCAAAAACAAGCTCTCTATTGCAACTAAGATAACTCCCTAAAATAAACCTTGAGGTACTTCTTGTCAAAACACTCAATCAACCTATCAAAAAACTCCTAATATGATGCGATCTAATCATGACATCTGGATAGATACTAAACCATAATACCACCAATCATGCGTCACTCTATTAAGGCGTAGGACAAAAAATTTAATGACATCCTCCTCAATCATAAGATGTAAAGTGAGGTAGGTGTTGATTTTGTGGACCTAAGCTCTAGAAGTCACCCTCCCACTCCCATCAAAATGAGCTAATGTCATCTTATCAGCCACCTATTGTAGCTCAATGTACCTAGGCCACTATCTATGAATAATAGGCCTTCCCCTAGAATGCTCACATTTCTATGTTACATATCTGTCAAAACTCAAATTATACTTCAATGTTTATGGGAGAGCATCCCACTCATGAAAATGAGTGAGAACATCATTGATAGATGAGGTAGCCTCAGAAGTGGTGTCACTACTACATTTAACATCATTTTTCGACCAAAAATTTTGACCATCAACTAAATAAATTTAGGGTGGTTGAAATGTAAAGGAAAAAATTTCATTTTTTTACATATAAGACTTGTGTGGGTTGAAATTTTGACTAACACAGGGCTTATACATCTGAAAAGTTCAAAACAAATTTGCCCAATTATGTTTTTCATGCCCAGTTTCATTTGACATTTTTGGAGCATTTTCGCATGGTTATCTCTGCATTTTTGCATGGTTTTCTCTGAGCCCAATTTCGTTTCAGATTTTCTCCACCCACTTGATTAATGATGCCTATTAGCCTTGGGAATAATATAAAAGGGGGCCCTACATTTGCATCAATATAGGGGGGGTAGAATAGTAGTTTGAAACTCTCGATATTGTCTTTCTTTCATTCTTCCTGATGTGCTCGACTTCAAAAGCTATTCCATTCACGACCTCCAATCACACTTGCATCTCCAGTGGTTGAGGAGAGGGATTTCTCTTCAAGCATATTTCCATAGGTACATATGTATTTTTGTTTTAGGTTTTTATGATAATATTGAAGATGGAAGTGAATACTATTACTATCATTATTATTTTTTATGCCAAAGTTCAGCCATTGTTGTGTAATATAAATGGGAGAGTCTCCGCTCAAGTGTTTTTTCTCAGTGATGTTTTAATGATAAGTGTTAAAAAGAGTCTAGTTGCAAAAAGAATGTAATGTACTTGTTGTTTCATTTTATTGAAAGTGTGTAGATGCAGATTTATCATTTGGAATGTTGGTCTATTGTAACAACTATTATACCTTTTGTTATAGTAATGAAAGAAAAGAAAGGAAATGTATATGCAAAAGCTATAGTTGTAAAAGCTTAGAAGAAATAATAATGACAAATTTTTTGTTTTATAAATATAGTTGTGTTGGTATCATATTTTTCTTGTATTTTGGTTTTAATAATACATAATTATATTGTATCATTTAGACAACAGTTTCATATTAAAAGAAAGAACAAAAAGAAAAATAAAATTGAGTGTGTTTCTCTCTTCAACTCTAGAACATTCAACTTAAACATCAACACATAAAGATAATAATTTGAAATCTGGTGTGTTTAGTGCTTGGAGTTGTACCCTCAATACCTAGGCCATGTGGGCTATAAAACATGATATTCATGTGATTCTATGTTAGATGATGATGATGATAATGAATAATCACCATCTACTACTAGCTCATGTAGTGATAAAAGGTCTTCAATGCACCTCTAACTACAAGTATGCCATGGAAAACTTGTGATGGAGATGACTCCTCAAACTAATAGACTATCATGGAAATTTTTTGATGAAGATGACACCTACAAATACTGGACTATCTTCAAAAACTTATGATGAAGATGGCACCTAAATTTACTAGACTATAATTGAATTGATGTACTTTGGATCCTTCACCGAAAGTCTCTTTCATTTTGTTAGAAGATGATTTATCTTCTAGTTCAACCAAAAGAATCTCTCTCCTATATTTCAACATTAAATTTAATTGTTGCATTGCAATTAGGTCTTCCTACAAGGGTTTCCATTTGGATGAATAACAAACTTGTTGGTGTTTTAAAACTACTAAGAAACAAAATGCTTAATACCAAGATGACAATACTCACATAGTCTAAAGACTAGCCAATTTTTATTATCAATTGTATGTGCACACCATTTGGGCCAAACTTCTACAAAACCAAGGGTGGTTTTCTACTCTTTTGGCTCTACAAAACTAGGGTGGGTATACCTAGAGATGATACAAGACTGGAAAAACTGTATGAGAATTATCTTAGTTTCATTCTGATTCTCATCTCAAATTCTCTAATACATGTACAATTCTTGATACTTTAATAAACACATCCCATATAACAGATATGGCCAAAAATCTTCTATAGGTCTGCAGATGTTCTCAGCAATAATGGCTAACTAAAGCTAAAACATTCCATGCAAACAAGTAGAGGCCAACTTTGAAGATCTACAGGAAATAAAAGTAAAGTTGATTATAATTCTGCATTTTGACAATCATGTGTGACACATTTCTCTTTTAGCTGGATTAAATTTAATGAGTATCTAATCCATTGGGGTTCAGAGTCTACTACAAATCTCTAGATCTAATTTGTTGCCTTACAACAAATTTTATCAGCAATTCTTATCAGAAATCGTCATTCAAAATACTTTCCACTACTACAGCAACCTTATCAAATTCATCAAAGCTTTTACTTAATCCATTGAATTAATAGCCATGATAAGCAGATATACAACCTAATTGAACTGCATTCAATTGCACAAGCCTTTACTTATACAACATCAAGATAACCAAGTAATCAAAAGGAGACAAAGTTCAAAAAGAACTGATATGGGGATAGTTCATAATTTGTATTCATTTTCCTTGAAAATTGTATACAATTTACAATAGACTTAGAATGACCTTCAGAAAGAAACACAGATCATTCTATATTCATGTATTCTGAAGACTTGACAGAGAAAATAGATCACGAATTTTTGCTCAAAAATGGTGGACCAAAAATAGACTAACTGTATCACCTAGCAAATAGAATTTGGACCTTTTCTCTTGCACTAGAATTTCACTTATATAGTTTGAAATGTAACAAGCTTCAGGCTAAGAGAAACTAATAGGTGTCTTTTACAAGGAATATCTACATACACCTATCACAAAATGACAAAAATATGGCTAACAGAAGATATTGAAATCAAATCATTCCTTTCAGTGGGTCATCTTTTGTTACATGTTCTGATGTTGCTGAGTTGGCTATTGATCTGATTCATCTTCATATGTAATTGCTAAATTAGCCAATGATGAAGCTCGTTCTGATGAGTGCACATTAACCTCCACCTACAGGCTTCCACCACATTCATTCTACATGGTAAGGACAACTTCTACCTTTTCCTTTTCTTTAATTGTATTGGCATCTTGTGGTCCCGATTTTGCAACTGAAAGTGACACGTTTTTCTTGTCTTCTTCTTCTGATTGGGTTTGAGTAGTGATGGTATCAATGATTTGGACTTCCTCACCCTACACCTCATCACTGTCAGTTTCATCTACATCAAACTATTCACTAGAAGGCATTTCTGCCATCCACTTGTCAAATAATGTGTCATTTGGCCAATTGAATTGCAAAATATCCTTCTATTTCTTTATTATATAATCAGCCTCATTATCAATATCAACAAATTCCTATTTTAAAGAATCAAAGAATATTTTGGCTTTCACCATTTCTTCTATTGTGGTGGCCCACCGTGCATGCCCTGTTTCATTTATGACTTGATTCATTCTTAAATAGAATAAATCATCAAGTTCCTTCGCCCATTCCTCTTTGCTTTTCAAACTATTTTTCTTATCTAGGGCATGAGGAAATAAATTAAATTTTTGGCTCTTATATTTGTCTAAGTAGCCTATTATCATCTTTTGTAAATGTATCCCTTTTGCTATCAAAATCAGCAAGATCAGAAACAACGTCAAAGGTTTTATCAATCTGATCATGAGAATTATTTATAACAGATAGACACAATAAGGTTATTGCTTTCTCCCTTCTCACCCATTTGTTCACAATAGGCTTTAGAGCCTCATCGTCTGCTTTTAATTCCTCCCAGATGTTAATCACCCTGGCTAATTGATCATGGATTAGTGGTCATTCAACCTTGTCTCCTAGATATGTAAGAGTTGTTCTTAGTTTATCTTCATATTTAGATTCCATCTCTACATGTAAGGCCCACAGTTTACTCTTTTCTTCTTCAAAATCCTCAACAGTGTAATATTGTGGCCCTTGGGGTGTGTCTGGTATTTCAATGAGGGGGGTAGATTTGAAAGGTTCAACAGGGGGGCGAGGGTATTTTATTTTAGGCTTGGTGGATTTTCCCAGTAGCTTCTTCTCAAGCTCAACTCTCCTTTTTACCTCTTTATTGTAGGCATCCACAACTGCCTCATATTTACTTTGTAATTCAAACATTTCCTTTTCCTCCCTTTTAGCAGTAGCCAAGGCAAACTACGAATAATCCACATTCATGTGGGCTACCTGTACGTGTGAGGTATCAGCAACTCTCCTCACAATAATATTCCCTATCAGTCCTGAACCATCAGGCTATGCTGATACAATCCTAGATCATCTTCTTAATGACCACATACCAAGAGCAGCCTGATCATCACTAAAAGAAGTCCCTACCAATTCCATTTTATTTGGGTCTTGTAACTCCAGTCTATTAGAAACAGAGCTGAAAATCAATGCATCTGTAATATCCCAATTAGGCAACAATAGTATGTTAGAATTTTTTACCATTTGCCTTCCCTCCTCAAGGGTAATGTTCTAGAATTCTTGCATCATTTGCTCCTTTATTTGGTTTTGGATGGAGGCTTCATCCATTTCTGGATGCTCTATTTTCATGTTCTTACATCTTTCCTCAAAATTGTGGATGTTTTCCCTCCAAGCAAATTGATGGAAAGCCTTGGACCTTACAAAATTGTCATTTGAAAAAAATTGTTGGCTGGTTTGTTCCAAAATAGGGTCCAATTCCCTTCCCTTAAAATCAGCTATAGTCAGCTCGAGGCTTGGCACAAGAGGTTCCTGGGGGTTCCCTTCATCGATCTCTGCTTGAGTGACAAAAACTCCCCCTTGTGATCCAATTTGTTCAATTTTCTCAATAGTGAGCTGCTCCTCCCCGGTTCTCAAAGGGGTCTATGAAGGTGAATACTCCTCAACATGAGAATCCTCCTCTCTTATTATTTTCCTCCTCTTAGGGGAGGGCTCAGTAGGCCTCTCTTCCAAAACCCTACTAGTGGACTCAATTATTTGTTTTCCTTTGTCCACTATATTCTTTTTATTTTGAACAATAGTATATCCCAGCCTTTTTTGGACAGTTAATTGACCTGCCCTTATATTGGGAGTAAAACCCAATCTTCCCATTACTTCCCTAGCCTTATCCGGGTAGAACCTAATAAAGAATTGCTTCTTTTCATTCATTGCCTCTATTATTTTATGAAAATTATTCATAAGTTTTCTCATCTTATCTACATTTGTAACTGCATCGTCCAAAGGACTATAATCTGGATCAAAACAATGAATGAAATCCAAAATTTTAGAAAAGACTTTCCACTTTTCTTTCCTAGTCTCTTGCTCCTGCAAGGAGTACTCATTCCTTATTAAGTCTTTAGGAAAATAAAATTCATGCTCAATTTTACCAAGCTTAATTCTCTACCTCAGAGCCAAATGATAAAATCCTTCAGAATCACAAAAATGAGGATGGGAAGTGGCCATCTTATAAGGATTCAAAATCTTGTGCAGAGAAAACCAACCTCCTTTTGTGATTACAAAACAATGAGCCACTATGCAAGTAGGAAAAATTGACCCCTTTTGTCTTTTCAATAGAAGGGCTTCCTCCACTCCTCCCAGCTGCCACAATATCTTAGCAACTCCTACCTTCAAAGGCACTTGGTAGGGTAGTACGTGAGGGCTTCCTTTAAAACCATATATTCTAAATATAGTAGAAACATAATATGGAATGACATCTCCCCAATTATGTGAAACTTTCAAACCACTTGGGTTGTCCATAGACCTAATGAGATTCATTAATGCTTTGGGGATTTTGGGGTTGTCCCTTAATAGGAGGCATCTTAGCTTTGAAGCGAAATACCTATCAAACCTGACAAAACTGGCAATCTCTGCATCCCAAGTCATATCTGCACTCCACAATTGAACTGGTAATGCTTCCCCACTCTCTTCTCTGTCTAATTCCATTTATTTACTAAAATATGTTACTCCCTTGAATAAGAACATGTGCATTAACAGAGAATAATGGCCAAAAGTTTTTTCCACCTTACCCTTAGAAATTCCAATTAGTCCAATGTGAATCTCCTCAGCTAAGTAAGAAGTAAAATCAAAAATTATATCCACACCAAAAGAGGAAATCTGAGTAATCATATACATAAAATCCATAGGCATAAACTCTTCTTCATCTCTCCCAAAAACTTTACACAAGGACCTATATATTTCTCTAGCCCTAGAATTGAAGTATGCCCTTTTGAAAGGCTCCCTAGAGGATGCTATTATTGTTGGCAGTGTTCCAATTCTACCTATGTGTGTGCTCAGCGCCCCTTGCCTAACTGCATCTCTCTTAGACATATACTTATTTTCTAACCCTTTCAAATCAATGGGCACATGATAATCAATGACAGGCCCTAAACTAAAAACTTCCCTAATCTCCTCTGCGCTGATTGTAATCAATATTTCACCATCAGTTCTCCTCACTACCCTAAGGGCTTGGTCATAATTCTTAGCTATAGCTTCCAAAAGATCATAATCCATGAAAACACTGGGAACCACCATTTTCCCTAGACCAAAATTCCAGATGTTGGCATGTGGGGCAAAAAGGTTCCTCTCTGAAAACCATTTTTTGAATAAAACAAGACCCGTCTGTGAAGTTGTTGCATCCCTAACCTAGTTTCCTTTGTCATACAACCCATCTGCTATTTTCAGCCTAGGGTTTAATGAAGTTAGCCTCTTAACTTCTACAGTTTCAATAGTGGAAGAAGGGAGCAATTCAAGCAAATCATCATGGACATTCCTATCCAAATAGTTCTCTTGACCAGAAAATGCTTTCTATTTTGGAGCCATTTTAATTAACTCTTGAAGGAATTGAAACAATAGGAGGATTATAATGCAAGTACTTACTTTGAATTTTTCTCTAGTTCTTCTCAGTGTTACTGCAATCTTTCTGTGAACAAACTGCTTCACAATCTTACCGAATCCAACACGATCTTCTCAACAACTGTTTCTGCTTTGAAATGCTCTAAATCTTTGTTTGAGTATGGTGGAATTAAGAAAATCTTCTGTGTTATACTCTATTTTTCTTCACACGTGAAGCTTTCATCTCTCATAAATGCACAGGGTGGCATCACCTTCTATATTCAAATTTACACCGTGGATTTACGAAAAATCCTACAATCCAAGGATGTAAGAAAAGACAACTCATGTTCCTTTTGACAAGCTAGTAGTCAACCCAATTAAAATTTTCCATGTGTACCTTTCCTTCATTGTTGGCACCTTTAAACTAGACCCATAGAACTCTGAGGACACATGTCACTTAGGCGCTATCTCACTATACATAAAGAGTGAGCACCTTGCCATAGCGAGATAGCGCCCGTCATTGATCCTGATTTGATCATGTAGATGACATTTGATGCATTGCTCAAAAGAAATATGGTGGGCCCCTTTTCGCCATGTTGCTATTTGTAACCTTCATGCAACTCTCCATAGCGAGATAGCGACGATCATGGATCTGAGATAGATTTGACGATCAATCTTTCATATATTTTGTGAACAGGGTGTGGGTCCAATCATTGATGACGTGATGAAATCTTGGATATATTACCTGCTGCTTGGGGCCCATATTTTTTTATTTCTCGACTGGGCACTATGTCACTAACGACAAGAAGAACAAGTTCCCGATAGCAACATAGCAAATCTCAGTGTCTTTGCTTTTCTCGGCATATACGTGTAGCTCATTAGATGCCAACGTGTTCCAAAGCTTTATAATTGATATCTAATGGAGTACTTTCTAGGACCCACTTACTCTAAAAAGTTGTTGCAGTACTACTTTCTGTCTGGGCGCTATGTCGCTAACGGTGAGAGACACCAATTCTCTAATAGCGACATAGCGATTTCTAGTGACTCATCAAAATTTAGGGTCGAAAAGATAAAGGTGAGTGAAGTCATAACTACCCTCGTTAATGCATCTGACACATAATAAAACAGCACGTGCACCATGCAGCCTGAAAAAACTTACGATCATTGAAAAATTTAAAAGTGACTGTCGGCCATTATTTTTGGTGAAGGTATTATGTTGCTAATGGAAAAGTGCCCAATTTCTTTGATAGCGACAAAGTGACTAATCAAAAAAGCTAAGATTTCTATTAATGCCTTTTGTACCTCAATGTTGTAATTCCTTTTCAGGTTCTGACATGTCTGTTGTAAATGTGATGAAACATCTCTAAAACAATACAATCTCCAATCATCATATTTCCACTTGATGGTACTGCTTTTCAACTTAGCGGTGGTCGCTATGTCACTAAGGGTAAAATACTTGTATCTTTTCATAGTGAGATATTGATTGCCGTAGATCTTTTAGGGATCGGGCGGTTAGAAACACAAAAGAAAAGATGTGACTCAGGGTGCGAAAAGTTTGAAAAGGATGGGAATCTTCGCATATTTTTAGTTTCGCACCTGAAAAATTTAAAAGAAAACAAGACCTAGGATTTTGACAAAAATTTGCTTCAAAGACCTACAAAATATGACTTGGCTAGAAACCCTATTCACCATAGGTGGATCCCAATCTGAATTCTTCTATACATTGGATAAAGGAATTCAATTATGCAAAAATTTAGACCAACAAAACTATCATGGAAAAATTGTGACGAAGATGCCACCTGCAACTATTAGACTATCATAAAAAAATTATGATGAAGATGGCATTAAAAACTATTGGACTATCATGTGTACAAGTCACAAAATGATTCCAACATATGAAATTAAGTGTACTACATAGGATAGTGATGATTGAATTTCCATGCCCTCCAAATTTGGTGGTTGTAACATTTATACCAATTTCATTTGTGGGATACACACTCTTTAAATACTCCAAGAAATTCCTAAGTGCGGATGTTTCAATTCCTTAGTGTCAAAACTTGAATATATTTCATGCTTATCATTTCCTCTAGCAATTCTTACATAAAACATCATTAAAATAATTGTTCCCTTTGACAGCATCAAAGAGTGTATATATACAATTTTTTGAAGTTGTTTTGTGCTAAATGAACCTTTTGTGATCAAGTCTTGTAAATATCTTGGTTGGTACAACTACAGATTTCTTACTGGCTTTGTACGAGTACCCAAGATTAACATTGATGACATTAGTAGAATTCCAAGTTTTGCTCTTGTATTCCTATTAATTTTACTTGATTGTCGAATATGTTAAAGAAGAAACAAATGCCAGTTAATTTACAAACTGTAACTGACCTGAATTGCTTGATGTATTTTTTAAATGTTGAGATGCATATACTAAGAATTTTTTGTTGCTACAGGCCAAGCCATAGCTGATAGACAGGTCAAAGCTTCCAACTATTGTGGATCCTATGATTAAAGAGTTGTTGAACTTGAAATATCTTCAGTAAGTAAGTTGCATGCAAAATATTTCTTTTAAAGGGAATTGACATTATTTTTAAAAATACATTCAGTTTATACAATTTTACTCATGTTTTGGTGGATAAAAACTTAATGTTCTTCCATATTTCTTGCCCATTTTATTGCATATCTGAAATAAGACATAATCTTGCCATTTTCCAATAGCTAAATGTCTTTAACTATGATTGGAATTTGGCATAAAATGTATTTTTTAGGTTAGATTGTCAGCTAGTTCTGGTTGATTTCCATTTGAAAATTAGAGGTGCTAATCCTTTCATTGAAGATAAAATTTATAGTACACTACATATCATCACACTTACCCAAAAAAGTTGAGCCAAACATTTGATTATCTAGATTGAAAGTCATTGTCCACTTCATAATCTTGGCAAGAAGAACACCATAAGTGCTTGTGAACCAAGTATTTATGATGAAGCAAGAAGGAATGAAAAATGAAAAAATGTGTTGAGTCGAGAGATAGACATTGGAAAGAAAGCCATTGATTATAAAAAGTATTAAGATCAAGTTTAAAAATAATGTTTTAATTGACAAGCACAAAGCAAGATTAGTAGCTAAAGAGCAACAAATTTTCCTTGTACATCCATGCACTATATCCATGATTCCATGTTTGTTCCTTAGCCTCTTTGCAATAACCACATGATCGATGATTGCCAAATAGTGCCAACATACTATGTGGAAAGGCCCTTTCTAGATCATATTTCAATGCAACAATTTATCAAATGATGTTGCTTTGAGGGGACAATAATCATCTTCAACCGTGTGACTTTGGCTCATTGCTTCAAATTTGTTAGAGGATATAGAAACTTACTGACTATAAACAACAGGTATGTTCTTAGAAAAAAAACCCATACTCATTCTAAATAGCAGGTATGGACCTAATGCATATTTCATGAGTTGTGGTTCATAAAAACCCATACTCATCAGCTTGAATTGTTTTTTTAATACACAATGCATTGAGGTGACACTTACACTTTAAATTCATAACAACCATTTCTCATCAACTTAAATTGTTTGTTTAGTACCCATTGCATTGACGTGACACTTACAAGGTTGAAGTATTGCAACTTTCTAGAAGGTCTGCCTACTCAATTCCATGATGATCCAACTTTCCTTGATCCTTAGGAGAATGATGCAGGAGCATCAAGGTCAAGGTTGAAGGCATGAGAAGACATTAAGGTCTCAAGATAACCAACATGACTATGTTAGAACAGTTGATGTAATAAGACCCTGTGAAGGTCCTTTTTGATATGTTTGTAATCATTTTAGTTACATTTGAAAACATTAATTAACAAAAACCATATGTCCAGATATAAACATTAATCACAACATGTCCAATTTATTTGTAGGTATATTTTCCTATGAAGAAAGACCATGCCTGACAATATGAATCTAGAAGAAAATAATGAGACAATGGCTGCATTGTGGGCTCAATTTTGAAGAAAACCTAATAGATGTTATTGTCCTTGCAAAAAGTGTAAGGGTTTAAAGAATCGAAGAATTCTAATCACAACAGCCCAGAGTTATTGTAGGCAATATGGTCATGTTGAATGGGGCCACAATTTTTGTCCATTGCTGAATGTGGATTTCCTACTAGAGGAACATGGAGGTGTGAATATCCAAGCTAAGGATAACACTCCCATGGAAGAAGATGATAATGTGCCAGAGGACATGATTGAAGAAGATGGTATTGGGGCAAGTGATGAAGAGGCTCACAATGATGGTACTAACGAATCTGGTAATAATGATGAAGATGGTCTTGATATACCTTTACTTGAGAAGGCACACGAGCCCTTATACCCAAGCTCCCAAAGACCTCTATTGTCGGCTATATTGTTGTTGGTGAACTTAAAGGTTATGAATATCATATCCAATGTAGCAATGTCATGTATGCTAAGGTATCTCATTTTTGTCATCTTCAAGGTTAGCATACAATTACTATTCATTATATTAACAATGCATATTTGTTGTTGTAGGTTGATTAGTGAGTTTTTGTTACCACCATCAAACATTTTGCCTCGTTCGTACTGAGAATTATCTAACATTATGGATCAGATTGGAATGAAGTATCAAACAATACATGCATGTTCCAATGATCACATTCTATATCATAAACAACCTGAATTTGCAATAGAATGTCCTGATTGTCATGTTAGTAGATATCGGCTAGATCAAATAACAAAAAAAGTGCCTGACAAGGTTCTTTGGTATGTTCCCATTATTCCACGTCTGGAATGGTTATTTAGATGTGCTAGCTTGGCACAATTTATAGATTACCATTCACGCAATAGAAATCAAGATGACATTATGTGAATGCCTGCCGATGGTTCTGCATTTAAAGAGATAGAAGAAACATGGTCACACTTTAAAGAAGAACCTCATAATCTAAAACTTTCATTGGTGGCGGATGGTGTCAATCCATATGGAGATATGAGATCTATTTACTCAGTATGGCCTATTTTTGTTATTAACAATAACATTCCTCTTTGGATGTCCATAAAGAGGGAGCACATAATGTTGTCAATGATTGTGCCAGGTATTTTTATTTTTTATAGTTATCTAAATTAATTTATAAATAGTGCATGAAAATGGTTATAATAATTACGTAATGTTTATGTTCATTCAATTGCTAGGTAAATACCAAGTTAAAGATATGAATGTGTATATTGAGCCCCTAATTGATGAGTTGTTGAAGTTATGGAATGGCATCACTATGTATGATATCTCTACATTGATAGGACATCGACAATTTCAATTCCATGCAATGCTTGTATGGACAATACATGATGCCCCTAGGCTAACTCATTTTTGTGGTATGTTATATTGTTAATATCACATATTTTTGGTCTGTTATAGTGCTTACACATTACTATCAAATGCTTAAGTTACGCATAATAATTGTACATGATCCAATTATACGTGATCTTTTAGGTTTTCAGACAAAGGGAAAATTTGCATGTCCAATTTGTGGTCTGAAGATGAAATGTTGTCATTCGAGAAGTTTAGGAAAGCAGGTGTTTGATGAGTTTAGACAATTTCTCCAGAATAATCATAGGTTTTGAATTGCCAAAAAAAATATTTTCAATGGTAAAGAAGAGACATCATCAAGGCCACGAAGAATGGCACCTCATTTATGGAAGTTGGAATACGATCGACTAAATCATCGAAGTAATGTCCAATTTGTCATCCAAAGTTTACAATTTGTATTTTGATATTGTCTTATAATTACTAATGTTGTAACTAATGCTCATGAAGGTCGTCAAGGCATCAATGACCAACTTCCTAGATGAATGAAAAGTTATCCTACTCAATTTAGTAGGTTACCATACTACAAGGATCTCCCAATCACGCATTTGTTTGATGCTATGCATATTGGAAAGAATGTAATAGAGACACTATGGAAAATGTTGGATGGAAGGCGTGATAGAGAACAAATTGCTAAAATTTGTACTGACATTCATGAATCTAATTATGCACTAAAAGTTTTTATTGAATCAAATAGGAATAGATATTGCGTAAATATAAGTGCCCTTCCTTGGTTAGTAACGGAGCAACAAAGTGATGCATTAAAAGAAGTCATATAAAAAAAAAAAATTCCAATAGGATTTGCTGCAAATATAAGCACTCTTCTATCAAAGAAAGGTGTTTTTGGGCCAGGGTTGAAGACACATGATTGGCATACCTTCCTCAAGGTAAGTCATGTTTTCTATTTACAGTATATTTGTAAGATTGAATGTAGCGCCGGTTGCATTATTTAATAATATATTGAAATGATCATTTTTTAATGATTGCAGTTCATCCTACCTCTATCCCCATTACAACAATTTGACAACAGTATTAAACAAGTTATATATGATATTGGAAAATACATGAGGTTAGAAGAGTGTTTTTTCTTAGATTTGTAGCTTTTTATCTGAAATCTATTGTATAATTTTATTTGAAATCTCCTCTATGTTTTTTTGCATGTTGAATATCACTTAGGTGGTTATCATCTAAAGAAATTGATAAAAAATATATAAAATATTGGAAGAGAAAAATTCCACAGCTTATGTGTGAAATGCAAAAGTGTTTACCTCCAATGTTTTTCAATGCTCAAGAACACTACCTCATATATCAAGTTGAGGAGATTGAATTGTGTGGACCTGTACAAGCTAGATCAATGTGGATGGTTGAGAGGCATTTGAAATTTATGAAGGGCTTGGTTTGACAAAGAGCACGTCTTGAGGGTTCTATGATAGAGGGATATATGATATACCAGACCATGGTGTATATCAGTGAATATCTTCCAAAGTTTGCAGCAGGTATCCATCTAGATCGCATTTGGGATCCCAACTATAATGACAAATTCAAAGGGGAGTACCTAATGGGGAAAGGTAGATTGAGGAGGGTGAGAGATAATTATAAGTTTTTTATTCTGTAATTTAACAATTCTTATCCATCATCAATATATATATAAGTTGTTTCTAACTGGTGTAATTGTCTTCTTTATAATTGATGGTGAGTGGGATGCACTACACTTATATATTGCAAAAAATCTTGATTGGATGATAGTGTGGATTGAACAGTCTCAAAAAAATGGTCACTCATTAACATGGGATGGTGTTGCATCGTTGGTTAAAGAAGCTCATCATAATGGAGATCCCAATGTTACACCAATGGTACTTGATCTAATATATGGCTTAAGAGATACAAAGGTATGCATAAGATTACTAATCATGAGACATAAGTTTAATATCAACTCAGATCAATGAGAAGATTCTTGACATGTTTGAATAATTGCAGGTCAAATAGCATAAAGCTATGTACTACCATGGCTATAAATTCCGCACAAAAAAGTTAGATGAAACGAAGAAAACATGTGATTCTGGGATAAGTGTTGTCTTCGTGGTCACCAATATTTCATCTAGAACTGACATACATCCTCAACAATCTGAAAATCGATACTATGGCATTTTGGATGATATACTTGAGTGCGACTTTAATTCATTCAAAATAGTTCTATTTTTCATCAAATGGTTTAGGTTATGACTGAACCGAAATGATCCCGATAGGACTGTTATTGAACATGACAGTGAATTTAAAATGATTAATACAAGGTCATTTGAGCCAGTCGGAGATGAGCCCTATGTTCTTCCAAGTCAATGTGACCAAGTGTTTTACTTTGGTGTTCTAGACAAACCAGGTTGGTCATTTGTTGTTAGACATGACCCAAGAGGAAGGCCGGTAAAGTATAATGTGATCGAAGAAGAAGATATTGAAGAAGCACAAGAGGAAGTAAATGATTATCAGGAACAACAGTTACCCAGTGATGAAGAAGAAGAAGATGGTGATGATTTTGGTCATGCTAACAATAATGGTGATAATGATGATGATGATGCTAATGACAATCATGATCATGGTGACAAAGATGGTGATGATGGTCATGATGATGATAGTGATCAAGAGGATGATGATGGTGATGAAGATGGTGGTGGTGACGACGATGATCAAAGTGACGAGTACGATGATGGTGATGATGATGATGATGACATGGATGATGATCATGATGATCAATGAAATCTTTAGGTACGATCAATGTCAACTATGATGGGGTCTTGTATGACTAAATATTTCTTTCCAAACCATATGTGCACATATAAATATTAAGTAGAACATGAAAAATATTGTTTTAGATATAAACATTAGTTATGCTAAATTTTTAATTTAAGACAAATGATTTACATATACAATCTACTTTATTATTAATATTTTTTTTGGTAAGTCTATTACTTTAATTTCGCTGCTGATTTCTAAGACTTACTAATTTTTTTCACAGGGCGATATGGATGAACCATGTCAGACACCTTCAGTAGAGGTAAACATTAATTATTGTAAATTTTAATGTTAATATAGAAACAAATGTCCTATTATTATGTTCTTTTCTTTATGGATTTGGAGTTATTTTGATGAAAGTATACGAATATTTGATGTCACAACTGATAGAAAAAAGTTACAATGATCGCTGATCAAATGCAATCTGAAATACGAGCATCATATCTACATGACATTGGCCTTAGTACTAACCCTGTATTCATCACCCAAAAAACTACACAAAGATACACTAATGAGCTTGTTCAAATTCTCATCATGTGTGATAGAAGTGAGGAGAAAGAGGCACTGAGAATAGAATTGGACCATAGAATCCAATCTTTGAAAGTAAGCAGTAATTTGACTAAAGCAGTAATAGAAGTTCAATAGATATTAATATTTTATAGTATCTTATGGATCATGATCTCTAATTTTATGTGTTCTTGTATAGACATATGTGCCAGTTGCGACATCACATGCTGAACATGGTCAGCGTTGTTTCACAGTACCTTCGTGTAAGTAACACTTTGTTTGTTTTGATCAACATTATAATACTTACCTTTTTTTTGTCGATGTTTCTCACTAGTATCCCATTTGATCTTTATCCATTGAAAATGTCTTTGCTAACAATATTCTATTCTTTAGCTCATGATGAAGTGTGAACTCCTCCTTCGGTTGGCGGTCCACTATTGTTTGCTGCATTGTCGACAACAAGGACCATGCAAACATCATCATCTATGCCTAGTAGAACTGGTAAAACCTTGTTTTGCTATATTTTGTAATGTGCTATATTTTGTAATGTCTTTCTACAAGTTAATGAACAATGAAGTAGCACATTTGTGCTTAAATGATGTCTACAAAAGCTTGCATACACACACCATGCATACATACATACATACATACATACATATATATATATAGCCACACATAGAGAGACATGGACATAGGCAGGGAGGTAGACCAACAGAGAGCAGTACTAAAATTGTCATTTAATTGTTATGATGTTTCAATTGATAGAGCAATAGAGAGCAGTACTACTAAAGCTGATCCATTTCCTGGAGCAGTTCGTGTGATTAGTACTAGTTTGTATGAAGGGACATTATTGCTGAATAAGAAAACTATGTTTCCATTAAGAGAACGAAAGCTTCTAGGTGCTTTAAAATTGATATTTTTTAAAGTGTAAATTTAGTTTACTTTACATTACTCATTTTGGACTGATAAATCCTTTATGTTTTTGTAGGTAATAATGCTTTCTTTGAACATCTTTTTCATATGACATTGAGATTGTTTGGACCCACCATATGTAAAAGGTACGTAGTTTCATATCATTGCTACATAATTTTTATTTTCTTCTATTTATTGTAATATATTAAAGTTATTGATCTAACAATCTATTTTTTTTTAAAAAGGTGGAATTTACAAGCTAGGGAATTAAAAAATCAGCTGATTGCATCCATTGAGGAGAAATTTGGCAAAAACATTTTTGACACTAGCCTACTTCTAAAAAGAGTAGCAAAGCATATAAAGACTGTGAGGGATCAATATAGAAGGGGTCTTAAGGATAACCCAAAGTACGACCATCCTCCTATGATTCCACCAATGGAGTGGAATGAAATAATAGAAGATGCAAAGGAGAAAAAGCTATGTGAAGATAGAGATAATGAAGCAGCACAGGGAAAAAAGAGGTATGTCATTATAGTATTAAGTAATTTGTAATCATGCAATAATTATTGATATTTGTAAATATATAATCTAAGATGTTTGAAATTGTTCATAGATTGCAGGACACATCCATGGCTACAAAAGCGAGAATAGAAAAGGTTGGCCAACACAAACTTGGCTCTGGTGGCTATATGAATCTGTAGTCTCGACTTGTAAGTAGAGCAATGAATTTTGTTTTTTTTTTAAATATAATGTTGCAAACAATTTTGTTTAATGAAACCATAAATGGAAAACTGATGTTATCAAGCAAAAACCACAGGGCATAGATTTCAATGTGGAGGTCACAGATGAAGATAGAAAAATTGCCTTGAAGGAAGGCTATAAAGTTATGGTTGCACACCTACGTGAAGAATCTATAAGCCTTGCCCAAGAATCTAGTGCACCAAATGATATCTCATAAGTAAATTGGTTAGATGAAAAGTAAATGAAACTAAATAGTTGAGAAGATTCTTTTTTGGTATTAGTTTTAAATGTAAATTGACTACATAACAATGTGCATAACATTTTACTGCAGCCTTCATATCCTACCACAGAACCTGCTCCTGACGAAGGTCATGATGTACATTATAGTGGTGGAGGTATTAATTTTCTATTGGAAATTAATTATGCAATTATGAATACAATTTAATATCTTCAATTGGAATTTGACATGTATCCTTTTTTTGAATATTTCAGAGCATGTTGAACATCATGCTGAAGGACTGGACCATGTTCCAAGTGTTCAACATGTTGACGTGGTGGCAGATCAAAATGTTATTGTACATGATGTGGCATTGTCAGGTAAGAAAAATGCATTTTATGTTATACTTGTACTTAATTAAAAACTTGTAACAGTTAGAAAAAGAAAAAGAGTATGCCAATTTATCGCATTCACTTGTTCTTGCAACAGAGCCCCCTTTAGTGTAGCAACCTCCTACTCCTCCAAAGAGAAGGAGACATCGTAATTTGACATTACACATGCCAAAAGAGGAGGAGAATGAAGCAGATATGGATGTCCCTATGAGCGCTTTTCTTAAGAGAGCTCAGAAAAACAAAAAAAAAGAAATGATGTTTTAAAAATCTTCTTTAATAAACCTTGTTGGATAATGAAAGAACTTTGTTTTAAGTAATTATGTATAAATGATGCATATTAATACAGATTTTTATTTTATGTTAATGAATATTGTTATGTGTTAATGAAGTTTTGATTAGTATTGTGTATTAATGATTTTTATATCATATTAATGAATGTTATGTGATTGTATTGATGGAATGTTATAGTTCATAAATAGATGAATGAATGAATGAAGTATGTAATTAGATGATAATGGGTACTTTAGATTGATGTTAGGGGGAGGGGGGTGAGGCCAGATGAGCTTCCACCTTCATGTGGTTGGCCTTGTTAAGTAGAGAATATTATAGTATTCTTGAAACCAAGTGAAGCTCAAATTTGTTAAGTCTTCAAACACACATCCCAATTCTCTTTAACGAGACTGAAGTTTTTTTGCTTGTAATAGTCTCATTGCAGTCATCTTTTGGTTCCTTGAACATATAGTTCTTTCTTAGTTTAAATCCCAATTATTAGATATTTGTCCACATTGGATTTAGTTTGGCATAGAAACCTGCATATTTTATTATATATATTTAGTCAACTGAAAGCAATGTAGAATGCATTCACATAGTTGATGTCTAACAAAAGAAGACAAGATGCATATATTATTTAGCATGGAAATCCTTGTAGGTGAATTGTGTGTGTATGTACACACACACACACATATATGTATGTATGTATATAACTTCAAAAAAATGTGTAGACTCAATTAGCAAGAGACACCAACCTCAAATCCTGCAATGTAGAAGGAACTAACCTTTGAAATGCAAAGTGTTTATAATGTAGGTAGATTTGCCTTAGATCTGCTTTGAGGTCTTCAAAAAATCTACCTTGTACTTATGAATAATCCACCAAGATTTGAAATATTGTTTTTCAATAAATGCTCTAAACCTAGAATATAGCTTCCTAAAAATTATGCCTTAGATCTGCTCATCATATTCAAAATAAGCCTTCACATGTCTGTTCACTTAGGTCTGATTTAGGTCTTCCACAAATTTGGCTTATAATTATGCTCTTGAATCTCTTAAAATCTTATTTGTATTCAAATGATATTTAATGAATTGATTGATACAAATTTCCTCATACTTGAATCCAAATATCATTGTCATTGTCAAACATAACACAGACATAAAATCATTTTGGTTATTCACTTGTTATACAAGTTAGTCTTATCTTTTTGGTTTTCACAAGTCATGTACTTATGCATCTTTGGGATATCCACAAGCTATTAGAGATGTTTGGATGGTTCATGTCCTTATTTTTTTTGTGTTGTTTGTAGGGTTTTTGCCATGAAGTCTAAGGACAGACATGTTGTATGTTTGTGATAGACATGTCCACCTATAAGAAAAGTATCAAATGTAGAAAAAATGCAAAGAAAAGCTTGTAAGGATTTTAGGTGTCTTTAGGCCTAGTACAGCTTGTAAGGGTTTTAGGTGTCTTTGGAAGGGTTAGTGAAGTTATAAAACCTTTGAAAAGGTTAGTGAAATATATTAAAGGCATATATGATTGTAAGTTGTCGAAGTTGACACTTTGTGTCAACTAGACAACAAATTTTAGTTTATAACTAACTGGTAACAGTTAGATAGTTAGACAACAGTGGTTGTTTACTATTGTTTGGTTATTTAGAAGGGATTTGTCGAGTGTTTGGGGGAGAAGTAGAGTTGGGGTGGTGAGACAAGGCATTCTGAAAAAATTATAATCAATAAACTAATCCTGTTCTCTGCAATTCAGTCTCTGTCCCATGGAATAGTGAGTTCCTATGATGTATCAAATGCATTTTGACTAATATTTAATGTGAGAACATTTTATTATTTTTGTTATCTTGTCCACGCATTCTTTTAATTTTCATTGTGGGTTGAGTAAGGAATAATAGACTGGTGCATTCAAATCAGTGACTGGTTAGGCACAGTCAACTATACTTATTCTAAAGTTTCCAATGTAGATTCTCTCCTACCACCTATAGTCACTGTTATTGGTGGGAGACAATGAGGTTGTGATAATTTATTTGTACTATATTAACCAAATGCAGGAGAGTGGGAAAACTTGGTGCAAGTGTAGTGTTGGATGGTAATTGTTGATGGAGGTTTAGCCTGGATTAGACACAAGTCTAATAGATAGTGGATCATTTCATGTTTGAAGATTTTTGAAGGGTGAATCCTTCATGTTTGTGGGGTGTCTCTATTACCAAAAATGAGACAGTAGAGCACTGCTAGTGTTATGGTGGGCAAAATATGTCTTTCATTTTGATAGACTATTTCTAAGTCATCTATGTTGTTTCTTGCTATTGTCAAGCAGTCTTTGTTTTCCTTGAGACCATGAACAAAATTATCTACCATTTTTGCTAATGATAAAATTTTGACTTGAAAAATGATAAAGTTTATTAGTAATCATTATAGTGGAACAACTTTTGACTTGTTCAAAAAAATTTGTTGAAGGTGTTGGAATTGATAGTGAACCCCAAGCTCCTAGAAATCACCTGCAACCAAAATGCATGTTACATATATGTCTGAGAGAGAATATGATCCAAAAAGCATGCCTACTTTGGTGATTTGGCTATTATTGCAGCACTACAAAGTGTCTTATAGTGTTTCTCATTTTCTTAAATAATAGGCAATTAGTTCATGATTTCATCATATCTTATAGTGGAACAACTCCAAGAATCTTGGGTAAATTTCTTGCTATAAGACTTTCTTGTATAGGAAAATCAATAATGTGGGCTAAGTGGTGGGCACAAAGAGGAACAAGAAAGGATCTGTACAAGTGAACAGTGCAGCAGAATTCAAAAATGAAATTATCTTAGTTTCATTCTAATTCTCCTCTGTTACCCTCACATACATACACAGCTCACTTCAATTCTTCAATGCTCTTAAACTTATACAAATCCCTTATCAGTAGATCTAGTCATAATTCTCCTAAAATTTACAAATATTCCTGGAAATAACAGCTACCTAAGACTCAGGAGTTAGATATAAATGAATTGAGACCAGCATTTATAATTCTTGAACAGGATTGAAAATAATTTTTATTTTGTAAGATGATTTGATATGCAATAGTAGAATTCATCCTTATTTACTTTTGATTTATAGGACCAGTGCCTTATCCATTGGGCAAGAAATTGACTATTGGCAGGAGATCTAATTCAAATAACTTGTATAAGAATTAATCAACTGCAATCACCCATCTCCATTCTTATGCAATATCCCTTTTATGAACTCATAAACCCTACTAATTTACTGAAGCATTTATATAATTTCTTGAATTAAAAGCAACAATAAAACTAGCATACAACCCATCCAGACTGCATTCAGTCAAATAAACCTTATTTAAATGACTTCAAAGTAAACAAACCCATAAACTGGAGACAGAAATTGATGATCCACAGATATAGTGTAGATACCCCTTTGTATTATCCTTTTCATATGACTAATACAATAACCAATAGAAAACCAATTGAATGCCCAAAATAGATTTCCATTTTTTTCATTTCAATTTGCTTATCATAAAGTACAATGGAAGCAAACTCAAAACCTCTGCATACTATTGGATTGATTGAATATGTACTCTTCTTGAAAGAAACAAAAAATTGCACAAGTCTTGGACCATCACAATGCCTTGAAAACTGATTTATATGGCATGAGTTGCAACAAGCAAAGGGAAATTGTGATCTGACAAGTGTCCAAGGAACAAAGCATCATACAAAAGACAAAAACAATCACAACAGAATGCCAGGCATATCAAATATTCCTTCAAGTAGGCCCGTTCTAGTTTCTATTGTGAATCATCAACTTTTGATTTGTCTCTCATTATTTCGGCTCCTTAGAATAGGTGGCTACTAAGCTAGCCAAAGAAGGATGATCTGGTGATACCTCCAAATCGGTTTTCTCCTGTAGGTTCTCACTGCTTTCACCCTAAGCAGGCATTATTACCTTTTCCCCTTCTTCCTTTTTCAGTTCTAGTGTAGAGGTGTCAATAACCTGCACCTCGCCTTCTAGTTTCTCATCATCATTTGAACTATCCTCCTCTAACTGCTTGTCCAATAGAAGATTTGCCATCCAAGTGTCAAATTGTATGTCATCCGGCCAGCTGAACTATAGGATATCATTTTGCTTTTTAAAAATATAACCAGCCTCCTTTTCAAAACCAACAAATTCTTGCTTCAAAGAATCAAAAAATAATTGGACTTTAACCAATTCCTCTATCGTGGTGGCCCACCAAGCATGCCCCTTTTCATTAATATCTTTATTTATCCTTGTGCAGAAAAGGTCATCCAATTCTTTACTCCACTCTTCCTTATTTTTCAATTTCTTCTTTCTATCCAAGGCACAAGGAAATAGACCAAATTTTTTATTCTTGTACTTATTCAAATAAGAAACAATTTTCAGCTGTAGAGCAACTCTCTTGTTATCAAAATCTGACAGGTCATTAGCAATATCATACAATTTTTCAACATGGTCATGGGAAGACTTTATAACTGAATAACATAGAAGGGTGGTTTCCTTTTCCCTTCTTCCCCATTTATTAACAATAGGCTCCAGGGTATCATCATGAGTTTTCAATTCCTCCCATATATCTATTACTTTTACCAACTGATCAAAGAATAAGGGCCACTCAATTTTGTTCACTAAATACATTAGAGCCTTTCTAAGCTTATCCTCATACTACATATTTAACTCTACCTGTAAGGCCCATAGTTTGCTCTTCTCTTCTTCAAATTCCTCAGTTATATAATATTCAGGCCTTTGAGGTGTGTCTGGTATCTCTACAAGGGGGGGTGGATTTAAAAGGTTCCACTGGAGGACGGGGGTATGTTATTCTTGGCCTTGTGGATTTCCCCATTGCCTTGTTTTCAAGTTCAATTCTCCTTTTTACCTCCCCATTATAGGCCTCAAGAAGTGTTTCATATTTATTCTGTAACTCAGACATAACTTGTTCCTCCTTCTTAGCAATGGCCAACACAAACTTAGAAGAATCCACATTCCAATATGCTGCCTGTACATGTGAAGTGTTAGCAACCCTTCTTACAAGTATATTTCCCATCACTCATCTGATTGTGATGGTGTGGCTCTAGATCCCTTTCTCAACGACCAACTGACCAATGCAGCTTGATTTTCAATGAATGAAGTGCCTTGGAAGTCTCTTCTATTTGGGTCTTGCAACTCCAATCTACTTGAAACAGAATTGAAAATTAATGCATCTGCAATATCCCAATTGGGAAATAATAAAATGTTAGATGCCTTTATCATTTTCCTCCCCTCCTCAGGGCTTATATTCTGCAATTCCTTCATCATTTCTTCTTTAATTTGGTTTTGCATGGAAGTTTCATCCATTTCTGGATGCTTTGTTTTCATCTTTTTACATTTATCCTCAAAAACGTTCATGTTTGTCCTCCATGGAAACTACTAAAAAGCCCTTGATTTCACAAAACTATCATTAGTCAAAAATTGATGACTTGCCTACTCTAATACAGGGTCCAACTCCCTGCCTCTATAATCAACTATTGTTAGATCCAAACTTGGGAGAGGAAGTTCTAGAGGGTTACCCTCATCTAATTATGCTTGAGTAATAAAAATATCTCCCTATGATCCCATTTGTTCAACCTATTCACCAGTGAGCTGCTCTTCTCCAATCCTCAAAGGGGACTGGGTGGGTGAATATTCCTCATCTTGAGGCCTTTCTTCTGTCATTACCTTTTGCCTCTTAGGACTAGGCTCTTTAGGTCTCTCCTCTTTGGCTATACTGGTAGATCCTATTATTTGTTTGCCCTTGTCTATAAGAACCCTTTTATTCTAAATTATAGTATATCTGGGCCTCTTTTGTACAATTATTTTATCAATTCTCACATTTGGAGTGAAAGCCAACCTCCTTATGACCTCTCTGGCCTTATCAGGATATGAATCAATAAAAAATTGTTTCTTTTCATTCATGACCTCCATTATTTCGGGGAAGGTATTCATGAGCTTACTTATTTTGTTAGCCTCTGTAATAGCATTATCCAAAGTATCATATTTATTATCAAAACAATGAATGAATTCTAAGACCTAGGAATAAACTCTCCATTTTTCCTTTTTAGTTTCCTACTCCTGCAATGAGAATTCATTCCTTATAATATCCTTTGGATAATAAGAATCGTGCTTGACTGGTCCCAACTTGATTCTATGCCTCAACATCTGATTGAAAAATCCCTCAAAATCACAAAAATGGGGATGAGAGACAGCCATCATATACTGCTCCAAAATTTTATACAAAAAGATCCATCCCCCTTTTGTAATCACAAACTGATGGGCCATTATGCAGGTAGGGAAAATTGACCCTAATTGCCTTTTCAACAAAAATATTTCTTCCACTCCCCCTCACTGCCATAAAACTTCAGCCATTCCCACCTTCAAAGGAACTTAGTAAGGCAAAACATGAGGGTTCCCCTTGAAACCATAGATTCTAAAAATAGTAGAAACAGGGTAGGGGATAATATCTCCCCAATTATGTGAAACTTTCAAGTCATGGGGGTTATCCATAGGCTTGATGAGACTCATTAGTACCCTAGGGATTCTGGGATTGTCACTCAATATGCGGCATCTCAATTTAGCAACAAAATATCTATCAAATCTGACAAAACTAGCATTACTTGCATCCTAGGTCATATCTGCACTCCACAACTAGACTGGTAGTATTTCCTCATTCTCCTCTTTATTTAGTTCCATCTCATTACCAAAATATGTCACTCCTTTGAACAAAAACATATGCATTAATAGAGAGTAGTGACCAAAAGTTTTTTCCACCTTGCCCTTCGCAATCCCAACTAAACCAATGTGAATTTCTTTAGCCAAAAAGGAAGCAAAATCAAAAATAACATCTACACCAAAGGAAGCAATCTTAACCATCATGTACATGAAACCAATGGGCATAAATTCTTGCTCATCTTCACCAAAAACTCGGCATAAGGTCTTGTATATCTCTACAGCTTGGGAAGTGAAAAGACTCTTCTTAAAAGGCTCTCTAGAGGCTACAGTAATTATTGGAAAAGTTCCTATTGTACCAATATGTGCCCTTAGTGCACCTCCCCTAATTACATCCTTCTTTGCTTTATATTCATTCTCTAATTCTAGCAGATTGGTTTGCACATGGTAGTCTGATAATGGTTCTAGGTGAAAAACCTCTCTAATTTCTTTAGGAGTAATCAAGACCAGAGGCACACCATCCTTTCTTCTTACAACTCTAATGGCTTGGTCATAATTCTTAGCAATGGCTTCAAGAAAATCATAATCCATGAAAACACTTGGGACTACTAACTTTCCCAAATCAAAATTCCAGACATTAGCATGCGGGGCAAACAACTTTCTTTCCAAAAACCACTTTTTAAACAAGATAAGGCCAGTTTGAGTAGTTGTTGCATCCCTAACTTAGTTCCCCTTGTCATATAGGCCATCACCAATTTTAAGCCTAGGGTTTAAGGAAATTAACTTTTTAACTTGTGCAGGCTATACAGTAGATTCTAGGAGTAATTCTAATAAATCATCGTGGACATTCCTATCCATATAATTAATTTGCCCAGAGAATGGTTTCTTAAGAGGCATTTTGACAGTATTGAGAGAATTGGAATGCCACAGAGGTTATAATATGAGTACTTACTTGACTTGCTGAAATTTTTCTTCTCTGAACTTCTAAAATTTCTCTTGAATGATAGAAGAATAGTTTCACGTCTTTACCAGGCTTAACACGACACAATCAATTAGGCTCTTGTGCTCAGAAAATTTGCAATCTTTATTTGCGTGAGACTGGAATTAATGAAAATCTTTGTGTTATTCTTTATTTCTCCCACACGCGAAGCTTTCACTTATCATAAATGTGCTGAACAGAAAAATAGAGTAGCGTCACACTTTCTTTTTTAAACTTGTGCCGTTGATCCTTGAAAAATCCTACAATCTGGGAATTACAACTAAGCTGACTCAGCTTTCTTCTTAACACATTGGCATTCAAGCCAATAAAACACCTCCACCTCTACCTTTCCTTCAAGGTTGGCACTTCAAACCGAGCCCATGCATGACTACGCACATGTGTCATCAACTCACTAACTTGTTATACATAATTCTCGAGCACCTTTCCACAGTGAGCTAGCGATGATCACTGATCTTACTTTAATCGTGTGGTAGACAATTGAAACAACCTTTAAGAACATGATGGTGGGTCCATTGCTCGTTAACTTGCTATACCTAATTTTCACACATCTCTTTATAGTGAGTCAACGAGCATCATCAATCCAGACTTGATCTTGTCGATAGTAATTTTACTTCAATAGTAGTGGGCCACACTCGCTAACTCGCTGCACTTAACTTTCAAGCACTTCTTCATAGCGAGTCAATGCCACCCTTTGATCCTAGCTCGATCTCGCGATCATAAATCTTCGTACTTAGTACATGAGAAGTGGGTCCATGATATTGTTGTCCATGATATGGGCCCTATAGATTTCTACCAAGCATTGGTCGAAAGTTTGACCAATGAATGGTAGAAAATGCGCTGACAACGCCAACATTTTTTGACCACCTTATTTGTTGAAGTTTTGACCAACCTACTGGATGGTCAAATTTTTGACCAAAAAGTTTTCAACCAGTGCTACCTAATTTTCCACCATGCATTGGTCAAAATTTCATCCAATGCCCCGCAGATTTCTACCAAGCATTGGTCGAAAGTTCGAGCAATGAATGGCAGAAAATGGCTCAACAACCTGGACATTTTTTGACCAACATATTGGTCAAAATTTTAACCATCCAGTAGGTTCGTCAAATTTTTGACCAAAAAATAATCAACCAATTCGTTGGTCAAATTTGGTCGAAGATTGGTCAAAAAATGGGTTGAAATTTTGACCAATATAGGTCAAAAAATGAGCCCAAATGTAGTAGTGTGTTAACTATATCTAACTCTAACCTCAAGAAAGTGTGCCTCTATGGTCTATCTTGAGCACCAATATAACCTATCCTATCCACCCTATCATTCATCTTGACATGATCCTCAATCCTATGCCTATCATCAACCCTGGGCCCCACATCCACACATGACCTATGGGAACCAATGGAAACATCTTAGGCTCTCTCTCTACCCTGGTCTCGAGGCAAAGCTAACTACTACAAAGTGTCAGATAATTGTTGTAGAACATTTTTTATCTATTGTTTCCTAATTGGGATATTCCTAAATGCCTATAGGGCATCTTTGTCAACCTTATCATCTGTGGCCCATAGTCTAATGCCACTAGAACCACTTGGACTACCCACCAAACCAAATTGAATCTCTGACTCTCCTTCTCTAGGAGGTGAATTATTTCCCCATTGGGTATAGTGCATACTGTTGCCATTAAAGGCTGCACCCTTGTCCAAATTTTTTACCTAAGGATGACCTTGTGAAACATGGAAACAACCTCCAAGCTGGTAACCATGGATCTAGATAGATCTAACGATCGTGAAGACTCGTCAAATTACTATGCTCTACCCTTAAAACCTCTGGGCCCATGAAACACTTAGCGCACCTGACACAACCTGACATCTTCATCTTGGTGTGACCTGGCACCATCCCTGTGGTTCACAAGAGAACACAGGCCCACCTCGCTACATGTCACTGAGGTGCTATGTCGCTATGGGCAAGGACCATGCAACTTCCCATAGCGAGATAGTGCCAACCGTTGATCTGGGGAAGATCTGACAATGAGGAACTTGTAGGCTCATAGAAACATAAAATGCATAGGAAAGAAATATCATAAGGTTAGCCATTTAATTTCTTCAATTTTCCTAGGATTTTTAAAAAATAATCATTAAACTAGGAAGTGACCATTGGTGAGCAAGTATTAAAATTCAAATATTTGGCGGGGGCACAATATGTAACACATACCAAGCATAAATCTTCTTTCACCATCCATGCCTCAAAATGTGAAATCTAACAAAATCAATCTTTGATTAAAGGAGCCCAATTCCTGTAAGCTGGTAGGAAACCACTCTGATACCATTGTAAAAAACCCTTCCTTGTCCATAACTAGGTTTGTTTATATGTAACCTTGATATTTTGTATTTAATTATTTTTTGTTATTTTTGGGTTTTGGAAAAAAATATAAATGAATGCAAAATTGAAAGAAAACATAGAGAACTAATAACTACAAATTATTTCTTCCAAAAGAGACAAAAAAACTACATTTGTATTCATATCAAACAATTGAGAATGTGAAAGAATGACCTGATTTATTATTTGTTGAGTTTAGGTCAACTCACAACATGAACTGTCACAAGCCAATTCAATCCCAAATGAAAGACGCAGTTGTTGGTCAGTTATTCCATATACAATGCATGTCTCCAACCCGTGACTAACCCATTGTTATCCATATGCACCCAATAATGAGTTTCAATGTTACTAGACTAGTCACGGCCCCTTCAATTCTCCAACACAACTCCAAACTATCTTGTGATTTTCCTTGGAAGAAATCATGTGATTTGGTTTAATCATTCAATCCTGAGATGACTACCAATGAAATTTAGATGCTTGACATCATCAGCTAGAAACTAACGACAACTCCCACAATCAATTTCGATCACAATTCAACAATCTTGAAGTTGTAAAAACTCCATAGAATTCTCCCTCCAAACCAGTAAGCCTTAATTGGTTCAATTCTCCAAGATACAATATGAAACAATAGGAGAATGTGCAATATATTATACTACAACAACAAATTGCAAGAAATGCTCAAAACAATACTCAATCTACTCCTTAGAAACCTTAGCAAGAAATTCAAGAGAAAAGGTATATTTTCAAGATGATCTCCCATTCTCCCAAAAAACCATATTTATAATACAAATTGAGCCATTTAGCTTCATGCACACACCTTTCACTTAAAAGAAACTTTTATGATATAAAGTCATAACACTTTATCTTATAAAATACAATAATAATTAAGTGTGTATTAAATAATCATGAAAACCAACATTACTCCAAATAAATATGACTTTATCAAAATTTCATCGAGAGATCAAATATCAAAGCTAGATGATCACCCTACCTGAACTGCTCCCCCAAAATAGTAACTGACCATGAGTGACTTGTGTAAAATAGTAAGTCCAATAATAGCAGTATCCCAACAAAGACACCCAAATCCAAACATCAACTCACGAGGGTCACTACTATGAGATGACAAAATGATACTTTAGAAACCAACTAAATTGAGGACATTATAGATTTCCTAGGTTCGATCTGAATTTTGAAGATTTTAGGTTTGGTATGTTGTTGAGTTTCTATTGTTAGTAGAAACCACCTCTAGGCAAGGTTTGTGGTCAGTTATAAACTACATCATGTATGTAAAATTTTATGGTATTTAAACTAAACCCATATTATGATTGTCTTGATGACGGTTAGTGCATGTAGCAATATTTGAGGTAGAAATTATGGGGGTGTTGGAAATCAATAATTTCTCTATGATGTTTAGTTCAAACTAAAATTTTACCATTCTACAATTGTAATTGGAAGATTCATGTAAATAGGTTCCTCCACAATGCATTCAATGAATCATACTAGAAGTGCACATATTACATTGATATTTTATTATCTTCCATTAATTTTTATTGTCTTCCATTAGTAAGCTACTAGTATTAATTATGAATGTTCTATTTATGTATGGAATATAAAATGTTGGAAAGAGTTGTGTTTACCCATCTATTGAATAACTGCTAATATGCATTTATTTATTAAGTATATTGTCCACTTATGCAATTGTTAGAAGTTTTAAAGTTAAAATAATAATGAATCCTCTATAAAAATGCCAACAATGTAATTTGTTAATAGGAAAAAGAAAAAGAAAACTAATAAAATCAACATTTTGATCTATTGTAGCAGTTGTGCATGTTTGTTAATTTTGTGTTTTAAATCTTTCTTGCACTTTGCATCTCCCCTATTTCTCCCATCTTTTAGTTTTATATTTTAAAAAAGATTATGTTTTTTTATATAATTTGCAATTTGAATATGAATTTTTTTAACTTGAATTAAAAAAAATTGAAAATAAAATTGAAAAAAGATTTATTTACTGAACTATATTAACTAGATACATGTCATACATTGATAATTGATAATTCTTATATCACCCAAAAAATATACAAATAAGAAATATCCAACAACAAGTTAAGAAAATAACATAATCAAAGAACAATATAACACAAACAGAACATTGTGTTGCATGCATTATGTATGTGATAAGAATACTCATGGACTTCATAAAAATGTTCACATCCATCCATTACCCATATTACATTTACATAATCATCTTCAAAATCGTTGAAATACTAACATTGAAAAAAAAAAGAGGTACAAGAAAGATGTATGTTTGGATATATTCTCTTCATTATTTCAATTTCAGGGTTTTGCGCCAATCCTCCACATTTTGACAAAGATTGATTAGAATTTAGTGAGACATTTTAAGATGAATTGTTCAGTTTAATAGCTAGGTTTATATAGTAATAAAAAAAGGAAAATTAAATACTTAAAAAAAAGATTAAAAATTAAGTTTAGATAAAATAGGACCAATTCAAACAAGTTTGAATGTGTTCACTTGGGGACTTCAATAGTAGAGAATGTGTCTATGATAGCAGTTATATATTTTTAGGTTTATATTTAATGAGTAATATGGAACTTTCATGATAGGCAAGACATTAAAACACAATGGTTAATTGTGAGCCTATTATCTGAAAGGTCATGAGTGCTAGTATACTCCTTGAATAATTTATTAAAAGAGGTATTGAAATAGAATCAGTTTGTATAGAAGATTGGGTCTAGAGTGCAATTAGATTTTTATAATAAAAAAGTTATAATGTATTCATAAATAGATTTATGAAGGATGAAAGATGCAACAACTTTCTTCAAAGATAATATTATTAAATAATTTTTAGCTCAAGTATTTTACTTTCACTATTTAATGATATTTGTACAAAAAAAAATGTTTATATATAGTTTACAACTTATGTAAAATGCATAAATTGAATTTCTTTTAAAAAAAATTGAAATCTATTTGTAAGTGAGCTATACTAATTAAAATTATCACATTCTCATATGCTTTTATTTATATAATGTTGGGAATGAGCTCACCCACATCACATAGAAATCTAAAATCATCATCATAAAACTTAAACAATTATTTTGAGTGAGAGTTCACCAAAAAAATAAAGAAAATCATTTACAAAAAGAAACAAGAGCTCTCGGCTAGCTTAGTTCTTGCCAAAGTGTGGGCAGGGTAGGCCTTTGCTTAAGCTTATAGTGGTAAGGAGTTTGTAAGCTTGGCTAAGTTGGTGGGTTTCATATAAATTTTTTGGACCAATTATATTTGAATGCATGGGAGAAGCAAGATCCAAATTATTCATGTAACTTTAATTTGGACTAGCAAATCCATTTATTACATCAGTGACAAGAAATGGTTGTAAAAACTCACCCTTGAAAAGTCACAAAAGATTTCAAAACTAAAATAAAATAAAATAATTTTATTTAGAAAGATATTATCTCAATTATCTTTTATAATTTCATTTATCTTCTAAATATTTGACTTCATAAATAATTCAAAAATCCCCTTCCATGAAATAGGTGATGCAAACACTAAATAAAAGTCTATAATATAATACAATATATCACTTGAAAGTGAGCATTCATTTGCCCATCCCACACCACACTCAACAAAATTGATAACCAAACCTCGACATCCCTTGAGAAGGAATACTAATTTAGAAAAATAAATAAACACTAAAATCATATAAATATTTTATTAGCTTGGTGGATGTGAGAGATATATATGACTAGAATTAAAACCCACTCTACATAAGGGGCACCATGCACTATGAAAATCCACTTTTTCTCCCTTGAATAGAAGAGTCAAATAGTGGATGTGAGAGACATATATGACTAGATATTAAAACCCATTCTACATAAAGGGCACGATGCACTATGAAAATCCATTTTTTCTTCCTTTAATAGAAGATTCAAATAGTAGGAAAGGGATTGTATACCATCTAAAACTCACTAACTTGTGTCTCCAACTAAAGGGCCAACCATTTAATCATATATATTTGTTTGGAAAAAATAGACACACTCATGTGATGTCAAGGCCTACCAACAAGAAATGGGCATACTATATTTGGTATCCCTTTTGTCCAAGCTCTTCTAAAGACTTCTTCTTACATTAGCATGTCACATAAGCAATACACTAAAATTATGAAAGATTGATGAATTGAGTTGTAGATGTGCATCAATGGGACTTATTGGAATAAAATCTTAAACCTATCAACCTTTACTAATGAACCCTATAGAAAATTAAAGCCTTAGAAAAATAAACAAATTATTATACTATCTAAAGTCACAGTCAACTCTAAACAACTCATGAATTTAGTATAAGTTGTCTTCTAAATCAATTTTAAAAAGTAATTGACCACTTAAGAAAAAAATAGGGGCACAAACAAAAAGAAACCATCCAAACAGATAAGGAATGGCAGGTGAAGATTTTTCTCAAAAGCTTCAGGCCTAATTAGTTGATTTATAGGAAAGTTGATGATTTTTAGGAATAAAATCTTACATCTATCCATCTTTTAGAGATTCATTTGAAGAAGAGTCTTTTGATTCTAACAATATTTAGCTTGTGCTATTAGCATTTAGTACATGCCAATGCAACCCAATTCACTCTCACAGTGACTCCACACTAATTGATTCAAATGGAGACCTAACGAATAGGTGTGCCTACATTAGATGGAAAATTACCATTGTGTTATAGCCTTTATCTTCTAATGTGAAATTATTTTCTTGTTATTAAGCGAATTATATTTAAAGCAATCAACCTATAATGCCCCGCCAAGGGATCCAAAAGAAATAACCTAAAGTTTTACTAAGTTTGGTAGCATTTTTTTTTTCAAACAAGAAAGATAAAACATACACATCAATCACATACTAGTAGAAGCAATAATAGAAAATCATCTATAAGCATACATAATAGGTTACATTTCTTAAGGATCCCATGATGTTGAATCACATTTATATTTAATTAATTTTAAGTCTAACAAATACCACATCCACATGAAAGAATAATTAAAAGTCCAATGTCCATTAAAATAATATACATTTTTTTCAAATTCCTCTTGGAAAATGAAATTTGGAATCCTCAATCATCCTTTGTACATGTCATAGGGTATGAAAGGCTAAAAGAATATACATTTATAAAAATAGAAATTACATTATCCTTCTCAGATCCATGATACAAAATACAATACAATAAATGAAACCATCCACCATACATGGTATATCCATCCATCATAAATGATATAAACATCCATTGTAAGATATAACCATCCATCATAATGATACAAAGATAGAATGAAAGGAAATGTAGACAAGGCAGCCCCAACCATAGTTACTACGGACAGATCTCAATGGTAATAGTAAAAGCACTACCACTCGACCACGTGGAATCTAAATGGCCCACTCCCATGTGTTGAGGAGATAGTCTCAAGTCCCAAATAGGATATCAATCCAAACATCAAAATACTCTCTAAGTCCAGGAAATCCTAAAAGAAATCTAACTCAAAGGTTCTAAGATAGGTCGACATCTAATTCCTAGAGGCACACAACACACATAGGAAACCTGCTATGTAAGTGTGTAAGTGTCATTGCACGAATCACACTAGAGTTACCTTAGGAATCTCTCATGACCTTGGCCCCGTAGTGATCCCTATGGGGCCACTAGTATCCTCTCATACTGATAAGACATTCTATGGAATGCAAGGTTGCAACCAAGAATTCTCTCTAATCCCATCCTAGTCTATACTAGCACTCAAGGCATGGGTGAGAACATACAAAGACTCTTATTAGGTTTATTTTAATCCCCATTTAGTGTAATGTTTTCACTTTTTAAACAACTTACAATGGGTTACCCTAGGAACCATTTAGGGCCCCCACCCCCATTGCAAGCCACTTCCCAACACTACATGTAGATTAGCTACCCTAAGCTCATGAAATGAAAAATAAAAGAATCATATAAATATCACCTCGGTCCTATACAAGTGACTGGAAAGCATCAAAAAATAATTCACAATAATCACATAAGTTCTCTGCAAGCAATTGGAATGCATCCCAAAAATAATACTGATCAAAGAACCGTAATGGTTAAGTCAAACATGTCACAACATGACATCACCAAGATCAAAGCAAACAAACACCTCAGTCCTATAGAAGTGACTAGAAAGCAATCCAAATACAACTAATCAAGACTCAAAAATGGTTAAGTCAAGCAGGTCATACATTCACCTCAGCATTACACAAGAGCACTAGAAAGCAATAACAATCAATAGAATAATCACACATCATAGAGCATACCATCGCATTATCATGGTTGGGTTAAAAAGATCGAGATCAAAACATCATAACATCACATTCACATAACTCCCAAGCCTCTGGTAAATGTCCTAAACTAGTCAACAATCTAGTCAACCCCAAACCCCAAACATAGACATCACATAGAAAATAGGATAATCTCATAGTTGGGTTTGATGTATAATATATTTTTGAGTTAATGTAAGGTTTTTAGTTTTTATTTTAATGCATGTTCTAGGTAGATGAACAATTTTGAGTTTACCCAACAACTAACCCATTTTAATATTAGAAGAGAAAACAAAATTACCCCTATTAGTTAGAGTCAATTTTCTAAAATAACATAAGGGTAATCTATTTATTTAATTCATTAAAATAATTCTTATTGATAGAATAATTTACAATTCTATTAATTTTACCTTCATTATCAATTAACTTAATTAAATAATATTTAATTAAATTAATTAGTAATTATCAATAAAACTATACATAAACATTTATCAATTATTTATTAAATTTATAATTAGTAATGAAACTATTAATAATTAATAAATTTAATATTTAACATTTATAAATATTATTTGATAAAATTACTAATAATTATAAACTTAATATTTAATATTTATAAAAACTATTTAATAAAATTAGTATTAATTACAAAATTAATATTCAATACCTATTAAATAACATATAATATAATAAGTTAAATTTAAAAAAAAAAAACAACACTTACCATTTCTAACCATGCCTACCGTTTAATGAAGTCGTCGGCTCCATTGCTATCACAAAGCCTACGACAGCTGTCGCAATACCTACGATAGAAGGTACGATGCCAGCCACTGGTATTGGGAGGTGGGGGTGGTGGCCTTGCCTCCCCCCTATATATTATTTTATCATATTTTTTATTTAAATTTATTAAAATTTATAAAACAAATTTAAAATATATATATATATATATATTTGTTATTTTTATAAATTTAATTAAACAATAACTCCCCTTGAATAAATATATATGTATATAGATAGATAGATAGATAGATAGATAGATATCATTTGCAAATATAGTCTAATAGAAGAATTACTATCATCCATTCAAATTTCTCTTTTTAGAATTTCTTTTCCTTCAAAACCCTACCTCGATTTAATTTCTCAATCTTAATTTTATAGATGGAGGATTGCTCTAATGTTTTAATCTTCCCATATACATATGAAAGCAACATGCATATAAGAATTTTAGATTAAAAGATTGAAAGCTTTGTCACAGTAAAACACAGACAATCAAACCACAGTCACAATGAAGACAAGTAAAGAAGAGCACAATAAATTGAGAAAATAAATGTAAGTGTCTACTTGGACACTGATGCTAATCTCTACGCCCAAGAAGCTTGTAGAGAATTTCCTCCTCTTAAAACATTCTACTTTTCAAAAATTCCTTCCTTCTCCAAAATTCACAGTCCTTCCCAAATCTTTGGTCCCTTGAAAATGAACCATCAATTGGTGATAAGGAATTCTCTCCTAAAATCAAGGCACTAATTTTGTGTTCACCTGAGAGAACTCTCTACTCACCCCACTTCAACTCTAAATTAACTTTATTAATATTTTCTTTATCTTTTCCATGCACGTTTATTGAATTATTAAAATTAATTTATTTAATTTTTACTTGACTTCTTTTAATTTAATTTAATTTAATCTCATGCATGCATTATGCAACTCTTATTAAATTCACTTGTTTTATCTTTTTAAATTATTAATTTCTTATATTTTAAATATCATGCATACTTCATGCAATCTAAGACCTTTTAATAAATTAATATCTTTTCATGCTTTAATTTATTTTTGAAATGTTAATTGATAAAATATTTATTAACTTGAATAATAATAATATTTAGCATTTATTTAAAAATGAACTCTAAATATATTATTATTAAATTAAATAAATATTATCACGTTCTAAAATTAAACTCATGGCCTTTATCTTCAAATTTAATTCTTTTTTATTTAATTAATTTTCCAATTAGTTAAATATAATTAAAAATTAAATTATCATAATAATTTTCCATTAAATTAAATCATTAATTTAATTATTTAATTAGACTTAATTAATAGAAAATTCACCAAAGGCTCATAAAATAAAATACAAAAACCCATCATAGCAAAATACATACAAAATCAAACTAAAGGGTTATAATCACAAGTCAATGTCATTCGATGCATTCGAAAGGTAGTTAACTCATATACTTGTCCTAATTATCTAGGACGAATGGCCTAAAGGTTTGGGATTTGGACTTAAGAATTAATCTCCTCTCTCTTACCATTGAGATAATGTGATAAGGTATGCTCATCCTAGCAATTCAAGGAAGTCGATACCTGGTACCTACAACCTGCATAAAATCCATGCATGTACAAATACAATATTTTAAGATAAATAGGCAATGGTAGGAAGTGGTGCATCATGTAGATCCTGACTAGTAGGTGACTATGACTCCCTTCTTTAACCACATTAGAAACACCATACATAAAGAAAACATACACGCACACCATAAACATGTATATGGGGTAAGTATCCATAAGAAAACACATATGATAATCCATCTAACTAATCATCATCAATAATTGAAAACGCTGAAAAATCATCATGCATACTAGAAGTATAGAGTACCAAGTAATCTCATCATATAATCAATTGAATGTAAAACAATATCTGATGCTCTCAAAGCAATACTACTAATCATAAGCATAAAACTAGCCTAAAGGAGTTCAGCAACAATAACAAAATGTAAACTAGGGGCAGGCACTACATCCACCCCCCTAGACTTAGGCTTACTCTTGGAAGCCTACAAGAATGGTAAAAACCAATGAACTCACTTTGTGGGTCCCATTGGACCCTTTCCCCCTGTAGGAGGATATGACTCCAATAAGAACACTACAACAATAATATCCAAGATAAAAAGATGCTATAATAACCATAAAACACACTACTGTAAAGCATACATGAAAGACACATGTTTTGAAAATAGAATAAGTTCAATTTTCAGTTTTTCCTAAATTTAAGTTTAAGTATTTTTCAGTTTTGAAGTCCAAGTGTTGAAGTATGAAAAATATACAACTAAAATTTTAAGTTTTGTTTCAATCAACTAGTTCAAGTTTCAATTTGAAAAGGATATACATAATAGTTTTAAGTTTTCATTTTTGTTCAACTACTTAACAACTAGTGTCATTCCAATATACCCAAAGCTCCTAATGTAGAAACTTAGGCTCTGATACCAGATGTAGTGCCCCACCAAGGGATCCAAAACAAATAACCTAAAGTTTTACTAAGTTTGGTAGCATTTTTTTTTTCAAACAAGAAAGATAAAATATACACATCAATCACATAGTAGCAGAAGCAATAACATACAATCATCTATAAGCATACATAATAGGTTACATTTCTTATGGATCTCATGACTTTGAATCACATTTATATTTAGTTAATTCTAAGTCTAACAAATACCACATCCACATGAAAGAATAATTAAAAGTCCAATGTCCATTAAAATAATATACATTTGTTCTAAATACCCCTTGGCAAATGAAATTTAGAATGCTCAATCATCCTTTGTACATGTCATAGGATATGAAAGGCTAAAAGAATATACATTTATAAAAATAGAAATTACATTATCCTTCTTGGATCCATGATACAAAGTACAATATAATAAATGAAACCATCCACCATACATGGTATATCCATCCATCGAAAAAGATATAAACATCCATTGTAAGATATAACCATCCATCATAATGATACAAAGATAGAATGAAAGGAAATGTAAAAAAGGTAGCTCTAGCCACAGTGACTATGGACACATCTCAATGGTAAGAGTAAAAAAACTAACACCTGATCGAATGGAACCTAAATGGCCCACTCCCACTGCACTGAGGAGATAGTCTCAAGTTCCAAACATGATATCAATCCAAACATCAAAATACTCTCTAAGTCTAGGAAATCCTAAAAGAAATCTAACTCAAAGGTTCTAATATAGGTCGACATCTAATTTCTAGAGGCACACAAGACATGTAGGAAACCTACTATGTAAGTGGGGAAATGTCATCCCATGAATCACACTAGAGTTGCCCTGGGAATCTCTCAGGACCCTGACCCCCTAGTGATCCCTATGGGGCCACTAGTATCCAAGGCATACTATGGAATGCAAGGTCACAATCAAATGTTCTCTCTACTTCCATCCTAGTCTGTACTAGCACTTGAGGCATGGGTGAGAACATACAAAGTTTATTATTAGGTTCATTTTAATTCCCATTTAGTGTAATATTTTCACTTATTAAACAACTTACAATGGGTTAGCTTGGGAACGACTTAGGGCCTCGACCCCCCTTGCAAGCCACTTACTGATACTACATGTAGATTACCTACCCTAAGATGATGAAATCATAAATCAAAGAATCATATAAATATCACCTCGATCCTATACAAGTGATTAGAAAGCATCAAAAGATAATTCACAATAATTACACCAGTTCTCTGTGAGTAATTGGAAAGCATCCCAAAAATAATACTAATTAAAGACCCATAATGGTTAAGTCAAACATGTCACAACATGACATCACCAAGATCAAAGAGAACAAACACTGCAGTCCTATAAAAGTGACTAGAAAGCAATCCAAATACAACTGATCAAGACTAAAAAATGGTTAAGTCAAGTAGGTCATACATTCACCTCAATGTCACACAAGAACACTGGAAAGCAATACCAATCAATAGAATAATCACACATCATAGAGCATAACATCGCATTACCATGGTTGGGTTAAAAAGATTGAGATCAAAACATCATAACATCACATTCACATAACTCCCAAGCCTCTGGTAAATGTCCTAAACTGGTCAACAATCTAGTCAACCCCAAACCCCAAACATAGACATCACATAGAAAATAGGATAATCTCATAGCTAGGTTTGATAATATATTGTTGAGTTAATGTAAGGTTTTCAGTTTTCGTTTTAATGCATGTTTTAGGTAGATGAACAATTATGATTTTACCCTACAATTAAACCATTTTAATATTCAAAGGTAAACAAAATTACCCGTATTAGTTAGAGTCAATTTTCTAAAATAACCTAAGGGTAATCTATTTGTTTAATTCATTAAAATAATTCTTATTGATAGAATAATTTACAATTCTATTAAAGAACAAAATTATTAATAATAATCAATTAAAATTTATAATTCTATTAATTTTACCTTCATTATCAATTAACTTAATTAAATAATTTTTAATTAAATTAATTAGTAATTATCAATAAAACTAAACATAAACATTAATCAATTATTTATTAAATTTATAATTATTAATGAAACTATTAATAATTAATATATTTAATATTTAATACCTATTAAATAACATATAACATCATAAATTAAATTTAAAGAAAAAAAACAACACTTACCATTTCTAACCACACCTACCCTTTAATTCTATCCATCTTTTAGAGATCCATTTGAAGCAAAGTCTTTTGATTCTAGCAACATTTAGCTTGTGCTATTAGCTTTTAGTACATTCCAATGCAACCCAATTCACTCTCGTAGTGACTCCAGTGTAATCGATTCAAATGGAGACCTAGGAATAGGTGTGACTGCATTAGATGGCAAATTACTATTGTGTTATAGCCTTTATCTTCTTATGTGCACTTATTTTCTTGTTATTAAGAAAATTATATTTAAAGCATGTAACCAATGCTAAAAATGGCACTTCTTAGATGAATTTCATTGCCACTTTTCTTTTGAATTTTGATGTACATTTTTTTTAAGTATTCAACAATAAACTCTAGTTAGAGGAAATAGCACAATGTATAGCATTACAATAATAGAGGGAGAAAAATAAGAATGCAATAAAATTATGAAAAGAAAAGTATGACACAGGAGGAGGATGTTTATTATTTATTTGTTTGGCATGATGAACAACGTGCAATGAGTTACAATCCTGAGCGAGTAGTTTTCTTATACGATCTCCATTACATTTTTCTTTTCAACTTTAGGAGAAAAGATTGGAAAACAAACAAAAAGAATTACCATTGATTGCAAAGAGTAAAATTAAATCAAAGTCAATGAACCACATGTAACTACTCTCATCCAATGCTTTTCTAACTATGGAAAGAAAAAAAACAAAAACTCATTAAAGCATTATAAACTTCGAGTCTCTAAATATGTTTACAAAAGGTTTTTCTTGATAGTTAACAATAGTCATATAATAGGGATGTACAAAAGCTATAGATATAAAAGTTCATATTATTAGATAATTTGTTATGTCTCAAAAGTACTAGGCACTCTATTTAGAAATAATAATATTTACTTCCACTCTTAAAGGAATTTACAGAATGGTAGAAAGTTGGAAGTTAGATCTCATAATATATCACTAAGACTAGAAAATGAAACAAGTTACCTTTTTGCACAAGTATATTCATTTAAGAAAATACTAAACAATAACAAAAGGAGTCTTGGAGAAAAGAAATTCTATACATCCAGTGCAAAGGCTAAACATGGAAGAAAACATAATGGACTAATACCATCATAGTCGCAATCAAAGATGTGGTAAAACTAGCTTACATATAGTTATATATAATATGTTGAGAGTCGTCCTTCTTGAGGTACCTATTTTAATTCAAATCCTATGGTTTCTTTTATTAGGTTAGGAGTTAAAATAAAATAGGTGCCACGAGAAGGATGACTCTCGGCATATATATATATATATATATATATATATATATATGTATGTATGTATGTATGTATGTATGTATGTATGTATGTATGTATGTATGTATGTATGTATGTATGTATACATATACATATATATGTATATGTATATGTATGTATGTATATATATATGTATATATATATATATACATATACATATATATACATATATATATATACATATACATATATATACATACATATATATATGTATATACATACATACATACATACATACATACATACATACATACATACATATATATATATATATATATATATATATATATATATATATACATGTGTGTGTGTGTGTGTGTGTGTGTGTGTGTAAGCTAGTAGCAGTTACTACGTACTATGGAAGATATTTTTTAAGAAATTTGGATGGTTATGGTTAAGAGCAAGCAATATAGTGTTTCAATTTTAAATTATTTTCACTTTGAAAAAATTTGGATGAGAATATATATATATATATATATAAGTATTTTTTAATTTTTCTATTTTTTATCAAGTTAGTATCAAATTATTTCTTTATTTTTAAATATAGTTGTATAAAGTTACTATAAAATTATTCTTCAACATTTTATATTTTAATTCTATATATGGTATTTTATTTGCATAACTTTAATTTATTTTTATTTTAAGGATATTGTTATGTAAAATGTTACAATTAGGAGTAGAGTTATGGTTATGGTTAGGGTTAGAGTTAGGGTTAGTGTTACAATTAAAATTAGGGTTAGGGATAGGGTTAGTGTTAGGGCTAGGGTTAGGGTTATAATTAGAGTTAGAGTTATAATTACAGTTAGAGTTAGAGTTAGGGTTAGGGTTAGGGTTAGAGTTAAAGTTAGAGATAGAGTTAGATTTAGTGTTAGGGTTAGAGTTAGAGTTAGGGTTAGGGTTAGAATTAGGGTTAAAGTTAGGGATATAATTAGGGTTACAAATAGGGTTATAGTTAGAATTAGGGTTAGGGTTAGGATTAGAATTAGATTTAGAGTTATGATTTGAGTTAGAGTTAAAAATAAGGTTAGACTTAGAGATAAAATTAGAGTTAGAGTTAGGATTAGATCCAGAGCTAGCATTAGGGTTAGAATTAGATTTAGAGTTAGAGTTAGAGTTAGAGTTAGAGTTAGAGTTAGGGTGAGAGTTAAGGTTAGAATTGGGGTTAGGGTTAGGGTTAGATTTAAGGTTAGGATTAGGATTAGATTTTGAGTTAGAGTTAGAGTTAGGGTTAGGTTTAGGATTAGGGTTAGAGTTAGACTCAGGGTCAAGGTTAGCTTGGTTAGGGTTAGGGTTAGAATTAGAGATAGAGTTAGGATTAGGGTTATGTTTTTTATTAGAGTTAGAGTTAAAGTTAGGGTTAGAATTATGGTTAGAATTAGAGTTTGAGTTAGGGTTAGAGTTAGAGTTAGAGTTAGAGTTAGAGTTAGAATTAGAATTAGAGTTAGAGTTAGGGTTAGTATTAGAGTTAGGGTTAGAGTTAGAATTGGGGTTAGGGTCAAAGTTAGAGTTAGAATCAGGGTTAGGGTTAGAGTTAAGGTTAGCATTAGGGCTATAGTTAAAGTTTGGGTTAGCATTAGGGTTAGTATTACAATTAGAGTTAGAGTCACAACTAGAGTTAGAGTTAGAGTTATAGTTAGGGTTATGATTAGAGTTATAATTAGAGTTATAATTAGAGTTAGAGTTAGGGGTTGGGTTAGAGTTAAAGCTAGTTCTAGAGTTAGAGCTAGGGTTAGGGTTAGAGTTAGAGTTAGGGTTAGGATTAAGGTTAGGGTTAGGGTTAGAGGTAGAGGTAGGGGTAGAATTAGGGCTAGAGTTAGAGTTAAGGTTAAAGTTAGAGTTAGAGTTAGAGTTAAAGTTATGATTAGGGTTAGGGTTAGAGCTACAATTAGAGATAGAGGTAGGAATAGGATTAGAGTTAGATTTAGGGGTTGTGCTATTATTGTAGTTAATGTTATTTTTGGGTTTACTACTCCTATCACAATTGATGTTAGTACTATTATTACACTTTAAGTTAGTGTTATGATAATTGTTAGGTTAATTTTTTATGTGGGTTAGTCCTATGAAAATGCTCATGATTAGTATTATTGTGATACTTTTTTTTTATTTATAGTGTACTCACTCCTTCTCCCATCCCTTCCCACTCTCTCTAGAGTTTTCCTTTAATCATTGCTCTCTCTCTCTATCTATCTTTAATCTCTAGATACACCCCCTAATCTCCCTCCCTCCTCCCCCCCCCCTCTCTCTCTCTTTCTCTCCCCCTTCTTACTCTCTATATATAACCCCATATCTCTTTCACTCACACACACATCTCTAAATACACCTCCTTCTCTTTCTCTCTCTCTCTAAATGTACACCTAGTAATCTCTCTCCCTCTCTACAATCTAAATGCATCCCCTAATCTCTCTATAGTCTCTAGATAATCCCTCTAATCTCTCTTCTCTCATATCTAGATACAACCCGTTATCTCTCTCTCTCTCTCTGCCCCTACGCACGTGTGTTTTTGGACATTAAGGAGTTGATCAAGGAGGTAATTTCAAATTTTGATGAGGATCATTAATCCCTAGGTGAGGGATTCCACCAATCAGAAAATTGAAAGGTCTAAGTGGAAAAATGATTGATTCTACTTTGTAGATTTGGATCAAGAAGGTTCACCCAATCATCTATTGAAGGAGGTTCTATGACCTAATCTGCAAGCAGGTTGTTGTGTGCATGCAAAGTGTGAAGGATTGGATGCATGCAAGGGTGAAGGTGGATCAGATGGAGTATAGAGACTGAGCATAGTAGTGAAGTGTAGACATAGAGATATATTAGATTAGAGAGTTCATCAATGAATAAACAAAGGATATCTGTTATCAACATATTAGTATGAACTGAAGGATTAGGTAGTGATACATTTTAATTGGTGTAATTAGGGTTTGAATCTCTTAATAGACTAATCCTAACAAGGGTTTGTAAATCACTTAACATAGTACCTACTTAGTTGCAAGATCAAATCCTTTAGTCAAGGTAAACACTCTTAATAGGGAAGATGCCTCATAGGGTAGATAATTAGAAGTGCTCTTACTTGTAGCCCTAAAACACAAACTTTATTACTACAATAGTGAAGATTTGTGGGTGTCATTCCCATCGCAATTTTACCTTCACATTGGAAGGATTTTGTGTGACCAAATCTTTCTATTTTTGTGCTATGAGTTACTTTACATGTTTGTGAGTTATTCATGATATTAGATGCTAAATCTGATGATGCATTGCAGTAAATGTTCATTTAGTTTATGATAGTGTTGATATAAGGGTTTATGGTGAAGCTATCATATTTGATACTTTTTTAAAGTGTTAAAGTTTTAAAGATCCTGATTCACTCCCCCCTCATAAACCCCCCTTCTAAGTATCTCACTTTCCCTATTAGATTTCCAACATGTTATTTAGTAAGAATTGTTGTTCTTATTCATTTTGATGACTCTTCCTTTGATAGAATAGATTTCATTACTATATTTGCATTAAAAAACTCTATCATTGATTTGTTATTTCCATCAACAAAACTACCTTAGCTTGAACTACTTTTGAGCAATAATGTCTATTATTTCCTCTTACATGGCCACCACCTTTCTATTAATGAAGATCTTCAAGAAAGGTAATCACAACTTAAATAATCATGTAATACATACTTTGGGTTATTTTCCTTGTCTACTTTTGCACAAGAACTTTGAAATGTAACAAAAAGTTAAGTGGTGTGCCCCTTTTTTGGACTAGTTAGTACCATGACAAATTGCTATACTTTTTTATATGTTTGTTTATAATGATTATAAGTTGGTTAAAATATTGGATTACAAATAGAAACAAAGAAATACATTTTTTATGCTATATAATGTTAACGTGTGTATCTTATGATGTATAATGTTTTAATTAAATGATTATTAATGTCATATTATATATGTAATAGTATAAGTCTAATATTTATATTATATATGATATATAATATAAATATTATACTTATTATATTATCTAATCCCTATCTCATAATTTCCTAAACCATATTAGCATGAACCCACCTCATTATGTTGAGTCATGCATTGATCCAAGTGTGGGATAGTGTATAGTTTTATCTTTGAGCTTAGGCATATCCTAAATGTCTATCATCCTCATGCATTGGTTCTAACTTGGAATATTATTATTATCTTATCTCACCATAAACCCATGTTTGGTGGATCCCATCACTATTTGGTCATTCTCATTGGTAGGTGTTCAAAGAAACCTGAACATAATTGAACATTTTAATTCATGTCATCTCCCTCTTATGTGTTGGTGGCATCCATCGATAGGACATACATTTGGAATTGTCTACTAAGAAACATAGTTCTAACAAACAATTGTATGTTAGCAATTATGTTAGCTAATTATATTAATATGCGTTAGTAATTTACAAACACTTACAATTAAATAACATAATTGCTAACATACTATTGTTTGTTAGTAATATGTTTTTAACCAAAGTGCAAATATGTTGTTGCATAGACAGTGCCCATACATTTGTCATGTGATTTCCTTGTTCAATCATGGTGAATGATTGTCAATCTGTCCCATCATTTTCATATATTGTGATATTATCATTATAAGTGAGCTTTAAATTATAAGTTGGTTTATATTATCTCGAACATTAATGCACTCAATGGTAAAGGAGTTTCTCATAGGGTCACACTCCTAGATGTTATGGGGCATATATCTCACTCTCCCAATCTCCATTTAAATATATACAATCTTTATCAATGAGAGAGTAAGAAAAATATTGGGGTAAAAGGTCACCAATCTACATTATAAGTATTTGACCCCATGGTTTGTTGATTTATCAACTAGAATCATAAAATTTGTTATAAATATATATAGCTTTAGATATTGATTAAAGTATTGATTAGAATATATTTGAGAGAATTTATAAATTATATAAATCAAATATAAAGGCTTGAAAATTGTTTAAGATAAATTTGATCATAAAACTTAACATCTAGCAAGGACATATTGACTTTGGAAGTGCACTATGGCCATCCATATCAACTGGTGCAAAAGATGTGGTCAAGAAGATGTTGAATCAGGACACATAAGAATGCCTTATAGCTTAACAATTTTTAAGTAGGTATTATGTTATTTATTTTAAACTATCCCAAGGCTAGCAAGTACAATGTTTAAAGCTTATGAGACAAGTTTTATGTCACCTAAGTAGGGCTTTTCATTTGATGATAATTTATTATTACCTAATACCATTTTATTTACAAGAGTAGTAGATGTTATTTGAGATGCATAAATTATTATACCCTAGTGCTTATAGTTAGAGTTTTATAAGTTCATTTTACGTGTCTATAATTTGTGATATATTTTTAAAAAAAATTATTTTGCTAAAATCATTTGTGTCAATGCAGATCATGAATGCGTTAGAGAAAATGGTGAAGCACATGATAAACCCATTGATGATGCAACATTGAATAGGTTGAAGGAATATATGGCAATGAATAATCTTAAAGGGTTTTCTTTCAAGGAATGATTATTTATTTATTTCTATGGATTTTTCTAAGAAGTATAGAACATCCAATAATTTGTGTATTATCTGATTGTTTTGGTACCATTGGTTAGGTGATAGAAAAAAGTATGTCAAAAGAAGAAATCGTTGGTTGTGGCATTGGAAAAAGCCTTATTCTATTGTAAGTTTTCTATTTTGAATACAACTAATGAATAAGAGATTTATGTTTTAAATTTATGAACTAGAAAGTTAGAAACTAAGTTGTAAGTATTTTTAATAATGAGTAGGCTCAACTTAGTCTCATCTAATTATTTGTTTTGTCTTTGACTCATATATTTACCTATATAAATAGGAAGAAGCAATACATTATATTACGGTTGTAAATGGATATGTATTAGATGGTAGACCATTAAATTAAGTATTTTTCTTGATTTAAATCTGTAGAGGTTTCAAAAATATTTTATTTACAAGAGTAGTAGATGCTATTTGAGATGCATAAATTATTATACCCTAGTGCTTATAGTTTGAGTTTTATAAGTTCATTTTACGTGTCTAGAATTTGTGATATATTTTTTAAAAAAATTATTTTGCTAAAATCATTTGTGTCAATGCAGATCATGAATGGGTTAGAGAAAATGGTGAAGCACATGATAAACCCATTGATGATGCAACATTGAATAGGTTGAAGGAATATATGGCAATGAATAATCTTAAAGGGTTTTCTTTTAAGGGATGATTATTTATTTATTTCTATGGATTTTTCTAAGAAGTATAGAACATCCAATAATTTGTGTATTATCTGATTGTTTTGGTACCATTGGTTAGGTGATAGAAAAAAGTATGTCAAAAGAAGAAATCGTTGGTTGTGGCATTGGAAAAAGCCTTATTCTATTGTAAGTTTTCTATTTTGAATACAACTAATGAATAAGAGATTTATGTTTTAAATTTATGAACTAGAAAGTTAGAAACTAAGTTGTAAGTATTTTTAATAATGAGTAGGCTCAACTTAGTCTCATCTAATTATTTGTTTTGTCTTTGACTCATATATTTACCTATATAAATAGGAAGAAGCAATACATTGTATTATGGTTGTAAATGGATATGTATTAGATGGTAGACTATTAAATTAAGTATTTTTCTTGATTTAAATCTGTAGAGGTTTCAAAATTATTTTAAATAATTCTAGAATATATTTGATTCTTGATTATGTTCTCCCATGGATATTAAATATGTAAAGATTATTTTGGTACTACAAAGTACTTCTACACATGGTTGAAAATATAACAAGAGAGGCTATCTATTTATTTTATCATCTGTAATATATATTTTGGTCCCTTGGATTTATTCTCTCACTAAGAGTCAATTTACTATCCTTCTTTGAGTTGGGTACCAACCACAGGATGGTTGTTTGTTATCACATGATAATTAACATATTCTCCTTTACCAATAAAATTATTTTATTAGAAATTATTGCCAACTTCTAATTTTTTTTAACAATTTGTGAACATGTGTTGATTTATATGTTTAGCTTGTAATAATCTAGATTACTTATACCTGCAAAATATTATAATAATGGCCCAAGCTAGGTTAGTCAAGTTGATGACTAATGATGGAAGAATAAGGGCTAAGCTCATCTTTATTTAGACAATGTTGACACCTCACATGGAGGTTATGTAGAGAAAGATTACATCAGCAAAGGAGGCAGTTTGGTGGATCTAGTTGCTAAGCTAAAAATAAAGATTCAAATTTTAGAGTCTATAAAGATGAGTTGGGATCATGCTTTAACAACGATATTAGATATTCATAAGCCATTTTTAGACAAATATCACATTACCATTACTCCACCCCAATATCCATGAGTGACAAAAAAGGGGGATAGTCAACATGATCAAATAATGAGGGATAGTGGACATGATTAGATGAATAAAGGATCAGATGAAGAATGAGGAAAGTTTTGTAGAAAAGAAAAATAACCTTGAAATTTTGAATTTTTTCATGTATATAGCATGTGGTAGAGTTAGTATATGTACAATGGATACCATATAAGGTAAGGATTATATTCTAAGGGTGAGTACTTGTGTTCCAATTTTTTATTGAATAGAATTTGATCATTACAAAGTATTTTTTCCACTAATGTCAAAGGAGGAGATTATTTACCCCTAGGTCATGTTTTCTATTAGTGTCAAAAACTTAGTCATTCACAACGCCAGATTATTCAAGCATTACTGTGACTGAGTCATCCTAAATAGGCTAAGAAAAGAAATGAAGACTTGTAAATTTTGTAAGTCAAGTGTTGACTAGTAGTTACTACTGAGCATGCTAATGGTCATCGAGTACTCACATGATTGTTGAGAAAATCAAAGATCAAAATGGATGATGAATTAGTTTGAGTTCAATGGAAGCCAAGAATTATATAGACAAAGTGATCTAGTTCATGCCAAGCTAGTGAAGGCCGAGGGGCAACATGAAGAAATAGTTTATGATGAGCATCAGAATGTTCAAGTGTCGAGTAAACCATTTTTTCCAACTTAAATGCATGTTTTAATGACCGAGGAGTAAATCATGGAGATGATCATGCATTTGGTTAAGGATCATTAATCCCTATGCAAGGTGATTATCCAATCAGAAAACTGGAAGGACTAAGAAGAAAATGAGATGGATCTAGATCATTGATTTTTATTGGAAACTTCTATAGTTGGTTATAAGAAGAGGATCCAAACCCTAATTTCATAGCATGTGAGGGAGGTTGCAAGTTTGGATGCTAGAGGTGAAGTTTGAAGCTGAATCAAATAGAGCAACTGAGCAATTTAGATGTAATGAAGTGTAGAGAAAAGACATTAGATCAGTGAAAGGATCAGAGATTGTAAAGAGGAGATCTATTATTAGCATTTGAAGTGAAAACCAAAGGATGAGGTACTAATACATTTTAGTAAGTGTAATTAGGGTAAATATTTTAACAGGGTGATTCTAATAGACCTTTGTAAATCTCTTAACAGAGTGCTTACTTAGTTGTAAGTTTAAATCATTTAATCAAGGTAGACTATATAAGTATTGTAAGATCTTAACAAGGTAGAGCCCTCATGGGGTAGATCATCATAAGTGATGAATTTTTGTAGCCCTAATAAGAAAACTTTATTGTTGCAATAGTGAATATTTGTGAGTGTCACCCCCACCCCAGTTTTACCTCTTGGAGGGTTTCTATGTAACAAAATGTTGTGTTATGTGTTGATCATTTTCTTACATGTTTCATGGATGTGATTAGTTGTTAGATCTAATACATCATAGCAGTAAAGGTTTGTGTGATTTATGGTATTGTTGAGACAAGGATTAGAGATGAAGTTATCATATTTGATATTTATTGAAAGTGTAAAAGTTTTATAGATTTTGATTCACTCCCTTGCCCCTCTCTCTCAGTATCTAACTTTCCCATTACGCTTCCAATAGATGAGATATTCATCCCCTTCTTCTTGTTACATGCTCTTAAGGCTACGGTGATGGATATTACAAATCTTGATAAGAAGTTTGTGATATTACACCAGGGATCATCCTCCATCTTTATAATTTTTCTTTAGCTCTTTTTCTCCCCATGCCTTGCAAGATGCTCGAATCCCACTGAATCCCTGAAGGGATTTGGATGGTAGCTACTCTACGGCCCCCACTCCTTAGATGTCCCTATCTTCTACATGCTCTAGAACCTCTAAAAAGTTTTTTTAAAATGATATAGACATGGCCCAAGTAAATGTTTAAAAATCCAAAATTGAACATTTTGTGGACGTTGATATGGTGGGCTCAAAAGAAGATAATGCCAATGGCCTAAGGAGGTCTAATAGATTGGATACAAGTAAGGCAAGGTGGAAGAAAATGGCCAATAGGAAGATAGAAACTCAAGAGGAGAATTCAAGGTTGAAGGGTGAAAAAGGGAACAAACCAAGGAGGAAGGAGAATGTGTTTAAGAAAAAATATTGAGGAAGATGAGGTGGAAGAGGAGACTTTAGATTTAGAGGAGGTTGAGATTAAGAAGAAGAATGAAGTCAACCTTGATTATACCCATCAACCTTGATTTGGCCCATCTATTGGCCTATTTCACTATCGACACTATTGATTTCACATCCCCTGCCCCTACTGCTCAAACCACAAGTGGTACCTCCCCTATGATTGGCACTTCCCTTGAGGGTACCAAGAAAAAAAAAAGGTTTTATCTATAGGTATAGGATACTATAATGCATAAGGGAAAATGTGTGGGTTGCTAGGTTATGGAGAGTACCATGGAGAAGGCTAGTGGAGATATTGACACCCTCATTATCCAATTTTCTTTCCTGGATGAGAGCTTCAATGCCCTGACAAGGTTTTTTTTGAAAGTGATGCATGCGACAACAACTACATTGTAATTGCACCAAAAGGATAAGGAGGATGAGATGTAGGGAGGTGGTGACTCCAAGAAACTTTATGAGTTTTAGGCAAATGATTGGTCAAAGATCTTACTATCTAGATTGTGGAAGGAAAAGACTAATAATTAGGCATCTTGGTTTTTGTGTTTTGTTTCTTGTGTTGTTGATCTATTAGGAAGACTCGGTTATGAAGATTTTGGATTGGCCTTGTGTGGCCTTTTTAGGTTTTAAAACCTTTAATAGTAGTTTAGGACTTATCTTTATATTACTATTTTTATGATGAACATTGATATAGACATAATTTGTATAATTTTAGATACATACTCGATCTAGTTATGTAGGTTTTGTGTCGATGATTTTTTGATATTATATATTGGGGTTGTGAATTGGTAGGTTATCATGTAATTGATAATTTGTTGTTAATGGACTTTCTACTATTTTGTTTTTATTGACTAGCCCCCTTGTTTTGGCTATTTTAAAATAAAAACCAATAATTCCTTTGACATTTAAACCAATACTTCTATAATGATATTGCCTAATTTCAAACATAGTCATAAACTTCTTTCGTAACCATTATGATAGTATTTTGCCTATACACTAAAAAATAGTGTTGAATGAAGAATAAGAGTATAAACATATGAGATAAAAATGAAACAATCAAGTTATAGAAATATAAGTGTGAGTACCTTTGTTCATCAATTATAGTCATCCTATTTGCATTATTATATAATTATAGAGTCATAATACTAAACCAAAAGTCATTGAAGAAAAATGTACCTAATCAAGTACACCATGCCATTGTTAACATATATAAAGTTTATGTTCATGACATTTAAGACATACATTTCAATATCAAATAAGAAATTAATATCTTATCAACAAAAGTTGCTATTAATTATATATTATAAATTGTAAATGCCTAAATGCAAACAAGTGCTAGATAGTGACATGATGTACTTGATGTTATAGTTTAGAAACTAATTCAAATATGGTTTTATTTTAAAAAATAATAATAATATAATCAAAATTGTTTGTTTGAATTTTCTAATATGTTATATTGTCCTATTGACTATTATAATCTATTATACTAAAATAGTTAATGAAAATACTATAAATTTTCATCTATATTTATATTTGAAATAATTCATAAAAATATATATTAACAAATTGTTTTAGATACTTTATACCTAAAATTCATATTATTTTCTTCTATCAAGAAGTTATATAATGTTTTGAAATTTCTTATCCATGTCATTATCTATATTAAAAATAATAATAAATTTCTTATCCATGTCTATTGAATTTTAATAGTTCAAATTTTATTAAATTCAACATTGTTTAGAGCTTTTGTTGTTCTTTATTGTATCTTCTATTCTTGTGATGTATTTAGAACTCTGTAGTAGCTGATTTTATATGAACTTTGGTGGTACATTGATTTCTCTTTTTTGGTTTCTCTATTATTGATATTAAAAATCAAAAAATTAAAAAAACATCTATAGAAGTCAACAGGTTGAGGTTATGTCTTTAAAAACTTTTAATATAAAATATCAAATAAAAAGAAACATATTGTAAACTAACAAAGGTCTTAATCTCATGCCTATGCTAGACCTAAGATATATTTAATAAAAAAATGGCAAAAATAAAATGCATCCATGGATGCCGAACAAAGTGGAATTTGGCCAAAGCAGACAATTAGCCAACTACAAAAGAAACAATGCAGGATACATCCGTCTATTTTTAGTGTTTTGTTTGAGATTTATTTTACTGTTACAACTTGTTGGAAAATTTCCCCACAAATTTTCTTACTTTTGAAATAACATGGGAAGGACAAATCCAATATTATAAAATTCGTTTCGTGATGATTGGGGACCGAGAAATTAACTCTGATGTAATAAAAAACATACGGACGATTGGAATAAAAATTGGTTTCAGCACACCCAAGGATGATTTAAATTTGTCAATTTGGAAAGAATCTATTTGATGTATTAAAGGAAAGAGAAATCCAAAATCTTGAACCGGAGGCAATTTTTGAGAAATGTAACTGTCAATCGTGTTTGAGGTAATTTTATGTCAGTAAATTTCAAATTCAGATTGAGGATTTTATGGATTGGATGGTGCTCTTAAATATTATCGAATTCTAAAATACTATGCATAAAATATGCAGTCAGCTTGAGAAATATGCCTATGTTGAAATCATAATAGTATGTATTTTTTCTTTTTTCTTTTAACAAAAGTGGAGGACCATTGTACATACATTAGATAATATAACTGAGTCAAAAGGAGCTCCTGAGGGAAAGAACTAGAAAGAAAAGATTCATTCAACACTCGTAGAGTACAAAACCATATTCGGTCATCAGTCAATGTAGTTCAAAGTGTCATATATTATCATGCCCTTGTTTCTCTACTGACAGCAGGATATTGGTGACGAAGTTTAATCGGATTAAGGGAGCAAATTTATTTTCCATCACATCCCAAGTTTACAAGAAGGTCAGCAAGTTTATTTCAGTCATCAAATGAATCTAAGAGCTGCCAGATTTGATCTATAATGTATGACATCTGCCAATTAAGCAAAGTCTTAGAGAGGCAAGCATCGATAATAATCATTGAATCTTCCTCAACGTCCACCTTCTGATCATGAGCTGTTCCACTTTAATTTTTCCCAGCATTGATTAATCTGGCTGCTAGATATAGTTTCCCTGCTTCCAATTGTGCAAGGAATTTTCTTCCTCGGCAGGTGATAGATACTTATGATGGAAACATGATATCTTAGCATTAAGTTTTGGGTTTAAAAGCATTTGTTAGAGCTTCTTTTTGCATGGTATTTCAGAATTGGAGTTATAACAGCTCTCTTTGAAACAAGCGTGCACTTATACACAGAATAATGAAACGAATTTAACCTATTGAAAAATTTGAATATCAAGCTTGATATTCTCATGTCTTTATTATATATTCTCATCCTTCATTTTATTATTGAATTATATTGGAACTTATTGACTTTAAGAGTTTAATCCTTATTCCATTGTCTGGCTCCATTTATTAATCATGATTACTTGTAATAAGATTTTTTTTTTAGTTCATTGATTATAATTCATATATCTTTGTTTCTCTCCCTTTATTATTGCACTATTACTTGTGACGACTACCTGAGCATTTTGTGTATTTCATTTTTCTTCCTATTTGAATTGAATCCTCTTACCTGGCATCAGAACAAAGGTTTACCTTCAACATACAAGGCTTTACTTGCCCTTCGCTGTAAGCTTCTCATAAGCATACAACCACTCTATGGGCTTGAAGGCTGCAAAATGGAGTACATCTTAGGTGTCTCTTCCATCAGCAATGATTTCCATTGAGACATATTGCTAAGTTATTTTGGTGAGCGATGGAGGGATGCAAACCTTATTTGTCGCAGATATGAGTGCCCTCTTTAGGTGGTCCATAATTATTTTGACAGGTTCATTAGATACGCCATTCTTTGAGGAAATTCTGATGATAATTGCACTAGCTATGTTTAGGTTTTTTTTCCGTGATACAAATATAAGTTAAATTTTATTAAGTTTAGAATAATAATTGAAAATGCAGTAAGTTGACAGGGTTTCATACATGTTTTTGAAATAAGTACCTGTAGGAGGATGCTGATCGGTACTACAATAGCAGTATCCTTAGAAGCAGATTAAGAGCAACAAGAGTGTACATGTTTCTTAACAAACTCTCCCACATATTTCCTCATTGTCTTCGCTGAGCAATTTGTACAAAATTTTGAGGTAACTGTTTCAGTGAGTTAACTGTGAATCTAAATGGGCCAACCATTTTCTTTTGTATTTTAATTTTTCAAAGAAAAAAAACCCGCAGTTCAGACCCACTCCATGGTAGAGATCATGCAAGTCACTCTTCTTGTAGACATTTGCAAAAACATCCACCATCCATTGGTAGGCTGCCTGAAAATGTGCATGCCTTAATTGGTTATCCAAAGGTATTTTGTGTGATCCTGTCAATTGCACAAGTAAATACTGAAGAAAGGAATATGAAAAAGAGTAGAAAGAAGAGTAACAATTTAAGCTTTCTACTTCATTTTATTGCAATCATAAAATCCTTTTCTCCACGCATACATATTTGTTTAAAGCAGATAACTTATGCTCCATATTTACTTATACGGTACAGAAAGAATAAGTCTATATACCTTATTAAAATTCATTTTCAACATTGCAAGATAGACATCCTCTTTCTACTCTCAGACCAGCACATACAAATTTTGTCAAAAATTCTGTTCAGATTTAGAGAATTTGTCTGGGTACTTGCTCAAAGCTCTGTACTTGCTCAAAAATTGGTGAGATTAGCAAGCCTGTAATAAACCATTGGCATTCTAGAATTTCACTATACCCTCTGAGATCTATACTCTCAGATTAAAGATCTGAGAAGTTTTACCTTATATGCTAGCAGCTATTCTGATACAAGCTAAAATAAAGTTTTCAAATGACTTACCTAAGATGCTAGACTGATACAAGCTAAGTCTAGTGGCTTTGGGCGCGTAACTATTGTTCCTCACAACAAGGATCCTGCCAAGATATCGACAATTTGACCAGTTCTAACACTAGGATAATAGTTAATGATCTAGCACCGGTATTATTCATATATCATAAAATGCAGAGAAGCATATGGGATAGTTCTAGCAATACTAGCCCCATTTCTTCTAAAGCAGTTATATAAGAACTTCCAAAATTACTTCACAAAACACTTATAACTATTGCATATAAAATTTAACACCAAATATCTAGTTGTATTTACTCCTCATTTGTTATGATAATGTCCAATGAAAACTGAAGGTGTACACACAATGTAATAAGCAGCACAGTACTATTGCGCTGGATGATTGTTTATAAGATAACATCTATGAGACTTCAGCCAAGATACAGTCAAGGAAATCTTTAGGTTAACTTAGTTGTAAAAAGTATAAAACTACATTTCGACTTCTAATGTGTATTGATCAATTTATCACAGAATACTTGAAGATTTAAAAGTATTTACATTACAATCAGAAACCATGACTAATCTATTTCAACTTCATTTCTATAATAGATTCTCTATCAGAACTTCCTCCTCAAACCTCCAATAGATATAATTGCTAGTTATTGTTGAAATATGACCACTATTGATGCATAAAATTATTTCCCAGAAGCGATTTCCATTGTCCAGACAATGAATCACAAAATCTGGCAGCAGCGTCATCCATGACACTGTTGTATCTTGTTCGCCATGTCTTTACTCTCAGCAATCCAAATACTCCCCAAAAACCAACAGCAAAACATACAATACATCCAACATACCAATACCAAGGATCCCCTGTTTCCTCATCTCCCTCATCTCCATTATGCTCAACCAAGACGGTTGCTGGACATTTGACATCAAGTGGAAAACCACAAAGACAGGGGTTACCGTAGAAATAGGAAGCTGTAAATGTGGAAAATTGACCTTCTGCTGGTATTTTGCCACAAAGTTTGTTGTTTGACACACTGAAAACAGCCAAGTAATGAAGTCCTTGCATTTCAATTGGAATCTTTCCTTGCAGATTATTATAGGAAAGGTCTAGAGATTCTATCAGCTCTAGTGTTCCCAACGTATGGGGAATTTCTCCGCTTAGATTGTTTCTCGAGATATTAAGGATTCGTAGACCACTAAGTGCACCAATTGCTGAAGGAATGTTACCAGACAGCTGATTTCCAGATAGGTCAATACATGTTACAAGTAGCAAGATAGAATCCACATACACCAAATCATTTTCTTTGTTAGTCACAACGATCTCCTCTCTGTAGTAGGAGGGCTTTTCTTCAAAGGGCTGTTCCATTGAGCTCTTGCTTAGAACCATCCCTGTTGCTAGTTTCTTCAACTCTGGCGGGATGGACCCACTCAACTTGTTCTCTGACAAGTCTAAAACATGGAGATTAGAGAGAGAGGCTAGTTCTGGAGGAACGAGTCCTGTAAAAAGGTTATTCTTTAACAGAAGTATCATCAACCGAGAAAGCCCTGATAACCAATGTGGTATTTTTCCAGACAAAAAATTGTTTCCAATGTCTATGATCTCCAAATCGGAACAGTTGGAAAGAGTGTAAGGCAGTTCTCCCTTAAGCTTATTGTTATTCAGGTGCAGTGTCCGGAGTTGATAGAGCCTACCAACTGTGGAGGGAATTTCTCCTTCCAAACCATTTTTTGCAAGATTCAATCTTCTCAAAAGTGAGCAATTGGTTATAGTGGATGGTATTTTGCCGGATAATTTGTTATTTGACAGACCCAGTACCTGAATCGTAGGAAGAAGAATGCTAATTTGGACGGGGATAGTCCCAGTGAAGTTATTATAAGACAAGTTCAGTGTTTGCAGGACCTTTGAGGCTTTGGATGGCAAGGGAAGAGAGCCACTCAGCTTATTTTGTTGCAGGTCTAGGGTCATATACAGTCCAATATCCAAATTCCGGGGAAGTGGACCTTCTAAATCATTGTATGATAAATTAAGATTGCTTGTAATATTTAGATCCCAAAACCAAGTTGGAATAGCTCCAGCAAGACTGTTGTTGGAGATATCCAGACCCAATAATTTCTTTTGTGTGGACAAATATGTAGGAATGGGACCGCGGATGTTACAGGAGGCCAAGCGTAATACCTCAAAGTAAATTGGGGGTTCTACTTCCAACCCTGAACTAAGTTGGACAGTCAGCTGATTGTGTGAAAGATAGAGACGAACAAGCTTGGGGTTATTTTCAAAAACACCAAGAGAAAAGCTACCTTGCAGACAGTTAAAACTCAGGTCAATCTGTTGTACAAGAGGGAGATTTCCAATAGAAGTAGGAATCGTACCGTTCAACTTGTTGGACTGCAGATAAAGTTTCCTAAGAGAAGAAAACCCATCCAGATGAGAAGGTATGTTGCCACTTAGCTGATTGAAGGACAGATCCAGGATTCTCAACTTAGAAAGCTGAGAGAGCGATGGAGGAATCCTTCCCGTCAGAAAGTTATTTCGGACTATGAGCTCCTTGAGAAGAGAGAGGCTGCAAAGAGAGGCGGGAATAGGCCCACTAATCTTGGTCTCTACCACTTTAAAACTTGTGAGGGAGGACACATTTCCAATGAAAGCAGGTATACTTCCTCTTATATTTGACCCTGACAGAGTAAACAGAGCAAGGTGTGACCACCCGCTGCCTAAGATTTGGCCTATATCTCCACTTAGGAATTCATTGTCAGACAATCGAAGGTTTTTCAGTTGGGGCAAAGTGGAAAGAGCGAGGGGGAATGGGCCACTGATGTTACAGTTATGAAAACTAAGCGATACTAAACCAGTCATATTTCCCAGCCATGGCGGAATTGGGGAAGAGAAATTGTTCCCGTGGAGGTCCAGATCTGTGAGGGATGTAAGGTTTTGGAGAGCCGTGGGAATGGGGCCTCTCATATTGCAGCTACTCATATCAAGGGTCTTTAGATTATCAAGAGGAGATATGAATTCCCCCACCTCTTTACTACTACTTGTTACCTCCACATGCCTCACGGACAAAAACTGCAGCCCCTGAAGATTTCGCACCCATTCTAAACTGGACCAACATTTGAACACCGTCTTCTCGTCCATTGCAATGCTTAAATAGTTGAGGTTGGAGAGATTCCCCAGTTGCAATGGAACCTCACCTTCAAAATCATTGTAGCTCATGTTTAGATGCCTCAGTTCTCCAAGTTCAGATATACCTGCATCCAGATCAAGCTATTAGGATTCAGCAATCTTAACCAGTTGGCGCCATGGTTGTTTGTGTGCATGCTTTTGGAGTAAACTGTACAAGTATTCAATGTCATACATTTCACTCCATGATTTCCTAATGAGATGATAAAAAACAAGATTTGCAGAAACTAAGCACCCCTGTTTGCACCTAAAACCTTGGATACATAATTTATGGACTGTTCTCAACAAGAATCATGTTTTCCAAATCAATTGTTGTAAGTTTTATTTCAGATTACCTGCAGGTATAACACCAGTGAAGCCATTGGAGCTTAAATCCAGATACTCCAATTGCTTCAACTCGAACAGACGAGTGAGAGTGTGACTTGATGAGTTTTTAAGGATCAAATTTGAGAGGTGCAGTTGAGTGACATGAGATGTGAGATTGCTGCATTCAACTCCATCCCATTCACAACAATTCAAGCTCTTCCATGGAACAGATAATCCGCCTACCCCAGAATTGAAGCTCAGCAGAATAAGCCTTTCCTCTGATAGGCATCGAATACTGTTACAATTGCAACATATGATAGCACTGCTCCAGCTCATCACAAGCAACACCCATGTGTATTTCTCCATTACAGCAATTTCCAAACACTGAGTTTTACAGTATTGAATTAAATGGAATGAGAGAAAAAAATGATTACAACATGTCTGAATACGAGCTGGGCGTTCTGCAATTTAAACAGTACAATTGTCCAAGTCAACACAAGTACAGCTGATAGCATATTTAAACGAGACTGAGAAGTTTTTAACTTTCAAACTTTAGAAGAGAAGGCTAAAACGTAAACTATTTTGTAGATGCCATATATGTCGATGCCAATGCCCATAGCTTCATCCCCCCACCATGCCTGTCGTACACGACGCTGCGTCTGTCCTTTCAGTCAGTGCCGCTGATCCCAAAGGCACCTGTCGAGCTCGTCAGACATTCCAGCCAATCCTAGTAGTTTTGGTTTTAATAAATATATATGTATTTTTATTAATATTTTATATTATAATATAATCAAAGTTAATATTTTATATTATAATATAATAAGATTTTATATTATAATATACATAAAAACGTTTTTTAATTATGTTCAATTAGAATTAAAAGTAACTAAATATTCATAAGAAATTTTAAATAAAATAAGGTGTGATTATTCTTATTCTTATAATGAGTTTGAATAAAATAACAACTTTAATTATAAGCTTAAATAATATTATATTTAAGAATTAGATTAAAGTTCACTTTTTATATTATATTTAAAATAATTTTTCTTATATATTTAAAATTAATTTAAAAATTAGATTAAGGTTCAAGTTTTATATTATAATATTTAAATGTAAAATATATTATTTCTATTTTATACTATTGCAACATAACATAAATCTATAGGTAATAACGTTTTGTTAACTTAATAAATCAAAGGTTGTGTTTCAATTACTATACATGAATGTTTATTTTGGTTCAAGTTATCCCTTCCTTATTTAGACTTTTTTGGCTAAGAAAATAATACTTGCTAAATAGACTATGATTCCAATCATATAAATTTATGAAACAACAAGACACAATTTTTCAATTACTAACATTTAACAACTCTCCAATGTAGTCTTCAACCCCTATAAGTGAAGGTATAGTTGATTAGAAGTTATCATGTCTCTATTTAGACTTTCATTGCAAAGAAAACATTAATAACTAAGTATACTATGATTCAAACTACACAACTTTATGAAATAAAAAGAGAAAAATTTTGAATTACCAAGATTGAACCTTAAATACTCTACTAGCCTAGAATAGTCCATGTGTGTGTGTGTGTGTGTATATATATATATATATATATATATATATATAATTACTTTTGAAGCACTCTTTTGATTGCTATGTATTCATAGATAGTCCTAGTTAACTAGAAAAGCATTCAATAATTATAAATAATAAATTTGTTAAGATAATAACTATAAATATTTTTAAATTGATTAAAAACTTAATATTTATATATAAATAATAAAATTATTACAAGTTCTTTATATAAGTTAATTATTAAAAAAAAAGATTTTAGAAATTTCAATTTATTATTAAGAATTAGTTATTTTATGATAATTAGATGAATGTTAAAAAAAATTAGCTCATTAAAATAAATTTTATTATATTAAAATAAAATCAAAACTACAAGGCATAGGAGGGATTAAATGCATATTGGCCGGAATGTTTGACGAGCTCGACTGGTGCCTTTGGGATCAGTGACACTGACTGAAAGGATAGATGTAGCATTGTGTATGACAGGCATGGGGGGGGCATGAAGCTATGGGCACTGGCATCGACATATATGCATCTACAAAATAGTTTACATTTTAGCCTTTGCCCTCAATCTTAGCATAAATGGGCAATGATTATCGAGGCACTTCGTTCGACTACCTGGATACCCCATCCTCATGCCATCCTCGTGCCATCCCATGCATGGCATCCTGCCTCCTACAGGTGTCCTGTTGGGTCGTACTCTGATGGAGCGTGACAGAGGGAATTGCATGGAACACGAGATGTTGAGGAAGGTGGGTGAATGAATAGATTGTGATGGAGAGAGAAATCAATCCATCATGTCCATAAATGCTTCTCATCAATTTAGAACCCCAATTTATGTCGACCAAGATCACACCACTACAATGGCTGCAAGACATGATTTGCACACCATGAAATAAAACATGGTGATATTGACAGCTCTGCACAGGCAAATCCACTTTCTCTAATATTTAAAAAATCTAAGCTCAATTAACATATTTTGATGTGAAGTAACAACGGATATTGATGTTAACAAAGTAGCATTAACTTCCCATCTACGTACTACTAGTTTCCATAGCAAAATAAGCAGGAAACTTCTCCTTACTTTCGCAAACTCTTCCTCCCTTTTACCTCCAAATTTGTCTCTTGTGTGTCCAATTTTTTCTCTCATTTGTCCAAACTTCAACGACTTTTGCCCAGGCGAATTCCTCCGCACTCTTCACCAGGCAAAAAGTATGCAAGTTCTACTTAGCTGCTCAGTTTTGCTTTGATTTTCTATAGTTTTGCTTTGACTTTCTACTCTGTTTAGGTTTTTTGAAGAAAAATGAATAAAGATAGATAAATTGCTATGGAAATCCTTAGTAATATTAAAAATAGTTCGTAAAGAAAAGCAGAGCTATGGCTTATGAATTTAAGGATCAAAGCATCTCGTACTAGTCGTCTATTTCTCCCTTTTACCATCAATAGTACCAGACATTGCCTATGGCGATGATTTTCCTGGTCTTGTCACATTTGCTCAAAATTTTAGCCTTCCCTAAGCCATTTCATATGCTTGAAAATGATTGTTTGCCAACCTTTAACATATTTGAGGATTTTTCCTTCTATCTTGGCCAATTTTGGAATGTTCTCCCTATTAAGGAAATGTTGAGACAATTTCTTTCTACGAGATAGTGATATTTCATTGATTTGAGTCAACGTACATTTTTTTAGGAACTTTTATCATGCATGAATCAAAGATTACAGTGAGACTATTTTAAGTTAAGGATTGAGGTTCATATCATCAAATTGTCCAGGAGATTATCTCAACTAGTATATGAACTTGAATCTTATGCATATATGATATCCATCAATTATATTCACATAAATGACAGTCTAAAAACATAATGAATGACAATCCAAATAAATGGCAACAATAAGTTTTGATTAGGGAATAAGTCATGACTTCTAATACTAATCTTTATATCACTATATCTCATATCCTGATATTGCTATCAGGGTTTAGTCAAACTCATTTCTCTAATGAGTATAAATATATCTATGTATTATAATGATTATCTTATAATAAAATATTAAGTGATCTAAATTTTTAAATATTTTAGATTCATTGAAATTTTAACAAATATCAATAGGAATAATGTTAGAAAAACTGTTGTTTTTATAAAATTAAAATTAAATTTCATATATATATATATATATTATAAATAACAATTTAAATTAACACTTCATAATTTTAATTTATTTTATATTGTATAACTAATTGTATAATGTAATTCAAATCTATATAATTTAATAAGATTAAAGGTATAAATTTTAATATAATTTTATATATTTTTATTATATAATACTTAATATATAAAAATAAGTCTAATATATTTTATTATTATTTATAATTTAATAAGAATGCATATGTAATAAAATAAATTTTATAACTAATAGAATATAATAAAGTTAATTTTTCATCTTGAATATTTTTCTTTTTTTACTTTTTGAAACATTAAAAATATAATATCCTAATTAAGTATAATTATATTAAAAAATATATTTATTAAAACACTTGATAATAATAAATTGAATTTTTTTTTCATTCTTTTTCTTGTTGATAATATTTAATTATGTCCACAATCAAAAGTCTTTCAGCTAATAATAATAAAATTTAAAGAACAATTTGTAATTAAACTAAGGGAAGAGTACCAAGAGCTATTATAGTAATTTTGCATCCTAAGTTACTTAATGATACAATAGATTTTGACCATTTTCTTAGTCTCATATATAACTGAAGTTGCTGATAAGTGATCTCTGAACTTATCTATCATTAGATTTTGTGTTGATCTCTGATTCAAAAACTTTAATATAAATTCGAATGACATGTTTCAAAATTTGAAATTTGTAATGATTTTCTTTGCCATACTTATAGGTACATGACATTCTAAAAATAATTCTTTTTTGAGTTGCTTATATATATATGAACGCACAAAAAATGTACCTAACCTCCTACATGTTTTTTAATGCACAACTTTTGATTTGACAACTTTGTATATAACTTAATTACTCATAACTATTGATTTAGCTTTGAGGTGAATTTTGTGGAATCCTTCATGCATGCAAGTGTTAAAAGTGGTCATAATGCCATTTGAATTATATTTTATATCGATCTATTATCCACTTACTTTGAAACCAAAATAAGTGGTACAATTGATCCAATACTTACACAAATGTTTCAATAATCAAGAATAAAGTTAGCATAATTATCTAATGATCTCTCATTAAATTAAGAACAATTTTAAATACTCTACACTCCTAGTCCTAATTTTATTTTATTTTTTGATGGGGGTCATCCACAAAGAAGTTCTAGGTACCTGATATGAAAAATCCATAGCAACAAAAAAGAGAAAATAGAAAAGGATAGGATAAGTAGGCGCACGAAGAAAATTAGGACTAAAAGAAAAATAGATAAATTACTAAGAGTAAGATTGACTACTTAAATCACACAATAATATTTGCTCTACGCTTTAAAGTGTTAAACACCTAAAGTTAACTAAAACTCTCTAAGATAAAATACTACAAATTTACAAGGATATAGTAGGACTAGTAAATGTTGAGTTCATATCTTAAATTCTATAAAGGGTGTTTTTGGGGCTTAATCATTATTGACAAGTTAGTATTAAAGAATATAATCCTTTGTTCTTATCCTTTATATAGATGAGAAAGATCTCATCTCGTAGTTGTTAAATGCTTATGAAGATGGTATTCCATATTTTTTATTATGGGAAGATAGGTTTAAAGGGACCTCAATCCCTTTACAAATAGATTTTGAGAGGGATTTGGAAATCCACTAAAGAACCTATTACAAGGATAAAACACTATAAATCAACAACTAACAAACAACTAAGAATCAACATCCTAGTGTATGCACCCTAAAATGGTCATCTTGACTATGTGCCTCGGTTTCATAATTTATTTCAAAGTTGAGTCAATATTTACATCACCATTTCTTTTGATGAAATTAAATTATTTGAATTATTTAATTTATTATTATTATTTTACATCAATTTCTTTGATTAAATTGGATTTAATTTATTTAATTAATTTTAAATAAATGGTTGGATCATCTTGATTTTTTTATTATTTAATTAAAGGAATTTACTCCCTTTTGATTAAATAAAATCCCTCCTCACTTAATTTTATGTGCAACAATTATTATTTTAAAAGAAATAATTAAATAAATGTCACACACTTTATTTAATAAGAAAAAGGATTATTTTACATTTAAATTAAATAAAAACACCACTCATCTTATAATTTTTATAGAGTTTTACACTCCACATCTCTTAATTAAATGCTAATTGCACATTCTCTTATGTGGGTCACACCTTTTCATTTAATTTTCATTTTCCCTCTAATTTGGGAATGCCTCTTGGCTTTGGTATATATATTGCATATCTTGTGTTTGCTTGTTTTACTTATTGTTTTATTCGTTGCGAGTGAGCATTCAAGCATAAACGAAGGGCACAACAGAAAAAAAAATGTGTTGCAAGGATTACTAGGTATTTTGTTGGATCTCTATAACATTTGGATTTGGAACTAAAACAAACATCTCATGTGTTTGCCTTGAGTGCTTTTACATGCTTTCCTAGATTCACACTTCATTTGGTGCGCTAAACTTGGATCTAGATTTTTTTTCATGCATATATGTTTTACATAGTAATTAGGCCCTATGAACACTATTTGAGAGCTCTTGAGAGAATAAGCTTCATTCATTTTCTTTACATGCGAAGCTCATCTTGGTGATAGATCCCTTTGTAGGTAGGGAAGGATATTTTTCATTGTCTCACTATTCTGCTTGGGTTTGTCCTCAACATCCATTGCTACTTTCTCTTTTGAGACATGTGGTATTTTTTGTTGGATTTTTTAAAAAGTTGGTGAGGTGGTTTCAAATTAGCCTATCAAAGAATCTTATTTGTTATGTTTGGGTAAGGTGAAGAGGCTAGAGGAGTATGCTCTATTCCCTTTTGGGCACATGAAAAACTTGAAACCCTTAAATCCAAACCAAGTCCCCATGTGGTACAACTTTGTGAGTCTTCCTTGATTAGAGAGGGTTAAACCATAGTGGACATTCCCTTTATTAGGTCAACCACGTGGATGGAACCTCAAGTAATAATAGGCATTTTTGACGTGGTAGTAGCAACCACTATATAAATATCTTTGTGGGGGAAATCTCCATGGGTGTAGTCTTTTGTTGGGTTGTCAGATCTCCCCAGTATCTCCAATTGATTAAATTCTTGGAATATGTCAAAACTTTGGTACACCAAGATTGGATTTTGTCGACTCTAGATTGCAAAAGTTACAGAGTTGACTATTACTAAGAACCTTAGTGCTACCAATTTTTTTTTTTAAAACTATGTGCATGATTAAAAAATATTTTGAGAACATACACAGTAGTGGTTATAAGGATTAGATTCATATTATGACACTATTCTTTTTCATGCACAAGGTTACTTTGTCCCTTGCCCATTGCTTGTAGACGTTTGCTTGAAATCCATGATTGTTGTTCTATGTGCCTAATTATTATTTATAAATCTAAAATTGATCTTAGTTGGTTAAAAAAGGACAATTCATCATTCATCATTTGGACTCTAGGGTAACCATGTTTTTGTCATTCCTGAGTTGATTTGACCATTGTGGACCTAATCTTAAGCATCTAAACTTGTTGTCACTTTGGATCCTTGCATCATAGCTATCTTTGAGTTAGTAAGTCTTGTCTTATCTTCTTGCCAACATCAAAACTTGCAAAGTTAGAGATTTTTCTAGTGGAGAAAGTTTTCTTTGGGATTCTTTGATTTCATCCTTGGATTGTGGGTATTCACTTGTCTAAACATATGAATTTATCTCATATTATTACATTTTATTATAGAACATTATAACTCTTAGATAATTCTACAATTGTGAGACCAACAGTGGCATATTGTGTTAACCAATTGTGAGACCTCTATTGGCACTTTATGTTAATGAGAGTGACAGATAAAATTACATTATTACACCTTATTAATTGGACAAAAGATTACTTTACTAACCAAGAGTGATACCAATTCTTCTTGGAGTCTTCCTATTTACTAGTGTTTTCTGTCTCATGTCGGTTACAACTAAGTTTCGAGTGAGTCATGGTAAACAATCTCAAGTTAACTTTGGTCAATTACCCTTAGTTCTAACTTGTCAAAAACATAAAGGAAAAGAACCTATCTTTGATCAAACACCTAAGGGAAAAATAAAAATTGAGTTTACTCCTCCTAGCAATCTTAGCAAATTGAACATACCTAGGCCCTCTTCACTTTTTGAGCAAGACATGTTATTCATTGGAAGTAAAGATAAAAGCATAGATAACATGATAAATGATAGATTATTGAGGCAACATGGGGTTGAACATTTGGGATCTCACATAACTCATGAAGATATTGATGGAACTACCTCAGCAAATGATTTTTTTGGAGGAAATCAACACTACTCTCCATTCCTTGCTCCTCCTAGATTATCACCTAAATCTTCTCACCCAATGGATGATAAAATCAGATAAGATGAATTGGAAAAGATAGCATACTTGGAGAAGAAAATATTTTGTAAATTATGCATACTTCAGAGATTTTTATCACATATTTGGGAGATGTCTTGTCATTGATGTCAATATAATCCTTTCCTTTTGTCATTATTCTTGCCTCTCTTGGTCATCTCAAAACTATCCCATTGAAATTACATTTCATGTTAGTTATACTCAAGTCCATTCAAAATTATTATATGCTTAAATTAATGTACACACAAAACAAGAAGCCTAGTATTAAAAAGTAAATTAGGTCATCATCTTTAATGACACAATAAATGAATTAGTTAGTGATAAATAATGATGAATTTGAATATATGACTAGTGGACTAATCAAATTAGATTTTAATAACTATAGATTTATAAGTGACAACATGATTTCCTAGTAAAGGTTTTGAAATTTTAGAAATTTATTTTCTATATAAGAGGAATTCGCTTATTAGGGCAATATGAATCATGTGTCCTAGGCTTGCACAAACATGCATCTCATTACTAGATCACAAGATTAGAAAAATATAGAATAAAATATATAATATCAACTTCTAATATAATTTTGAGAAATCATTTCATTGATGATATAGTGAAATTATTTCATATCAAGGATATAATTGTATTTATTGTGATTTCAATATACTAATTCTTTTATTGAGGATATATGTAATAATCCCTATTAGTTTTTTTTTAACATGTTTCAACAAGTTAAGGATCACTAACCATATTAATATTCCTTAGAATGGATACAAAGTTTAAATGGCAATCACTCATCAAACTACCTATGCAAGATGTCTCCAATGAAGGAAATGATTTTTTCAAGTGCACAACTAGAGTGGACACCTATTGGACATCATAATGCATTTATGGATTTATGTGCTGCTATCCCTCTTGAGAGACTCTCTCACTTTTTAAAGGGAGAAGGTCTATCGGATGGTACAGAAACAACATTCATATGAAAAGAACATAACGAGAAGAACTTGATAAACCCTACTAACCATGCTACCAAGATATATTCAAGGTTTGTTTAGATTTAGTATAATAATTAAGCATGCAATATTCTAATTTTTTAAAATTTATTGATTATGAATTGGTATAAATATATTTGTACATGTATATATAGATATCATTGTGCTTTTGGACCTGACAATAATAGAGGAAAACCCCAAACCGATATGCAAAGGTTACCAAGGTTTGCAAAGAAAAGGGGTTGTAAAATGCACTTTTGTGTTAGAGTTATGTATGGAAGACTAGATATTGCTATCATTACTTATAATGAGTTTAGTCATCAAGATGCTAATGGTGAATTTTGTCATGGAAAGGATGACCCTTCTGGTGATCCAAGGAGTATGGTTGCAGTAAGATTGTCAAATGAATATAAATCTTATATTGAGTCATTGTTATTGATGAGTGTGGGGGTTTTCACAATATGTGAGCAACATTATTTGTATCCTAGTCTTACAAAGTTAATGAATAAGAGGGAAACATTTCTACTAAGAAAAGATGTAATGAATGCATGGAAAAGGGTGTGTTTCCTTCGATCACAAAAAAAAAGAAAATGATGCTAAAAGTGTAAGTTTATGGCATGTATAGGAGAAAGACAACTTCTTCTACTATAAAACACTCAATAGTGGAGAAAATATTCCGTTTATCATAGGTATTCAAACACCATGGATGTGAGAGATGATGGTGAGATATTTGCATAACTCTATTATAGGAATGGATTCCACTTTTTCAACAAAGAAATATGCTATAAGTATACCAATGTCAACTACATTAATATATTTTAGCTTATTTCATCTAAAATTTATCTAAAATCTTAATTTATTAATTTTTTCATGTGTAGTATGAGTTATATTCATTGCTTGTATTTGATGAACAAGAGGTCAACATACCTATTGCATGGGCCATATTCTCAAAAAATAAAGTTGATGATATACATGGGTAGCTAGCAAAAGTTTACAAAAGAGGCAAGCAATGTAAAGAAGATTGGCAAGTCAATGCATTCATGGCCAATGACACTAATGCGGAGATTGAAGCAATTAGGTTTGGTTATCCTCCAATTATATTTGACATATAGGTTTTAAAACTATACATTTCATTATTTAAACATATAATTTTAATTTAATAACTGATTGTGTTTGAATGCTACTTATTAATGCTTATAATGTAACTTGTAGATTATCCTTCAATTGTCAAGTAATTTTATGTATTTGGCACATATGCAGGGCATGGTTGAAGAATGTCTACAAGTGAGTCATTTCTACTTAAAATACATGTAAAGTTATATTTGTTAACATCATAGCTTGATATTATATTTTTTATTATAGGTTTGTAAGCAATAAGGATGTTGGAACAAATATGTTCACTAGACTAGGTGAGATAATGTATGTCATAAGTGATGATGGAGATGTCACTACTCATCTAATAAAAAAATTTATGGACAAATTCAAAGAACAAAAAGAGTTTATTGATTACTTTGAAAGACTTGGTGTCATGATGAAAGACACATTGGTAAGATCATATACATTATTCATTACATTATATTTTTATTTTTATTGCTTGGTTCTTTTATTATATCTATGCTAAGACATTATCATACTTTTATTCATAGAAATGTGGGAAAAAAACTTTAGAGGTTTCTCTCATGCAGATCAAGAGACGAATGCTTCCATAGAGTCATACCACATGTAGATCAAGAGTCACTACTTGATCAACTATTCTAGAAAATGCACAAGGAGAATGGATTGGCTCATTCATGTTCTTCTTCATAGGGTAGATCCATACTATAAAAATAAGAGATACTTGTAGTTATCTAGGTTTCTAACCAACTTCAAAAAAGAGAGATACTACCTAACTTCTTTAGAGAGATCAATAATAATAGCAGATACAGATTGCTACCTATATGACCTTCCTGATAAATCTAAAGTTAGAAGTCAAACCATTTTAACCAAATGGTATCTTGTAAGAAAATTTGGACCAAATTTGCAAGTGTGTGATTGTGAGTGGGCAAAAAGAGGTAACACATGCAAACATGTGCTGAAGATTTTAGATCTACTAAAGAGAACCAATATAAACCAGCAAGGTCAAAAGGTTGGTAAGTATCATTTGAGAGTTAATTTTAATTATTTATATTATGCAATCGATTATTAAATTATTAAGACCTACTTAAATTGATCTTAAATACAGATGATGTTATTGCATTGGCTAAGGATTACGACAAAGTTGGAGGGAATTTTGGTCATAAAAACTATAACATTGGTAATAAGAATGTGTGTTTACAAGTAGATATTAAATTATTTTATGGATAAAAAAGTTAAGTGATTTTTTTCCAATTGTAGATGGTTCTATACCTTCAAAAGATCAAGATGTGCTTGGAGTCAACATTGGTGAAGATGAGAGAACTAGTAAGTTTTAATAACAATTTTTTTCTTAAGAAATATATAGTCTTTTAAAATAGTATTTTGAATTTACAATTTTATTTTATTTTACTACAAATTGTGTGAAATCATTTGATACTTCTTATGATGAACTTCAAAATTGCATTGATTATGTAAATTCATTTATCCAAAATTTGTCAACTAGAGAAGAATATGAAAAAAAAAAATTCATTCAACATGTTGGGAGATTTAAAAATAAGACAAGTGCATCTCTTGCTTCAAGTTCCAAATTTGAATCAATTTCTGGCTTAGAGAACATGCCTATGAGGCAAAAGGCACCATGGTTTAGTCCAAGCAAAATGCACGAGCGTCGATCTATTCATTAAAAAAAAAACCTATGACTCAAAACTTCAGTGAAAGAGTTGATGAGCATGAAAATTTTCAATTCCCCTCTATAAGCTCTAAAAAGAAAAAGGGAAAAAAAGTCATTAATAATTCAAGCATAGCAATACAAGGAGAAAGAGTTATTCTATCACAACAAGGTGAGTACATTTATTTAAAAGTACTTTATTACTTTCAACATATAGCTCAATACTTGTTATTTTTATTTCATATGCTGAACATGTGTCAATATAGGTTTGGTTGATCAAGGAAATGTTCAACGACGTTGATTTACTTTCTCTATTGATTTGAACCAAACAATAACAAATGACACACAAGTACTAGATGGTAATTGACTCACTATTAACTATTTTTATTAAAATTGATTACTTAGTTCACATTTCTAATTGCATTTAATGCTTTATCAAATAACAAAGATGTAGTTTGTGGAGATCAACCATCAACGCTAAAGGTTATTCATCCTCAAACATTTCAACAAACTTATGGAGGTAATGGAATTTTGATTTTTCTTATTGTTACATAATGTGATATAGATTATGAGAACAATATTCTGATTTAGATTTAGTTATGATAGAAAAAATAAAAATTCGAAATTATATTTGATTTTTTAGTTTATAATTTAATTTTATCTAAATGGATGTGTTAAATGCGCATTTTTGTATTAGATGATCAACAAACTAATCAACAATATGGGTTGCCCGTTTCTATTGATCTTAACCAAAACACAACAAGTGGAGATGGTAAGGAAATTATGAAACGATATTCAATTTTCTAAGACCTTATTTTTAAATGAATTTTATAACTAACTCATTCATTTTGTAGACCTATTGATGATATCTATATGGAGGATTATGGCCAATAAATTTTGAGACAATCATTAAAGTTTATAAAACTTTATATAAACATATTCATGATTATATTTGTATGGGCACTTTATATGGCTATGTCATAAAGCCTCATTAGTGTTCCAATATGTGGTTAGAGTTTGAATATCTAGAAGATATAAGGGAAGCCTTTTGGGTTTCTTAACAATTCTAGTTTGTAACGCCCCGCCAAGGGATCCAAAAGAATTAACCTAGAGTTTCACTAAGTTTGCTAAACATTTTTTTAAAAAAAAGGTAAGAATGTATATCATACACATCAAACACATAGTAGCAGAAGCAATAACATGTAATCATCAACAAACATACATAACCAGTTACATTCCTTAAGGATCCCAAGACGTTGAGTCACATTTAAATTTAATTAATTCTAAGTCTAACAACTACTACATACATATGAAAGAATAATCAGAAAGTCCCATGTCCACAATATACATTTGATCCGAATGCCTCTTGGCAAATTAATTCAAAGTGCTCAATCATCCACTGTACAAGTCACAGGGTATGAAAGGCTTAAAAGAATATACATAGGTAAAGATAAAGATACAACATCCTCAAATCCATAATACAAAGTACAGTAAAAATATATGAAACTATTCACCATACATGATACATCCATACATCCATAATGATAAAAAATCTATCATAAAATCTAACCATCCATCATAATAATCCAAGAACATAGTGAAGGTAAATGCCAATCACGACAACTCCAGCCACGGTGACCACGAAACGGATCTCAATGGTAAGAGTAAAAGCACTACCACCCGACCGCGTGGAACCTAAATGGTCCACTCCCACTACGGTGAGGAGATAGTCTCAAGTCCCAAACAAGGTATCAAACACAAAACACAAGTACTCTCTAAGTCTGGGAAATCCTAAAAGTACACTAACGCAAAGGCTCCGACATAGATAGACATCTAGACCCAAAGACACCACAAAGACAAGTAGGAAACCTGCTATGCAAGCGAGAAAGTGTCATCGCAAAAGTCACGTAGAAATTACCCGAGCAATCCTTTAGGAATCCTGGGTCCCTAGTGATCCCTGCGGCCACTAGTATCCTCTCGTACTGACGAGGCATACTGCGAAATGCAAGGTCGTAACCAAGCGTTCTCTCTACCCCATCCTAGCCTGTACTAGCACTCAAGGCATGGGAGAGAACATACAATTATCTTATTAGGTTCATTTAAGTCAGTATTTAGGTGAGATGTTTTCACTTGTTAAAACAACTTACAATGGGTTACTCCAGGCAGCCTCTTAGGGCCTTGATCCCCATTGCAAGCCACTTCCCGACACTACACATAGATAACCTACCCTAGGCTCATGAAATCACGAATTAAAGAATCATAATAAAATCACCTCAGTCCTATACAAGGGACTGAAAAACATCATAAAAGATAAGCCACAAAATTTACATCAGTTCTTCATGAGCAACAGGTAAGCATCAAATAATAATCATATGATCACAACAGTTCTCTATCAGCAACTGAAGGCATCAATGATAAATCACAATACTGATCAAAGACTCCAAAATGGTCAAGTCAACACATGACATCATTAAGAACATAACAAACACTTTAGTCCTCTCAAGCGACCAAAAGCAATCCAAGTATAACTGATTGATGACTCAAAAATGGTTAAGTCAGGGAACTCAAAAAACATAAACCTCAGCTTCACACAAGAAAACTGAATAAGCAATAAAAACAGTAAATACAAACATGTCATAGAGCATAGCATCACATTACCATGGTTGGGTAAAAAAAAAATCGAGATCAACTCATCATATCATCACAATTTCATAACCCCCCCGAGCCTCTGGTAACAACCTAAACTGGTCAATGCTAGAACAATCCCCAAAACCCCAAAAGCACAGACGGAACAATAAAACAGTATAGTTCATATCTTGGGTTTGATTTCAAATACACAATAGGGTTAAAAGTAAAGTTTCAGTTTGCATTTCAAAGTATGTTTCAAATAAGAAGATTCTCTTATTACCCTATAGTTAACCCATATATTTGTTGAATGAAAATAAGGATTTATTCCCATAAGTCTCGAAATCGATTTTCTAAAAGATAAATATACTTAACATTATTAAATGTTATTTATCAATTATTAATTAATTAATCAACAATCATTAACAATTTTCTTTAAAACTATATATATATATATATATTGTTAATTAACTTAATTAATTAACAACTAAAATTTATAGTTTAATCCTCTTAAAAATTATTATAAAACTTATTATTAAAATAATAAAAAAAGTTATTATAATAAAAATTATTAATAAAATTATAATTAATATTTAAAATTTATATAAAGTAATTTCAAAGTTTATATTATTAAAACTTATAACAAAATCGAATTATATATAACAAAGGCATATAATAAAGTTTTATAAAACAAAAATTACTAGCGATTTAATAAATCCCTATCTGTGCAGGGTACTACAGCGCAGGGTACTGCTACTTGGTGTCGCAACAGTACATACTGCGATACGCAAGTGGCAGCAGGGGGTGTGGGTCAACGACCCCGCCCCCCCCCCCCCCCCAATATAACACATATTTTATTTTTGTTTTAGTTTAATTTAATTTTATTATTATTAATTTTTTTTTTTAAAACAAACTTTTAACTTATATTAAATTCACTCATTTAAAATATAATTTTGTTTATTAATCAATTTCTTGACATTAAATTTTAATATTATCATTAATATATATATATATTTTAATTTAATTAATTAATTAATTAATTTTTAGAAACATTTACAATTATAATCTGATAGAGAAAATAATTCCAACCCTACAAATTTTCTTTTTAATCTCAAAACTCTCCCCAATTAATTCTATCTCTACTCCATTTTAATTCAATTCTAAATCCCGATTTAATTTTGTTGAAGGATGTTCCTAAACAGTTTTTCAATCTAGATTACAAATGAAATTGAATAGCAAAAGATCCAGAACGAAGAAATGATACATTCAAGAAGACAAGATTCTTACAATCACGAAGTAGACAGAACATATTAAATTTCTTAAATCATTTAGGGGTCAAAATACCAGACCCTACCTGAACCTGATGCTAATACGCAAACCCCAAAATCTGTAAGAGAACTCGCTCTTCTTCAATAACTTTCTTCTGAAAATCTTTCCTAGAATTCTCCTTCTGAAATTTGCTTCCAAAAACTCTCTCCAAAATTCCTGTCTCCAAAATTCACGGTCCAAATTCGTGTCCCCCAAAAATGAACCCCAAAGTTGTGATAAGGAGTTTTCTCCTCAAATCGGGGCACTAATTGTGCGTTCACCCGAGAGGACTCTTTGCTCAACTGAGTTAACTCCAAAATTAACTTTTATTAATCTTTTATTTTATTTTGCATTCATCTTTTCATGCACATTAAGTTGAATTATTAAACAACTTTATTTAATATTCCACTTGACTTCTATTTTTAATCTTTATTACTTTTAATCCCATGCACACTTTATGAAATTAAAATAACATTATTATTTCTACTATATTATCTTTTATTTTCAACTCAAGCTCACATCATGCGATCTAGAAACTTTAATAATTTAATATCTTTTCCACTTTTAATTTATTTTAGAAACTTAATTGATAAAATATTTAATTAATTTAAATAACAATACTATTTAGCATTTATTTAAAAATGAACTCTAAATATATTATTATTAAATTAAATAAATATTATCACGTTCTAAATTTATCCTTAACTTTAATCTCCAAATTTAATTAATTTCTCAATTAATTAAATATAATCAAATATTAAAATATCATAATAATCTTCTATTAAATTAAATCATTAATTAATCTTTTTAATTAGACTTAATTAATAGAAAATACACCAAGGACTCATAAAGAAACATACGAAAACCTATCATAAAAAAGACACATACTAAATAAAACAAAGGGTTATAATCACAAAATAACATCATTTGATGCATTCGGAGGGTACTTAACTCAGATACTTGTCCTAATTATCAATTAGGAAAATTGGCTAAAGAGTTTAGGATTTGGACTTAAGAGTTTATCTCCCCTCTCTTACCATTGAGATAATGCGATAGGGTACGCTCATCCTGGCAATTCAGGGAAGTTGATACCTGGTACCTGCAACCTACATAAAATCCATGCATGTACAAACACAATATTCTAAGCTAAACAGACAATGGCAGGAAGTGGTGCATCGTGTAGATCCTGACTAGCAGGTGACTACGACTCCCTTCCTTAACCACATCAGAAACACCATACATAAAGAAAACAAACACACACACCATACACATGCAGTATGGGGTAAGTATCCATAAGAAAGCACATGTGATAATAAACCATCTAACTAATCATCATCGATAATTGAAAACATTGAATAATCATCATACATGCATGAAATATAGAGTACCAAGTCATCTCATCATATAATAAATTGAGTGTAAAACAACATCTGATAATCTGAAAGTAATGCTACTAAACATCAAGTATAAAACTGGCCTAAAAGAGTTTGGCAATTAAAACAAAATGTGAACTAGGGGCATGCACTACATAGTTTAGGGATTACACTTTACACATCTTGAATATTATGAGTAATGAATGAGGGTTTTCTTTTTTGTTCTTTCCCTTAGGAGCTCTTTTTGAACTAGTTTATTTATTATAATATATAGTGATATTCTACTCTTGTTAAGAAAAATAATAACACTCATTGAAACTAGACCACTAGTCAATTACTTTTAATAACTCTCTCTCTCTCTCTCTCTCTCTCTCTCTCTCTCTCTCTCTCACTCAATTAATTAATTAATTAATCTTGAGATAATCATTATAGTTTATCAAACTTTATATAAATGAATTCATGATTATATTTGTATTGGCACTTTATATGGTTGTTTTGTAAAGCCTCATTAGTGTTCCAATATGTGGTGAGAGTTTGAATATCTAGAGGATATAAGGCAAGCCTTTTGGTTTCATCAACAATTTTAGTTTAGGGATTACACTTTGCACCTCTTGTATATTATGAGTAACGAATGAGGGTTTTCTTTATGTTTCTTTCCCTTAAGAGCTTTCTTTGAACTAGTTTATTTATTATAATATTTTATGATATTCCACTTTTGTTGAAACAAAAAAAATTAGCACCTATTGAAATGTGATACTACTTGACATGTGATACTTACACCAATTAGTATATAAAGACAAACATTTCATAAAATATATCTAAATTAATTAATTAACAAGATTCTTTATTGTTTGTTTTAAAATCTTAGTATCACGTCAATCTTAAATTTGTTATGGTTGAAAGTTGTTTTTTGAAATTTATTTTATTTGAATATTTGATTTAACTTCAATTCAATTTCAAAGAGTAAATACAGTATATTATATATCTTATTTTTTTCATATTAATTATTCTAATTTCAATTAAGTGATTCAATATATTGTCATGAATAATATTTTTTTATTTCAAGAATGTTATATATTTCTATTTTTCAATCTATTTGTTACATTCACAAACAAATAAAATTACATAAGCAATTTATTAATCTATTATCCATTATTTCAATTAATCTTTTAAATTCTAAAATATAATTATGTTAAAATTACTATAATAAGAATAATTGTAAATTTTTTGAATTGATTTAAAGTCATTTTTAATCTAATATCATAAAACATAACACATAATAATATAATTTTGTATGACTATTTTTTAACATTCATTAAATAAAATAATAATATTTATATTCTTAAATTATGAGTATAAATTTAAATAATTATATATTTATCAATCATATATATCTATTAAAATATTAATCATAATACCATTTTATCAATTTTCTTTTCCAATTATGTGAATAATATGTCAGTTTTCTTTTCTTTTCCATTCTCATGCATTCATATTCTTGTCAATTTTTTAGTTAAAACCTTTTTTGCATGTTAGTTAAAACCTATTTTTGCATGTTGGGAGGATTTTGCTTTGCATGAATACCTATTTGATGTTATGTTATGTGATAAGAAACTTGTGATGTTCCCACATGCTTTGTTTTAACATCAATATCTAGTGTTACTTCACATCAAAATATGTCAATTAAGCCCAATTTTTTTTAATACCGAAGAAAGTGGGTGTGTCATTTATTCCTTTGGGTTTGCCTATGCAAAGCTGTCAATGTTGCCATGTTTTATTTCATGGTGTGCAAATCAAGTCTTGTAGCCATTGCAGTGGTGTGATCTTGGTCGATATAAATTGGGGTTCCAAATTGATGAGAAGCATATATGGACATGATGGATTAATTTTTCTCTCCATTGCAATCTATTTATTCACCCACCTTCCTCAATATCTTGCATTCAATACACTTCCCTCTATCATGCTTCGTCAGAGTACGGCCCAGTAGGATGCACATAGGAGGCAAGATGCCATGCATGGAATGGCATGAGGATGGGACATCCAGGAAGTCGAACAAACTACTTGGATAGTCGTTGCCACATAAACATGGCCATTATTTTGAGTTTATAAAAGAACTTGTGATTTGTTTTAAAATATGGTTGACATATCCATATGGTCAATTATTCTCAATGTTTAAATACATTTCATATTTCTAGAAATCTTGTAAAATATGTTCAAATTTATAATAGAACAAAATATTTGGGCAATTATTTTGTTTAGTAATTTAAAATCTTATCTTTTTTTTTTTAATCTAGAAGTTGGAAAGGAGTTTACTTACATCATTGACTTTGTTGATAGTTGTTTTCACAAGTCAATTTTAGATTAAATATTTTTCTTTTGAATATAATTACCTCTTTCAAGATTTTGAATTCTAGGTCTAGGTTTATTCAAAGAATTTCAAATCTAAGAATTTTGACAATATTCTAAATTTTATATAATATTTTTATGGGAGTGTTCAAAATTCTTCTTATAAAAGTTATCTATCTTTCAAGATGTAATATATATACCCAATTAACATTTTTATGAACATTGTATCCATCAATTTAATCAAATTCTAATTTGAAATATGAATATAATATAAAAATCTATATTTTTCACATTTTCACCTATGTTTAAAGAGATAAGAAAATGATAAGTGTGAATAGATAAAAGATAAGCTTGAGTGTTCTTGAGCATACATATCATATTCATAAAATATTAAAAAAGGGCAAACAATTTTGAATGGGAATATCAAAAAAAACAAAAGTACTTTATATACAAGATGCAATTTCTTCAAAGAGAACATGGTAAATTTTAACACATATAATCACAGTATGACATGTGTAGATATTGAGAATTTAAACTCGCATGCAAACAATAGCCATTGATTCATCAAACACTGATATTATAACTACAAATATTACATTTAGTCCTTCACACTTAGTTTATAAACCAGTTTAGAAACCATAGAAAATGACAAAGAAAACTAGTAAATTTTACTAAAGTTCATCATGAAGTATACTATAAAAAGCATAAAAGATTGTAATAATTGTGCTACAAAATGTGTTCCAACTTTTCTCATAATGTTAATACTAAAAAGATGCAATTTTAAAATATAAAATAGAATATCTTATTTTTGTGGCCTATAGGGCTAGTTTTTGTCCAAAATAATTTTTTTTAGTTGTTTGTCACTTTTCACAAGGGTTACCATTGTGTATATCTCTTCAAGTACTTATTTTTAAAAATAGACTCAATAAAACACATCTAATCAAAAGTTATTGCCCTCAAAGGTTTTCAAAGTAAATGCAAAAAGTTGTTGAATACATAATAGAGTTGTAAAGGAGGTATACACCAATTAAATGATTTATGATACATATTATAACACATCATAAGACATCTTTGATTGGAAGATAATTTTGGATGCCACTTTTGGTGGCTTTAGTTCATAGGTTTCCAATCACCATTTGATGGTTTTGAGTTTGCATCTCCAATATATTAGCTACATTTGAAATTGAGGTTTAAGTGTGAAGTTTTGTAGATAAATGTATAGCTATAAGAATTCCTCTAGAACTCTAGCTAGTAATACTCTTGTGTGGGATTTCTTATTAAGTGTCATATAATAATGGTTTGTTAAATAATATTGTTAGTTTTCTCGGTTGCTGCAAATGTACTAAGCACTGCCAAATGTTATGTCTGGTATGTGTTTTCCACTTTGCAACAATCTCTTATTTATATTGATAATAAATCAAGAGGAGACATGTCCCTTCATGGGACATGTCGATTCATTAAATTTGCAACAACATAATTATATATAATTTATATCTTAATATAATATATTATTTAATTAATTACACACACATACACACACACACACACACACACACACACACACACACACACACACACACACACAACTTCAATTTAGTCTCAAAGTTTATCCAACTAAAGCTACCAAACATTAATACTCCCTCTTCTCTAGGGAGGATAAACACAAGACATATATTACACCATTGGTAATATTAGGGATGACAACTTTTAAGAATTTCTTTGATCAGAAGATATCCACCATTTTGATATCATGAGTATTGATCTCCTAGACTACATGATATTCACCAATTACTCGAATGTTCGATATCACATCTGATATCAAGAGTATTGGCTTCCCAAAATATCAATGATATTCACCAAGTACTCAAAACAAGGTTAGATATCACATCTAATATCAAGATTATTGGCCTCCTAGAATATCTAAGATATTCACCAAGTACTCGAAACAAGGTTAGATATCACATCTGATATTAAGAGTATTAGCCTCCTAGAATATCAAAGATATTCACTAAGTTCTCTTTGAGTAATGGCCTCCTAGAATGTTGAGATGTAAGACATTCACCATATACTCATTATTTGATCTCATAATACAAGTTATTGTAAGATTGTCACCTTACAACAACTTCTCCAAATACAAGTGATGATCATTTGGAAGTCATCACTTCCTCATGATATACACAGTGGGTAGGCCCATTAAAATTACATGGTCATGATGTATGAGTCAAGGTCTTCTTGAATGTAACAATATATTGATCAGTGGATAATCCATCTCATCATGGTTTACTCCCTCTTAATCAATAACATTGAGATCACTAAAGGTTAATAACATCCTCAATCTTCTCCCTCTCTTTCAAGGTTGCCTCTACTGAAATGTCAAGCTCGTTCTGAACACTGATCTTTGGAGCTTCTTATCCAATTTTTCCTTTAACAAAGTGTTACACTCCCTCTAAATCCCAATCTTCCTTTTCCTACAAGAACCATCCTCAGAAAAGATCAAGGAAAATAATTTTTATAGAAATACGAATAAAATTCTAAATAAGACATTGACCACAAAAGTAGTAGCAACAATATATAAAATATAATAAAAATACTCATCTTATTAATTAGAGTATTATTATTGTATTTATTCAATACATTCATACATTATCATTTATAATTTATAAGATATTTATTATTTTCATATATCCAACCTTGCCTTAACATTTTATAACTATATTGCAATGAATAAGAAAACACTATAAGTATACCATCTTTCATAATACCATAATCAATATGGTAGCTATTCCAATTGTTAAGTAACAAGACATTTATTCTAGGTGTTAAATAATAAATCATACTTTAAGAAAACCCTTTTTAAATGATCACACTCTTCGCACTCTTTGACCAACATTGCTGAGTGGATGATGTTCGCTCATTATCATGACCGTAGTTGTCCAATGTTTGCAACTTCTTTTCCAACAAATCTATGATCCTGTTGTCATGATATGTGTCTCTTTTTTTTTTTTCTGCTATGTATGCATTCATTCAATGCATCATTTACACCTCTGTTATGTTATGATATGTTGACCTCTATTTCTCATTATTGCTGCCTTTGCAAATATCAAACAATGATTTTCTTCACTTATTATGATCTTCGTATTATCAACGATGTTAATGCCCTCTGCCTTCATTTTCCCATCTTGCACACTCCAATGTAGTTCTTATTACTATTGATATAAGATGTTCTTTATAATCCATCAAAGTGACTACTCCCAACTTAGGAGAGATGCATTTTATTTGAATGTTACTATCTTTTATTTCCAAAAAAATAAAAAATTATGCTCACTAGATATCATAATCATAAGTTTGATGCATTTTTCAATCACAATTGTAAGAAAAAAGAATTTGTGAGGAAACTTTAGGAAGACCCGACAAACCAAGGCATACCCTCCTCCTCCAATCAAAATCATGAGTGCTTGCTAGTGGCAAACTGTTTTTTCCACTCTTGTATTTAGGGCCATCAAGATATGCAATGTATCAATTTTGCTTCTTTCAAAGAAATTCCTCCATTCAAAGTGGCCCATGAGAGAAATCGTTGCTTCCATGGAGAGATATGAAACCCATAGAGATCCCATACTCACAATTTTCTTACACAAATCTTCTCCAATATTGCATATTTTCAATAGATTATAATGTATCAAATGTAACTATGTGTTTTGGAATTTTATTCTATTTACATTTACAACCTGCTCTAATACCATGTTAGTTTTCTTGAATTGCAAATCTACTAAGCACTGTCATTATGTCTGGTATGTGTTTTCCACTTTGTAACAATCTTTTATTTATATTGATAATAAATCAAGAAGAGACATGTCTCTTCACTAGACATGTCAATTCATTAAATTACAAACAACATAATTATATATATAATTTATATCATATTATAATATATTATTTAATTAAGTACACACACACACACACACACACATACACACACACACACACATAAAACTTCAATTTAGTCTCAAATTTTATCCAACTGAAGCTACCAAACATTAACAAATATTATGTCAAGTTCAAATTAAAGAATGTTGGTGCAACATGTCAACATGATATGGCTCTTGTCTTCCATGACTATATCCATAAACTACTAGAAGATCTAGAAATTATGTCAATGACATCTTGGCCAAATATTTTTTTTCAAGATTATGTCAAAATTCTTCATCAAATATTTGAGCACATCCATTAATGTAACATGCACTTGAACCCCCAAAAATATGTCATCGGCATTGATAGTAAAAATATATAAGGATTTATTTTCTTGCATTATGGTGTTGAAGTAAACACAAAGAAAACTAGTGCTATAGTTAATGCTCCACTAGAAATATTTCCTATTTGCCAATTTTGAAGAGCTAGAAATAGGGAGCACTAGCCTAGACATGCAAACTAGGAATAAAACATGTTCCCATTAACTCCTCATTAAAGAATAATCTAATTGACCCAACTATGATAAATATGAAAAATTGATAATAATCATATACAAAATAGAATACATATCAAATATGCAAACTTTGATCATAGTTCTAGAAAAGGTAATAAGAGAGGATTCCATCACCAAAATGTGGTCTAAATTGACAAGACTATGCAACTAGATGACATGGTTCGAAAGATTCTTGATGTAGATATTGAAAATGGATTCTGACTTAAGATGTCACTATGATCACCTCATCAAAGTTTCATAGAAAAGTGTTTGACTATGTAGCTAAGTTAAAGTGTCCAAGGTTTCTTATCCTTCAAAGTATGAATCTCTTCATCTTAATCTTCCCTTTTGGATCTATAATATCAAGGGAAACTAGTGTTGGGAAATATAGGGGCTTACCTTAATTAAACCATGGAAGGATTCAACCTTTTGTACAATGATAATGATTATAAAGAAAAGACTATGTGCAAGATGATGGTGATACAAAAAATGGTGATGTGAAAAAAAAAAGTCTAAAAATGTCCAAAAGCTTTATAGAATTCATGTTGACTTCCCCCCCACCAAACCTAATACCAGAAAAAAATTAAAAAAAATTGCCAAATCTATTTAGGTGCCTAATATATTGGGTATCCAAAACCTGTGCATAAATTTAAAAATCCGGATGTAGTTCTAGACTCCATCATTTTCATTGTAACTTGTTGATTTAGGGTAAAGGATTATTTATACAATTTGGGTGTTTAGATTTTGACCATTTAATCACTAGTATGTGGATTTTTTTTTGTTTGTACTTGATTTTGTTTTTTGTATGTGGAGAGAGAGAGAGAGAGAGAGAGAGAGAGAGAGAGAGAGAGAGAGAGAGAGAGAGAGAGAGAGAGAGAGAGAGAGAGAGAGAGAGAGAGAGTTTATTTTAATAATTTGTTAGCTAAAATTATAATTTTACATTTATTTGCATAGAATTAGGCATGGCTAACACCAACCAACCTCCAAACACTCACCCACTAAACAATGATCCCAAAAAAATTCCACAACCATCTCCAAATGAACTGCTACCCCCTCAAAAACCTCCCCACATTGAAGATTTGATTGAAGAAAACTTAAATCAATTGAGGGTTGTCCAACATATAATAATATCTATGCATTGTCTCCCATGCTATCCACCCTAAATACCATTGTGGGTAATACTGATAACCTTACTGAGTAGTATAATGTTGCACCATGACTAGATGCATGCCTAGTTTAATGATGCATTGGATTATGATTGGGTCGTGGCTCTTAATATTACAAAAATTTTTTTAAAAAAATTTGACCTATTTTCCAACCCAAAAATTGGTATACAACTTAACTCTAAGTGCAGAGGAGGAAATATGAGTCAAGGATAAAAACCTAAGTTTTTCACATAACCTATACAAAAATATACATATATAGGGAGACAAGATAAGGAAAACAATACTTTCAATCCCAATTCTAGAGAACTAGGTCTAGAGAGATTAGTACTAACTAAATAAGGAAGGAACACCAATGCAAAATAGGTCTAGGAAAAATAGGGGAAAGATATCCATTTCCTTAAGAACTCTTTGCGTGTGTGTGATGAAAACCAATAAATCTTTCAGTAAACTGTCAGGGGTGAACTAGATCTTCAGGGGGGGAATGTAATCTTCAAGGTTGCAATGCACCGCTAATGATGGTGTGTGATGTAGGGGCATGGTACATTATCAAGCTAAAAACTCAAACTTAAACATACAACAAGCCCTACTTAGAGTTATGCATAGAAGCAATATACATATCACATGAAACAAATGAAAACAAGATGCATTAAAGGTGAGGCAATTGGCATCCACAGTGGTGTAATAATTAAAAGAATTTGTCAACATGCCTGGCTGTGAGGCCTTCCATGTTTCAGCCATATACATTGAATTTATGTAGTTAGAATATAAATTTACATCCTATCCTAATTCTCAATATATCATATCATTCTCTTCTATGTTTTCTATCTCCAACCAAGCTTCTTATATAGCTAGTTAAGCCACAAGTCGGGTAGTTAGCATTTAATTACATTATATGTCCAAACTACGAAGAGTAAACCAAAACTGATGATAAATGAAACATAAGGCAATGAGCACTAGAAGGAGAATCCACATGTGTCCTAGGATTTGACTCCTAGCTTTGCACCACATCATGTTAACATAAGAAACTGTAACAAATAAAACAACATGCCTCACTAGAAAGAAATACACCAAAAAAAAGACCACAAAGAATGGTTCACAAGTCAAGAAATACAACTGATCAAAGCTCACACTCTTAGGAGGAGGATCAAGGATAGGTCCTCATCAACATGTTAATAATTCATAACACAACACCAACAACAAAAACAACTACTTCAGAAATAATAGACTAGTATAGAAAACAAGATATAGTAGTTTCAAAGAGAGCCAAAAATGGTACTTCAATTTGTAACCTGTTCATCAATTCAATATCCATAGCCTACAATATTTTTTTTTTTTGTTGATGTGAGGTTTACCTTGGTCAAACCCTAGTTTAGTAATTAAACTTGAATTGAAATAGCATAAATGTAAAGAAAATGTACAAATTCACCTTACAATAGCTAGATCTCTTGAATCAAATGCAATGTTCCTACTTCACCAAAAAATTTGGATCAAGAAGATGAAGATGAATGGATGTAGAAGATGCAAAAAAGGATCATGAATTCATTGAAGAAGATCTTGAAGACAAACTCCTTTAATTTGTTGAATGCTTGAATCTTTGATCTTCAATGGAGGAAAAACTTGAATGCTTGAGAGTTAGAGCTTGTTGATGCAATTTCTTTTTATGATTGTGGATTGAGAAAAGGAGAAAATTGAAGGGTTTAAATAGAGCTCTGAATTAACTAACTCTCATAGGCCATCCAACCTAGAATTTAACTCTCAAACATCATGGAGCATGAGACCCAAAGAGGGGTCAAAAATAGGACTACATTAGAGGTGCACTACACCCCTGATTGGCCCATCAGGGGAGAAATGTGCCCCTAATGTTCAGGTACACAAAATCTCAAGGTTTTCTTGAGGCTCTAAGGTAGGTCTTAGGATCCAGAGATCAGGTCCAAATTATGAGTAAATCATGTTGCGATGCAAGGAGTAGATTCTAAGTCGATAGATGGGTGAAAGGAAGGACCTAGGAGAAATAGATCCTACCTTGAGCTTACACCATGAAATAGGAACTTCAAAGAGGATCTATTAGGCTTTTGTTTATAAGGATTTTATATGGCCCCATTTGATATTTTTCATTTATTTATTCTTTGATTTTAGTTTGGAGCATAATGTTAATTATGAATCTTTTCTAGAGAATAGATCTGTACATCTAAAGAATAGTTAGCAATGTATTTTGTGATTCTCTTAACACCTTTCCTTTCCTTGCTAATAATGTGGATCAAATGTTTATCCAATTTCTTTTCTATTATAGAGAATCGATGAAGGATAGATTGAAAGTGTAGATTATTCAAACTGAAGGAAGGATAGATCGATGACTACTAAAGAATATACAATGTCTTGGTTATTGATCATATTCTCCTACAAAATTCAGAGATATAAGTGTGTTTCTAGGGGGTCATGATCATGAATGGTTATGACCCCTCCCATGGCACTTGCCATGGGGAGTTACATCCATTCACAATTGTGAATCCTCTTAATTACATCCATGCAATGATAGTCACCTGGATATCAAGATATTCAGTACATTCTTGGGTTTCAACCCCAATGTAATCAACCTTCATACATCTATCATTATGTGTTTCATTCATTATAAGACACATAACAATAGTTCAAACTATTGTTAAGATTGTCACTTTACAATTGTCACCTTAACTGCATGAAAGATCGTCACCTTTCTTGCCACAACATATCCACAATATTGAAATATTGATTTTATTAAATATTCAAAAATAACCTTACAAAATATTGAATTACATTTTTATCATACCAATTTTTTCCTTGAAGTATTCAAATTTCAACCTACTAAGAGGTTTAGTGAAGATGTTAGCCTTTTGTTCTTCATTGCTGATGTATATCAACTTAATAACATTTCTATCCACCATATTTCTAATATAATGATAAGGAATCTCCATGTTCTTGGACCTATTATGAAAAACTAGGTTAACTAACAGTTTAATACAACTTTGATTATCACAATGAATTATAGTGGAGTCCAGTGGTTTTCCAAATAGTCCATATAAGAGTTTCCTTAGCCATACTACTTCATGTGCTCTTGTGGAGGCTGTCATATACTCTACTTCCATAGAGCTCTGAGAAAATGCTGACTATTTTCTACTAAATCAAGATATATTAGCTGAATTGAGACTAAAACAACATCTAGTTGTACTCCTATGATTAGTAGGATCACCTACCTAGTTTGAATCAATATACCCTAGAAATTGTAGCTTAGTTTTCTCATACTTTAGCCTCAATCCATTTGTTCCATGAAGATACCTTAGAATATTCTTGGCTACCATTAGATGAATCTTATTGGGTTTACATATGGAGTGACTTAACACATTTGTAGCATAACAAATATCTGGTTGAGTGTTTACTAAGTACATAAGAGAGCCAACAATTTCTCGATAGTGAGTAGGATCTATTGATTCTGAGTCTGTTGCTTCACTCTAAAGCTTATAGTGGCTTACAATCCATCATTCCAAATCTAGTCAATATGTTTTTAGTGTACTTCTCTTGATTTAGGAAGATGTGGTTTTCCTTTTGTCGTACTTCTAGTCCCAAAAAATAATGTAGAAGACCTAGATCCTTCAAGTCAAATTAAGCTATGAGATCCTATTTATATTTGGCTATAAGATGATTTTCACCTATCATCAACAAGTCAGCAACATAAATAAAGAGTATCAACATGTCATTACTAGATATTTTGAAGTATATAGTCAAATCAACTTCATTGGAGTAAATAGTGGCTTACAATCCATCATTCCAAATCTGGTCGATATGTCTATAGTGTACTTCTCTTGATTTAGGAAGATGTAGTTTTCATTTTGTCATACTTCTAGTCCCAAAAAATAATGTAGAAGACCTAGATCCTTCATGTCAAATTAAGCTATGAGATCTTGTTTATATTTGGCTATAAGATGATTTGCACCTATTATCAACAAGTCATCAACATAAAGAAAGAGTATCAACATGTCATTATTAGATATTTTGAAGTATATATTCGAATCAACTTCATTCTTGGAGTAACTCAATTTTAGAAGATAGTTTTCTATTCTCTCATATGAAGCCCTAGGAGCTTGCTTCAACCCATAGAGAGCTTTCTTTAGTTTACATACATAATGTTTATGATCATGTGTAGTGAATCCTTTCTTTTGTTCTATATATACTTCTTCTTTAATGATGTCATTCAAGAAGGTTGTCTTTACATCCATTTGATGTATTTTTCATCCTTTGTATGCAACAACTAAAATTATTATTCTTACTAAAGTATAACATGCAACTGGAATGAAAGTTTCTTCATAATCAATTCTGGCCTTTTAAGAAAACCCCTTGCATCAAATTTTTCTTTGTGTTTTTCAATGCTTCTATTAGGTGTGTACCTAATTTTAAACAATCATTTTGAGGATATGATTGATTTATCTTTAGGTCTAGGAACAACATCCCGAACATCATTCTTTAGAATAAATTGATATTCCTCTACAATTGCATCTTTCCATGCTTGACATTTTAAGAATTCCTCTACATTAGTTGGTTATGTTTTTGTGAAATTTGTTAATAAAGCAACATAGAATTTTTTTTTTCTTTTTTTCTTTTTTTCTTTAGAGACCTCGTCTGGTTCCACATTGTTTTCTTCAATCATTTTCCTTTTCCATAGTGGTTTTTTCTTGTGATTTAAAAATTCATCATTCTCAATATTAGATGTAGGTGTGTCTCTGTCTTTTGAAAGGCTCTCCCTCAAAATTCTAGTTGAATTATCTTCTATAGCATTCTCCCTCTGATTCTCAAAATTATAATTATCCTCTATAATGAACTCCCTCTAATTCTCAACTTCCTTGTCTTCTTCGTTTAAGGATGTTTTGAAAGTGTTTTCTTCATCAAACTGAACATTCCTACTAATTTCAATGGAATTTTGTCATGGAATATATACTTTATATCCCTTAGTTGTTTCACTGTAGCTAATGAATATTCCTTTCTTTTTGGAGGGTTCAAGTTTAGAACCTTTTCTCTTTGGGAATGTGAATGTAGACTGGACAACCAAAAATTCTTAGATGACTAAGATCTAGTTTGATTCTTGTGAAGGCTTCTTCAGGAGTTATATTTTCTAATGTTAAAAGTGGCCTTCTATTATGAATGTAAACCATTGTACTTGCTTCTTTGGCCCAAAAAGACATAGGAAGATTTTGATCATGAATCATGATTTTTGCTGCTTCTATAATAATTCTATTTTTTCTTTCTACAACCCCTTTTTGTTGAGGATTATAAGGTATTGTAGTCTTCCTCTTAATCCCTATAGAAATACAAAATTCTTTAAAGATTTCAAATGTATATTCACCTTCATTATCTAATCTTAATGTTTTTATTTTCTTTCCAGTGTGGTTTTCCACTAGGGCTTTAAATTCTTTGAATTTTTGTAAGACTTTATTAGATTCTTTAAGTTTTAGTTAGTATATCCAAGCTTTCCTAGATTAATCATCAATGAAGGTTACATAGTACAATAGCCCCTTGAGTGAAGGTGTTGACATGGGTCCACAGAAATCAATATGTACAAGTTCTAGTGCAAATTTCAACTTGTTTTTACTTAAAGAAAAGTATGCTTTCTTATTTTTTCCTAGAGAACACCCTTTACAAATGCTAGCATGATTAGTTTTGATATTAGTTATACCCAAGTAGAGATTTTCCCTATAGTAGGAAGAGCACTATAGCAAAGATATCCTAATCTTCTATGCCAAAGTTCATTTGAATTATGGACTGCATGATTTAGTGCTTGATATTTTTCTTTAATATTTAATTTGTACAAGCTTCCCTCTCTGGATCCTATGTTGATGGTGTTCTTAATATTGGAGCTTTTAGTCCATAATAACACTTTATCATCATTCAAAAAGACATGATATCCTTGGTTTGTCGGGCCATAAATGGAAATTAGGCTTCTTTTTATCCCTGGTACAGATAGTAAATGTTTTAGTAAAAGAGTCTTTCTTGATTTTAGTCATAAGGAGTAGGTCCCAATTCCTTTTACTAGATGAGTAGAGTTATCTCCAATTGTGACTTCTTCTATGCAATACTCTTTGAATGTTTCAAACTGATTTACCAATCCAGTTATGTGCCTTCAAGCCCTACTATCTATTATCCAAATATTATTACTTGCATTTAATTCACTTGACAAGGCTACATAGAATGGAGGATATTCCACTTCATGAGATTTTGATATGGTAGCTTGAATTTTCTTTCTTTTAGGACAATCCCTTCAGATCTGACCAAATTTATCATATCGCTAGGATTAAACTTCAAATAGATTCTTTTGTTTGTGGTATTGACAATTATTTCCTCTCTTATATTTGAATTTCCTCTTCTTCCCTTTATTGTTTGTATGTAAGGCTTGAATCTTCCCTTTTTGATTTGTGTAGATTCCTCTAGAGATTAACCAAGATTCTTCTTGAAAACACTCATTCTTGAGTTGATCAAACTTTAGAAGGGAGGGATGACTTACACATTGAATGAAAGGTTCCCATGATATGGGTAGGCCTCTTAGAGAAATTAGAGTAAGTTCCTCATCATCTGCATTGTTTCCAATAGTGGCAAGTTGATCTCTTATCGCAGAGATTCTAAAAAAATAATTTGTCTCTCCTTTGTTTATTTTTATATTCAAGAGTTAATGTTGTAATGATCATATTCTTCTTGCATTATTTATTTCAAATTATCTTTTATAGTTTTAAACACTTCATATGCCATTTTCAATCTTTTTATGGACAAAAGTATGTGATCTCTTACAACATCAATTATGATCTTCTTAGCTTTATTGTTTTGTATTTTCCAAGTTATTTTTTTTCTAATTCTTCTTCAGGCATCTTAATGTCTTTTTATATAAAAGACTCTAATTTGAGTTCTTCAAGTAAGCATATAATTCGAATTATCTATGAGGAGAAGTTTGCAACCCCTTCCAATTGATCTTTTACTTTGATTTTGTTCACTATTTTGATTTGAATAGAGTTTGATTTCTATAAGGCAAAGAACAATTTTGAATTCTAATTTTTCTCTAGTTAAGCTCTAATGCCATGATAATTGTGGATCTTTTCTAGAGAATAAATTTGTACATCTAAAGAACAATTAGCAATGTCTTTTTTTCTATTGAACCTGTCCACACTCTTTCATTTGAATCTGGTTCTTTGCTTTTGAAACTTATGCTCATTTCTAAAACAATTGTATAACATACAAGATAAAGTTATTTTCTTACCATCAAGAAGGTTTTTTGATCGTGTTGGAATTTTTTTTCCATCTTGTCATTTTCTTGGAATTTTCAGTACTCATGTATTCCTTTGTATTTTCAAAACATTGCAATCCCATTATAAACTCCCATCTCTTGTTGCTCAATGCACAACTGATTTCAGTCTTTTATTTTCTAGTATGGTATAGTTTCTATGTTTGCAATTATCTTATTTTATCATTCCTTTCATTCAATGTTTGTTATATTTGGCAACTGATTGGAAATTGTTAGGATGGAGAAATATGCATGGGTGTTGCTTTTGATGAGCTGGAGCATTGCTATCATATGTTACAACTATAACAATATTCAATGCCTACCTCAAGAAAGATTTATTCATCTGAGCTTCAATGCTAGGGTTGGGGGTTTATTTTCTTCACGGAAGGGGTTTAATTGTTGTGAATGGAATGGAGTTGAATGCGTAGTTATCAGAAATGAGAAACACAACTGCAATGGTAATGTCACGAGAAATGGAACTTTTAAAGATTGTGTTTAAAAGAAATGTGTGTGTCTATATATATATATATATATATATATATATATATATATATATAATTTTAGTTAATTTATTTCCAACACAAATTTTTAAAATTAAAATTTAATATCTATAATATTTATATTTAACTAATAGTTAAACTACTATTTTTAACTTTAACTTCATAATAAAAAATTATCAATATTCATTATTAACTTTTAAACTAATTGTTAACTCAACCTCAAAAGAGGAATATATATAGCATATAATAATAAAACTTCAGTCCAACTCAAATTGATCCTATGATATTTTGAAATTTTTTAAAAATAATAATAATAATAAACTTCAGTCTAATTGAAACTAATCCTATGATATTTTGAATTTAAAAAATAGTATGAAGATCATTTTTTATTTTTTTTAAACATTGACTGAAATACTGGTTTCGTTACAGGAAACTATTTGTCTATTGAAATGGGAAACGGAGCCTCCCCATCGTGTTTCTGGCAACTATGGTTGAATGCAACAATCTCACATCTCATGCCATCCAACTGCACCTTTCAAATTTGATCCTTAAAAAATGCATCTAAGTCACACTCTGACTCTTTCAATCTCACATCTCATGTCACCCAACTACACCTCTCAAATTTGATCCTTAAAAATGCATCTAAGTCACACTCTCACTCTTTTGTTAGAGTTTAAACAATTGGAATATTTGGATATGAGCTCCAATGCTCTCACTCGTGTTATACCTATAGGTATTTTGAAGTTTTTTTGAGAAATTATTGTTAAAAACTAATTCTAGTTAAAATTGTCAGGTTTTCACATCAATATGATTATGGCACTAGCTAATCTCCAAACACAGTGCACCAAAGACACACAAAAAAAAGTTAAACATGATTTTTTTTTTAAATTTATGAAAATACGACAAATTTTTTTCAAAAATTGTGTTGTTTTTTATCACAAAATATACAGATCATGAAGATCAAATGTTGAAAATTTCAAAAAAATTCATTGTGTTTTTATTTTTTTGAAATTTAGTCAATGGTGCAATTTGTAGAAAGGATGACCGCATCTATAATTATGAGGTCAAACATTTAATTTAAAAAAAGATAGGATATTTGAAATGATTTGGTAGCCAACTAATAGAGATTAATCTTTAGACCTACATTCTTTGGGATACATATTACACACTTCTTCTCTTTTAGGAAATCATGTATATTAACAATTGGGGTACTCTAAACTCCTTATTTTTATCATTCCCATGATGAGTCAACATGTGATTCAAAGAATCTATGTTGCAAATATTTACTCAATTCACTCCTTCAAAAGTTGCACACAATAACTTTAGTGCAAACTCAATGAGATTATAGCTTCATTACTTTGCTGGTGTTATGGATCCAAGTATATCAGCACTCAGAGACTCTATTTTGGTATATGTGGACTCTATTTTGTTACTTGTATCATGTATTGACCTCTCTAGAAATCAATTGTCAAGTATAATTCCTTCAGTGATTGGTGCACTTAATGGTCTACAAATCCTCAATATCTCCAGAAACAATTTAAGCGAAGAAATTTCCCATATATTGGGAATGCTAGAGCTAATAGAATCATTGGACCTTTGCTATAATAATCCGTGATGAGGAGCAATCACAATAATGACAATCAAATAATAAATGATACAATTTAAAAAGGAACCATATGGCAGACTCCTCCTAGCACTTCTTACTCTTGAACTAGGGTTTTCTCAATCACTTGATTACACACATTTCCAATCCCAACTAACAATGGATTCACCTTCACATGGACATTGTTTAATGTCTCCAATCAACAAATAGACCCCTTGTTCGAGTAGAATCTCTATCTTGTTTAATTCCGCATGTGCTTGGTCAATAATATATCATACATGTTAGATTGACTCTTTCCATGAGTATCAGGCCTTCATCCTCATGGAAAGATCTTCATTTCCTTTAAAACCTACTACAACAAATAAATAATTAAGAGAAATCTACTAGTTCTGCAACAAGCGTAACAACAAACCTATAATAACATGAAACTTATCAACAAAGTACTTGGAATGATGAAGGGAACCTTATTAATGCATTTGTAGAGCCAACCAATTAGTTTGCGGACCACAATATGCAATTTGAGTTACATAATATCTAAGTTTTAATATTGTTGTTCACAAGTCTGTACATACAAGTCTTCCAATATTTTCTCTCCTCTTTACATTAGAGACTCTTTCCAAGTTATAAGACACCTTATAATAATTGATTTCAACCATCATTGTTGAGTTGGGTATTTTAAAATTATTACAACCTAAACTTCCCTCTAAACTAGCTGTTACCTTTTTTTTTATTTAATGTTTGAACTTGAAAAACTATACAATGGTTTTATTAAACATTAAACTCTTTTCTATACCTAAACCTATCTTGAAGACCTAATATTATTTTAGTATCATTATAGGTTCCAAGACTGCCCAATTGATTTGATGACCTTGTTTATACGTTCCTTCATTCTGATTTGTTTTGAGGATCTTTGCGGTCTTCATAATCTTCAACTGTTGCTTGAATATTTGAGGTGCTCCTACACCATACTCCCCACCATAAAAAGAACTCTTGCCCCAAGAGTTGACCTATGATCCATTGTTCCTTGCTCCCATTTTCTGCTGATGAGGTTGAAATTATTCCCCAAAGTGATCCGCTCCTTTATCCTAGTTCCTGCAGTCACACACCAAGATTTAGATACATAAATATTTGGATTAGACTATCCTCTTGCTTGATAGTATTTCTGCTACACATTAGACTACTGGAAAGTCTTTATTTGTCTCTGCTCTATCACCATATCATCTTCATCTATCTACCCTCTTAGAGGACACTTCATTGCTCCAACCAAAACAAAAGGTTGTTCAACCAACCCTGCCACCCCTAGATTGTCCTACCTCTTAGCCTGGCATTGCTTCCAACCAATATCATAATGTGGAGTACCCTAATCTTGCACTAGAATATCTCTACCAAAACACATTAGTATAGTGTGCTTATGACTCCTCACCAATGGATGCAACTTATACTTCACCTTTCCTTGTTGAACTACATATGTATTTTCATAGCCATTATGCATGACTCTCCTTGAACATTGCCAAGATCTTCCCAAAATGAGATGCCCACAAGTCATGTGCATGACATCACATAGTACCTTGTCTCTATAACTCCCAATTGAAAACTCAACCATCACTTGATCTTTAAGCAGCAAATTTTGATTATCATTGACCCAAGTAGCATAATAAGGAGCAGCATGTGCAAAAGTTTTCAAATTCAATTTCTTAACAACTTCATAAGACAACATATTATTACTTGCCCCTGAATCAATTATAAACTTACATACCTTGCCTTGAATGAGACAATTTGATCTAAATATGCCTGGATCTTTTGGTATTTGATTGCTTCTTCTCATCAGTAAGCACTCTGCTTCTTCTAGAAGAAGTTCAATAGGTTCATTCTGCTCATCCTTTCTTGGCTCTTCATCAACCAACTTTACTCTTCTCTCTCTCCCTTTATCTTCTTTCCATTTAGGACACTGAAATGACTGATGGCCTACTTCATTACAAGTGAAGCATCTTCCTATGAACACTGCACTTCCTCTTCCTCCACTTCTTGCACCTCTATAACCCCCTCTTGATTCTGAAAATGTTTTTCCCTTATCCTTATCATTTCTGCTCTTAAAATTAGTAGTACCTCTTCCCCCTCTTCCTCTCATAGAAGATCCACCTCTATTGTTGCTCTGCTTTTCTTGCCTCCTTCTTTTCTTCTCTTCAACCCTCAAGGCTAACTGATAACATTCATCAACTGACCTCAGGGTAGCAAGACTAAGTTCATCCTGGATATTGAACCTTAGTCCCCCCATATACCTTGCAATCTTTTCTTCCATCTCTTCATCATGATCCACCCTACTATCAAGCTTGTAAAATTCCTCAGTGTACTTTTGTACATCCATCTCCTTTTGCCTAAAATCTCTCATTTTCTTGTACAACTGTACTCTATAATCCTTTGGCAAAAATTTTGCCTTCATTTTTTCCACCATAGTATACCAAGATGTGATCTTGGGTCTACCATTCTTCCATTTGTCTGCTTGGATGCAATCCCACCACAAAAAAGCATGTCCCTTCAACTTGGACTTTTCTATCTTCACTTTTTCCTTCTCTTCTATCCCTTCACACTCAAAGCAATTTTCCATGGCACTGAACCAATCTATTAGTTCTTCATCATAGATTTTTCCTCCATACATAGGTAAGTCTGTCCTTACCCTTTTATCTTCATTTCTTATGGCTTTTGCAAACTTAGCCATTCTTACTTCCTCAGGGTCCTTTTCTTCTTCTTTGGGTTCTTCTTCCTCTTCTTCATCTCTAACTTCTTCATCCAATATAATGCTCTTATCTTTCTTCTCAAGCGCTGACAATCTCTCCATCATGGACTTTATCAATCTATCTTTTTCAGCATTCTCTTTGTCCCTTTGTTCTAATGATGCCCTTAAATTTTTGTTATTTGCCACTTGTTCTTTCACTATCTTTGCCAAATCCATATTTGTTAACCTTGTAGGAATCTTTTCTTCTCCTTCAGACATGGTTGCTTGATCAACTTGGTACAAGAATCTACTATAGGGTTACTCCTCTTAGGATAGTTCAACTACAAGGGCTCACTAAGGGATTCAAGAACCAACTTCACAAGACCAATTACACTTCCACAAGACCTTTCCCTTGCTCTAATACCAATCTTATGAGGAGCAATCACAATAATGACAATCAAATAATAAACGATACAATTTAAAAAGGAACCATATGGCAGACTCCTCTTAGCACTTCTTACTCTTGAACTAGGGTTTTCTCAATCACTTGATTACACACATTTCCAATCCCAACTAACAATGGATTCACCTTCACATGGACATTTTTTAATGTCTACAATCAATAAATAGACCCCTTGTTTGGGTAGAATCTCTATCTTGTTTAATTCTGCATGTGCTTGGTCAGTAATATATCATACATGTTATATTAACTCTTTCCATGAGTATCAGGCCTTCATCCTCATGGAAAGATCTTCATTTCCTTTAAAACCTACTACAACAAATAAATAATTAAGAGAAATCTACTGGTTCTACAATAGGCATAACAACAAACCTATAATAACATGAAACTTATCAACAAAGTACTTGGAATGATGAAGGGAACCTTATTAATACATTTGTAGAGCCAACCAATTAGTTTGCAGACCACAATATGCAATTTGAGTTGCAGAATATCTAAGTTTTAATATTGTTGTTCACAAGTCTGTACATACCAGTCTTCCAATATTTTCTCTCCTCTTTACATCAGAGACTCTTTAAAATTTATAAGACACCCAATAATAACTGATTCCAACCAACTATCATCATTGAGTTGGGTATTTTAAAATTATTACAACCTAAACTTCCCTCTAAACTAGTTGTTACCTTTTTATTTATTTAATGTTTGAACTTGAAAAACTATACAATGGTTTTATTAAACATTAAACTCTTTTCTATACCTAAACCTATCTTGAAGACCTAATATTATTTTAGCATCATTATAGGTTCCAAGACTGCCCAATTGATTTGATGACCTTGTTTATACATTCCTTCATTTTGATTTGTTTTGAGGATCTTTGTGGTCTTTATAATCTTCAACTGTTGCTTAAATATTTGAGGTGCTCCCACACCAATCTACAAGGCAATATTCCAATTGAAATGCAAGGACTTCACTTCTTAGTTGTTTTAATCATCTCTAACAACAAGCTTTGTGGAAAGATTCCAATGGATGGTCAATTCTCTACATTCAATACTACTTATTTCTATGGAAACCCCTGCCTTTGTGGCTTTCCACTTGGTAACAGATGCCCAGGATCAGCAAGCATCAGTCCAGCTGTAAAAAATGAGAATGATGAAGGTGAAGAGGGAACAGAGGATCCCTAGTATTGGTATGTTAGCTGCATGGCTTCCTTTGCTGTTGGATTTTGGGGATTTTTTGCTCTTGTTTGTGCAAGGAAAAAGTGGTGAAGAAGACATGTCAACATGGTGGATTTGTTTTCAAAGAGTTAAAAGGTTTACCAGATCATAGATGTCAGCTCAAGATAGTGCTTCTACTTCATGAACAATAAAATAGGAGATGCATTTCTAAATCTAGATTTTGTAACAGTAGTAAGACCTTGTAAAACTTGTGGCAAATCGCATTCAATATTGTAGAAGAAGAGTATTGTAGCAACATCATTTGCATCTTCAAACTATGTATGTAGAAACTATCTATATAGAAGATTAGAATTTTGAGAAAGAATATACATATTTTAATTACAAATATTTCTCACCACTTACTTCTCATTGTTACTTGTTAGTATAATGCATTACCTTGTTAATAAATTTATTATGTATTATACTAATTAGACTAAACAATTAGAAAGGCAATTGCCCGGAATGACGTCTTAAAGAACCTCTCGTAGATCAATTCGTGCGCAACCAGCAAATTTTGTGTAAATCAAATTACCCACAACGTTGCAAATACTTCAATTTTGCCTTCTACATTAATTTTGTATTGTCTTGGCATAATAAACATTAATACATCTATTCTTATTATATTTTCCATAGGCAATATACTATTGCAATCAGTTGTACTTAAATTGTGATTAATTTTATTTGTTTCAACCAATTACATTTTAGTATTTTTATTTTGAAGTTCTTTTAAAAAAAATTCTAATATATATATGAGAGATTTTTAATTTCTAAAATTCGTAAAATTATTTTACTTCAGTTTTATTGGCTCATACCTTTGGGGTCTTATAGGACGGATTTCTAGGAAGCATACCCATATTATGAGGCAATATTTTAGGTAAGAATTTATTAAAATATGAAATAGATCAAACATATTTTAATACATTTTCAAAACATTAATACTTTAAATGCTAACAATTGAATGATTAATTTTAAAAATTATAAATTGAATATAAGAATTTTTAACATCTCAAATAAAATATTATGAAAATATTAATATTATAATTAAACTATATTATACATTATCATTACCAATCAATAATTATAATTATTAGGTTTAATGTACTACTATATCTAATTAATCTATTATCTAATTAAACTATTATAACTTGACGGCAAATGCAAGCCACTATGTGGCGCTTGTTATTATTCAAATTAGTAGCTGTACCTTTTTTTGTACAATTTTAAAAAAATAATATATTAGATTATATATATATATATATATATATATATATATATATATATTTAAATAGATTAATAAATATTATTTAATTAAATTAAATTTATCATATATAAATAAAATAATCATTTATAATAAATATCAAATAAAAAATCTATTATGAAAAATCAATAGGAAAAATACAAAAAATATATAAAAAGAATAGAAGTCCTTTCACAAATATACTATTGGCTAAATAAATTTAATTTAAAAAGAAAATTAAAATAATTTAAAAACTAAAACTAAAATTAATTTTAAAAATTAAAAATTAAATAAAAAGAAAAAAATATTACTTAAACTTAAACTTCACAATCTAATTAAGTTTTGTGCAAGATTGTTACTTATATCTATATCAGATACAATTCATAATTCATTTTAATTAACATGATTTAGGAATTACAATTATAAAAACAAGTAGAGAAAGATGCATTTTTCTTTCTTTAACAATATGAAATAACATTAGCACATTAGATTCATAGCTTATCAACTAGCATTTTTTTTCCATAACTGACATTTCGCTTTTAATAACAAAATTAAATATTGATTTACTTTTGCATTGTTTGCCTAGAGATAACCCTTTCCAAGTACATAAATGATTAAAATAAATATCTATTACAATACAAGGCCTCATAGTCATTCACGAATAATACTTTATAATTTCTCCACATGGACAATATGCATAGTAGAGAGAATTATCTTTGACAACTTCATATGCTTCTTAAAGAATTCAACCATGAACAATACATGGAAAATATTCACCACACAACCACAAGGAAGTACAAAGGTTCACTTCCTCATTCTAGTAGATAGAACCATAGTTCACCTAGGAAAACTAAGGTAGTTTAAGGTTAAGAGAAACCCACCCAAAATAGACACATGAACCAAAAAAACCAAAAAAACACGACTGGATCTCCCTAGGATGCTAACTAAGTAAGTAGCATTCCCTAAAATTCATGTGCTCTAGTGCTCTCATGCGTGCCTAGAAGTCAGATGACTTTGGTACTCAAAATGTGAAACTAGTGGTATTTCAAGTTAGACCTATCAAAATGCGTCTAAATTAGGAAATCCATTGAGTAAAATAATAGGCCCTATGTAATGTCCCCAATTTTTAATAAAATATTTAATTAGGTTAATTAAATAAATGGTCCTAAAAGTCAAATGATAACACAAGTCCACTTATTTAATTAATAAGGGGCACACTCTTTATGTTATTTTGTGGTAACTTGTCAACCTGTCAACATTTTTGTAATCCTTCAGGAAGCTTCCTTGAAGCCCTTTATAAGGTCATCTTGTAGGTTGTTTTAGGTATGCGATTTGGATTATTTTATTATATGCGAATTCCTATTGGAGTTCTGTGTTATTTGTCATTTCAAAAGTGAAAGATCTTCCCTACTTGGCTTTCCAATTTTAGTGGTATTGAACCCCACCTATTCCGTCCTCTATACTACTTGTTTGGATCTAACAAGTCCAAGTGCCAACTTTGTCTGCAATATAATATTAAGAATTGTCTACAATTTATTACATCTCTATATGAGGCTTACTTTTGGTATCTGGAGAATATCTGGCATTAAGCATCTTCCTTCCTCATGGCCTTCACCTTCCTTTCCATTGCCTTCAGATTCCTCTTGCATGACCTCAAGTTCCATTCGACTTGGCCCTTGGCTCCCTCTGATGTGGCTTCGAATACCTCTAGCATAGTTTCCCTCTGGTGGTTTCTCTCAGGCACTTGTTCCTTAAGTGGTTTCCCTCAGGTGGTTTCCTTTGGGTACTTGTTCCTTAGGTGGTTTCCCTTAGGCACTTGTTCCTTGAGTGGTTTTCCTTAGGTGGTTTCCCTCAGGCACTTGTTCCTCAAGTGGTTTCCCTTAGGTGGTTTCTCTCAGGTGGTTTCCATTAGGTACCCACTCTCAAGTGTGTCATTAGGAACAATACAATGGTATTAGAGCTGGTGATCTTGCCAACCTATCAAGTATTGCATTTAGATCATAGTACCAACTAATGCATTGGTTGAGAGATTGAAGATAATCAAGAAAGATTGGGTGATTGGTGGATGGGAGAGAGACATATCTTTGAAGGATTATATAGAATTGTGAATGAAGTATCTGTCGTCTTAGCACAATAAACTCTTCAACAATGGTCTAAAGTAGGAGATTAATAAGTGGCTAGAGGATGAAGTCATGCAAGAACAAGAGGAAAATAAAGAGTCACATGAGGACTAACAAGAATCTATTGCTATGCCTACAAGTGGAAAGCACCTAAAACTCAAGATGATGGAAATGATGAAGATGTTTGCACTAATTTCATCACACCAACACTCGTAGATCACATTGATGAAAATTTGAGCCATATTGGTTGGGGTTCACTTTGCTAAGTTACCCTTTATTTAGGTTCCCTTCATTGAGGCTCCCTTCATCGAGGCACCCTTTGTCACTCTTGTTGCCAAGGTACTTACAACCGAGGACCCCTTCGCTGACATACTCTCTATCGAGGCTCTCTTTGTTGAGACCCATTGGCTAATTGACTATACAACATGCCTATTGTATCGTCTACATGTTGTCATCAATTCTCTCTCCATTGAGGCTCTTGTCAACAAGGTACTCATAGTTGTGACTCCCTTCTATGAGCTACTCATGGCCAAGGCTCCCTTTGTTGTAGTACTTTTCATCAAGGCTTTATCCATTAGGAATATTCTATAGGGTTTATCCAGAGGGCATTTTCCAATCAAGAGTATAATAGTGGTCACTATGGTCATGTCAGTGCCTAAATTTGTGCTAGCATCAATGTCTATGCTTATGACCATAACCAAGTGATTTTTGTGTTAGAGTAAAAAGTTTATTATCTTTTACTTACCCTTAAGATTTCACCATTGGAGTATTGACTTTTGTTTCTTAATGAATGTGACATTTAATATTTGTTTTCTTTTATTAAATGTCACATTATCTCTTTATGGTTTTTTTTGGGTTTCCTTTTTTAGAATGGTTGATCTCCTTTTATAAGGATTCATCCCCTTGTATTTTGTAACACTTTTTGATTCATTATTTTCTCTCTTGAATATATTTTCATCTTTGAGAGCCACTCTTCTCTCCTTGCTTCTCTCTTCCTTGTAACAGGTTATTTTCTTGCAAGTGATCATCATGGATTTTGTGAAGTTGGGTTTTGCACATCAACTCCTACATGGTATCAGAGTCATTCCTTCAACTTACTATATGTATTTGAAGGAAGTTTGTGAAGCTTTCATATTGAAGTGTTGGATATGCTTTTTTTCTGGGTTCTAAAGGGGGTCATTTTTTTGGTGCATTTTGAGTCCAAATGGACCTCAGAGTTGGATTCAAAAGGCCCAAAAATCCTTATTTTAATATAAACTTTGTTCATTTTGGACAAAATTGCCATTGGAGGACTTCTCTCTCTCTCTCTCTCTCTCTCTCTCTCTCTCTCTCTCTCTCTCTCTCTCTCACACACACACACACACACACACACACACACACACACACACACACACACACATATTGCATTTTTTTGTAAATCTGGGGGGTCAAATTTTTAGAGCACTTTGAGCCCAAATGGACCTTACTATTGGACTCAAAGTGTCCAAAAACCCCCATTTCCAAATAAAATTCATCCCATTTGGACACCTTTGGATTTGAAGGCTTTGACATGCCTTACGAAGCAAGAGGAAAAAATTCAAACTAATTGCCCACAGGCTGCTAGGTGGTTGCCCAAAGGTGGCTTGTGAGCGCCACCCAATGGTCATCGTGGTCCTGCTACTGCTTGGTCGTAGCACTACCACCTTCCATCACTATCGACCAACCATCCATTGGCGACCATTGTCCATCAACCAACCATCCACTGATTGCCACTCTGTCGCATCCCCAACCACCGCTCAACTAGCTATCATATAGTCATTTCTACAACTAACATGTTGCACCTGTGTCTCAAGCCTCTGCCACATCATCCTGCCATGTGGTCACCATGTTAGTGCCTCTTTAGACCCAAGTCTTCTCCACATCACCTACCATGTCAACAGGTCCTTTTCTTGCTTATGACAAGTAGATGACTATCAAATTTAATGGCCTGAAGTGCTGATGTTAGCATTGTATCAACACCTTGGATGCCCTTCTAGGCCATAAGGAGTAGTGTCTAGGGTTTTGTGCATAACTTTAACATATTAACTCCATTTTCAGAAAACAAAATATTGTCAAAAAGTTGGTTCTGAGCTTGTCATGATGGTGCAAGTTTTATCAAATTTTGATGTTGTTTAAGTACCTATTTTCACTGTCAAAGGCCAAACTTATTTTTTACACTTTTGGGACCATATCTTTTATGTTTGAGCTCCATTTTTAGTGAAAGAAAATCCATTAGAAAGCTCTTGCAATGATCTATCCTAATCTACTATCCTCTTCATCAAATTCTTTCAAAGGTACACCAATCACTCATCTAAATCTTTTTTCTCTCCTTATTATATACACATTTCTTTTTGCTACTGGGCTTCAGTTTCTCGTATTGTGGGGGGGATGTTTTAAATATGTTGTTTCTATCATTTACTTTAGTACAAAAAATATCTTTCAAAACCAAAAAACCTTCTCTAAAACAATAGCCAAGACCTCTTCTTGTCTAGCTCCTCTAAACCCATAGGGTAAGTGCACCAAGTTGTGGTGCCAAAACGGGGGTACACTAGTACATTTGCACTTATTTTCGTACCAAAATTTTTGACCAAAGCTATGACTTTTTTAAAAAAAGTTTTCATCCTTGTGTTGGTCGAAAATGTCTTAGGTTTTCCCATGTTGGTCAAAATTTCGACCAACTCAGGTCATAACAAAGAAAAGGTTGAGTAGAAATAATTTGCGTGTTCATATGTAGATTGGGCTTCATTCCCATGTAGGGTATTGTTGAAAATCATGGGTAACAAGAAGGTAATAGGCTTTGTTTTGTAGTGGCTATCTTCCCCTCCTTCCCAACCCCAATATCCTATTATTTGTGTAGGATTAGGGCAATTTTTCCACTTTTATTTATGTAGGATGATGAAATTATGCAGAGGCATTTGAAGAACGTAGCCTCAAAATTTTTTGGTGACATAGAAACTTTGTTTGATCTCCATGGAAGACCTTTCTTTCCCTCTAATTTTTTTTTAGTAGATTCTACTCTTACATTTATCTTTGATCAAAATGTATCCCGCTGGGATTGGGAGCTTCTCAAGAAAAATATAGAGGAGCTCTTATCAAGTCTTCCAGATGTAAATGATTTATGTTGGAAGATCATTCAATGCAATGCCAAAAAAGATGCTAGAGAGAATAGCCACATATACACAAAAAAATTCTATAGCTCTCTCATTTTTTAATAAAGCTTTATCAATGTTTGTAGGCTAAAGCCCTGATTTTTGGTATTCTACACATACATAGTTAAAACAAATGTCAAACAAGAGCCTAAGGGTTTTAGCAAGTGGAAAGCAATATTATGAATGGGGGCCTCTCCAGCTCACCTGGTAACATTATTTCCCAGCAATAGTGTAGCTAAAACATTGGTAAAATTTATAAATGGGAATTGATGCAACTGTTGAATTCTATTCTTTTGGTAGGAACTACAACTATGGAGCCATTGGAAAATACATGGGACTTTGGGAAATCATATCTCATACGTTGCAAGGAAAGGAATTCAACATTGAAAAATACAGCTCTCTAGTCAAGCAATTGGCTAACAATATCCCAAACATTTCTCCAAGGTTTCTTCAACTACTACTAATCCTAAAAAAGGACAAGGAGATGTCCATGACAAAAAAGGTGACCGATATGCTAGTGAGAAATATAAGTTGTTGTAAACCAAACTGTTAAATTTTGTAGTCTTTATTTCTTATCATGTTCAATGGTATATTGCAAGTGCCACAAGTGATAGGAGAGAGAAAAAATTGAACAACGTAGTTAAGGAACTAAATTCATTTGGTTCAAGTTTACATATGGCTAAAAGTTCTAGATTCTTATATTTCTATATTTTATATCAAATTTTGCAGGTGACATTTAGTGACCTTGAGTAGAATATTGTGGGCTTTCTCAATTTAGGTAAATGTAACCTCGCCATCTCCTTTCATCTGATGAATTTTTAAGTCAGAAGTTGCTCTGCAATTTAGTCTTATCATTGTTTTTGACATTATATTATAAGTTTAGATGAAAATTTGTATTGAGCTCTTGTGATTTGATGCAGTGCCCATTCTTCATTGAGATCATTTCATTATAGGTTTCATAGATACCCACTTTTTCCTTTCTGTCTTATATAATTTGATAGGAGATAGAAGAATTTACTATTTGGCTCTTGTGTTTGAAGTATAAATTTGGTCTTTGTAAATGATCAACTTTTGTAAACTTGAATCTTGTAAGGGTTTGGGTGAAATATGAATCTATCTCTATAAGTATTGAATTTGGTGCTCAATTTTAGAATTAATTTGAGTTGAGATCCTTGGAAGCATATTTATTGATCGAGAACTTGAAACAAATTTTTTTTCTGCAGTCAAACACTTTACTTTGAAATTAGGAACTTTTATGAAGGCACGAGTATGAAAATAAGGCAGGAAATCCCTATGTTGCTTGTTTAATAAAATCATTGAATGAAGCGATGGAAATGGAGAATCATGTAAGTTCCTTTCATATATTTAACCCTATTTTGACTGCATTTGTTAATTTAAATGAAGAAGTCATTTTATAGTTGCATATACTTTTCCCTATGCTTATAGGTATATCACATGCTAGAAACTAGAGGATTGTGCTTGGTAGAAGAGCAAATTTTCAACACTATAAGAATTTCATGTTGACATCTAAGAGTTAAATTAACTGGGAGGGCATTGGTTCCCTTTCTATTAAAATTTTAACTAAACTACATGATGATTTGTTTTCTATTATTCATGGTTGGATTTTAAGAAGACCAAGGATTGGAGGGCATTGAATTTTTGACCTATCTAGTACACCCCAGAGGCTGATTCAAACAAGCAAAGTCACAACCATTATCATCCTATATGGTCTTCCTAGGTAATGATTGTAAATCAAGCCTCCAGTCTTATTTTCTTTAATTCCCCGATTCAACACATATGAAAGTTATTCAGCTCAATTTTCTATTACCAAAATAAACCAAACCTTGATCCCTCCCAACCCCTTGGCTAATCTCTTTTTCTATACATTCAGTATGTGAAGGACCTAGAAAAAATCTATGTTTTGATTTCCCTCTTTTTATCTTCTCTATTTATGGCCATCTTTTGACATGCAGATTATTAACAGGTTCAATTTTGGCTCACGAGTTGATGCATGGATAGTTGCATCTTAATGGTATTATCTCTGCTTCTCTAATATAAAATAAATTTTATTTATTCTGAGTATTAATACTATCTTTCTCTCCTCTTTGAAGGAATCTATAAAAAATGCAAGCAAGGTATTTGATTATGTGCATACATATTCTCAAGCTCAATGGTTGTTCCCCTAGTTTATTATCGATGAAATCATTCCTTCTTTAAGGGTACCTATATCGTGATCAGATGATTTTTTTAAAAATAGGTAAAAGACTAAAGCCTAGATCAATAATTTTAATGTGTTAAGCTTGAATATACTTGAACCCAAAACCTCTCACATGAGAGACACAAGTTACCATTGTGTTGTAGGCTCTTACTTGTAACCAGATAATTATTACTAAATAAATGTAGGGTATTTTAAACATCAAAGTCCAGTGAATCCACCCCACCTCTTGAATCCATGAGTCAAATATTGGCAATGTGATGTAGATGCCCAAACTTGTAAATTAACTTCATCTTCCACTTTATCTCCCATCCTCTCTCTTTTGCAATGGGGTTTATAGTAGGGTGTGAGCCTTCAAATCATTAACGTTTTTGAAGGATCGTTTAGTGAAGAGTAAATTATTAAAAATTTAGGATGTTTAGTGGGTTGGACTTCAATATATCCACCTTACCTCTTGATTCTATAAGTCAAAAAATAAAATGCAATGCCTCCTACTAGCAAATACCCTTATCCCTCTCTTTTTCTCCTTTCTTTATCTCCATCATTCTACCTTTTCTAATGTTATATCAACAAAATAAAAAGTTTAGGGTTTAAGGTGTTTATATTATGTGGGAGCCGTGCATTTATCATCACTTTTGAAGGACCAATTTTTGCACCTCTTGACTATCAAGAAACCTAGAGTAATTCAAAAGATCAGAGTTTAGTAAATCTACCTAGCTCTTAGTTCATTGGGTCAAATACAAACAGTATGATAGCTGACCTCCTACCTCAAATACCATTTTCATCTTCCTCTTCATCTTCCCTTCTTTCCCAATATGAAATCAGCATAACGATAGACTTAAAAATTTATTGGTTTGTATGGGCCTTGGTAGGCTTCCTTTAAGCGTTTTCATTAATCTTTTGTAAAAATAGAATATAGTGTGTGCTTTCTTCTTCTCATGATGTTGTACATGGACTAAGGGCTCAAGGCTTCTCTTTCTAGCAATCTCTACTTTTATTTTGGAATGAACACTCAAAATGATTTCTTTTATCCAAGCAATCCCATGAGGGAGTCCCATTCAACCTAACTCTAGCTCCACATCATAAAACTATGAAGATTGAAACCAAAATTTATAGAGTAGAAAATAATCTTGAAAAGAAAAATTAGTATATTTATTCAATAAAGGAAGATTACATTAGTTTCAAAGAAGCACCAATAAATAATAATTCACTCCCATAAACTTGGATTTAAATATGACAACAAAGTGATTTATTTTATACGCCTTAGTTTTATGTTCTAAGTTGTAACCAACAATGAAAAAATATTTATTTAATAGCTTCAAAATTCCTATTCTAATCAACAATTAGAATTTGAATGTGCCCATGTATAGGGTATGTGCAGGATCATAGTGTACCAAACTATGGCCTTAAGTGGCAGTGAAATATCAACAAATCAAGGTTATGTCAACTTGACACAAAATTTTAAAGTGGTTATGGAATTTATATCAAAATTTTGTAAGAAAATAATATGTAGGAAATTCAATGTAGTTTCTAAACTACTAGGCCTTATTAGGAGAAAAAAATAATTGATTGGTCAAAAGTTTGGATTTTAATGCAGTACTACAAAAATTTTAGGGAAAAAATAAAAAGTAGGTGTATGTCTGACCACCTTAATCAAAATCAAATGATAATATTTTTTTAATATAATTATAGATATAAAAAGTAGACTCATGCCCTAATGTGACACATATTTTTTGATATTTTTATTCCTAATAAATAATTAAATATGAATTTTCTACAAAAAAAATTCGAGAAAAAAAACTCATGTGTCTAACCATAGAAAATTTTACCAATTTTTAAATTTTTTTTTTTTTTCTTATACTAGGCGAAGCATAGAACGTGACACAACTTTTAGATTTAAAATTTTTTATACCGTTTGAAAGTTATAGCTATTTTTCAATCAGTTTGTTAATCAACACTTTACAATAATCTTCATTGAAAATTAACCAATAAATACTTATCAAACTCAAAATTTGACAGCAATTATATCGATGGAATCTTGAGAGTGTTTTTAAAAAACCCTTTTCGTTTCACTCAATTTCGATCAAAATAATATTGTCAGATGGCTACCAAAGTCCGAGTGTCGCTAGGCCTAATCAGATATCCGATATGGCTCGGTAAGTTTCCACCTATTATTGGAGGAAAATTTTAAAAGGGAAGTTTTTTTCAATTTTAAATTTGGAGGGAGACAAATTTAAAAGGAAATAAACTTAAGAGAATAACTTAAAACAATTTTAGAAGAAAATATATTTCATGAATGTGTGAACATTAATATTATAATTATTATTACATTATAGTAATATATATGATTATTATTATTAAATATAATATGGATCTAAATATAATATAGTGATATATATGATATATATTATTATTATTAAATATATATAGTAGTATTATATGACAAAATTAATCTATATAATTATATATATATATATATATATTGTTCTTATTATTAAATCTATAATCTATTAACATATATGATTATTATTGTTATATAATCTAATAATATATTATTATATTAAAATATATAATATAATATAATTATTAAATATAATATTGTCTCTTCGAACCATACAAAGGATTCTAATATGTCCCTAGGGGTCTTAGGATCTCTAGGGAGATATGTTGTCATGTAATGAGTCGAAGGGGGTCATAGGTCAACCTATGACCCAATTTGACTCATACAAAGGATTCTAATATGTCCCTAGGGGTCCTAGGACCCCCATGGACATATGTCATTATGTAATAGGTCGAAGGGGGTCATAGGCCACCCTATGAACCCCTTCGACCAATAAGAAGCATTCTAATATGTCCCTAGCGATCCTAGGAGCCCTAGGGACATATATCATCATGTAATGGGTTGAAGGTGGTCATAGGTCACCCAATGACCCCCTTCAACCCATATGAAGGATTATAACATGTCCTTAGGGGTCTTAAGATGCCTAGGGAAATATGTCATCATTTAATGGGACAAAGTGGATCATAGGTCAACCTATGACCCCCTTCAATAATTATAAAGGATTCTAATATGCCTCTAGAGTTTCTAGGACCCCTAAGGACATATGTCATCATGTAATGGGTCGAAGGGAGTCATCGGTGACCTCATGACCCCTTTGACCCATATGAAAGATTCTAACATGTCCCTAAAGGTCCTAAGACCCCTAGGGTCATATGTCATCATGTAATGGGTCAAGGGAGGTTATAGCTCACCCCATGACACCCTTCAAACCATATGAATGATTATAACATGTCCTTAGGGGTCCTAGGACCCCTAGTGACATATGTTGTTATTTAATGGGTCGAAGTGGGTTATAAGTAAACCTATGACCCCCTTCGACCCATAAGAAAGATTCTAACATATGACGTCATGTAATGGGTTGAAGCAGCTCATAGGTCACCCTATGATCCCCTTCTACCCATAGGAAGCATTCTAATATGACCCCTAGAGAAATATGTTATTATTTAATAGGTCGAAGGGGGTCATAAGTCACCCTATGAACCCCTTCCACCAATAAGAAGTATTTTAAATTGTTCCAAACACCTAGGGACATATATCATCATTTAATGGGTTGAAGTGGGTCATAGGTCAACCTATGACCCCCTTCAACCCATGGGAAGGATTCTACTATGTCCCTAGGAGTCCTAGAACCCCTAGGGACATATGTCATCATGTAATGGATTGAAGGGGGTCATAGGTCACCATATGACCCCCTTCGACCCATAGAAAAGATTATAATTTGTCCTTAAGGGTCCTAGGAACCCTAAGGACATATTTCCTCATGTAATGGGTTGAAGAGGAAGCATTCTAATGTGTCCCTAGTGGTCCTAGGACCCCTAAAGACATATGTCATCATGTAATGGGTCGAAGGGGGTCATAGGTCAACCTATGACCCCATTCAACCCATAGGAAGGATTCTAATATGTCCCTAGGGGATCCTAGGACCCTTAGGGACATATGTCATCATGTAATATGTCAAAAAGGGGTCATAGGTCAACCTATGACCCCCTTTGACCCATAGGAAGGATTCCAATATGTCCCTAGGGGTCCTAGGACACCTAGGGACATATGTCATCATGTAATGGGTCAAAGGGGGTCATAGGTCAACCTATGACCCCCTTCGACCCATAAAAAAAATTCTAATATCTCCCTAAGGGTCCTAGGACTGCTAGGAACATATGTCCTCATGTAATGGGTCAAAGGGGGTCCTATGACCCCCTTCGACCCATAACAAGCATTCTAATATGTCCCTAGGAGTCCTAGGACCCCTAGGGACATATCTCATCATGTAATGGGTCGAAGGTTGTCATAGGTCAACCTATGACCCCCTTCGACCCATAAGAAGGGTTCTAATATGTCCTTAGGGGTCCTAGGACCCCTAGGGACATATGTCATCATGTAATGGGTCGAAGAGGGTCATAGAACAACCTATGACCCCCTTCAACCCATATAAAGCATTCTAATATGTCCGTAGGGGTCCTAGGACCCCTACGAACATATGTTGTCATGTAATTGGATGAAGGGGGTCATAGGTCAACCTATGATACCCTTCAACCCATAGAAAGCATTCTAATATGTCCATAGGGGTCCTAGGACCCCTAGGGACATATGTCATCATGTAATGGGTCGAAAGACCTGTGACCCCCTTCAACCCATAGGAAACATTCTAATATGTCCCTAAGGGTCGTAGGACCCCTAGGGACATATGTCATTATGTAATGGCTCAAAGGGGGTCACAAGTCACCCTATGACCCCTTTCGATCCATAAGAATAATTCTAATATATCCCTAGGGGTCCTAAGACCCCTACATACATATGTCATCATTTAATGGGTCAAAGTGGGTCATAGGTTAACCTATCATCCCCTTAAAATCATAGGAAGGATTCTAATATGTCCCTAGGGGTCTTAGGACAACTAGGGACATATGTCATCATGTAATTAGTTGAAGGGGGTCATAGGTCACCCAATGACCCCCTTCGACCCATAGGAAGGATTCTAATATGTCCCTTGGGGTTCTAGGACCCCTAAGGACATATGTTCTCATGTAATGGGTTGAAGGGGGTCATAGGTCATCTTATGAGCCCCTTCAACCCATTAGAAGCATTATAATATGTCCTTAGGAGTCCTAGGACCCCTAGGGACATATGTCATCATCCAATGGGTTCCCCCTTCGATCCATAAGAAGCATTCTAATATGTCCCTAGGGGTCCTAAGATGCCTAGGGACATATGTCATCATGTAATGGGTCGAAGGGGGTGATAGGTCAACCTATGACCCCCTTCGATCCATAAGAAGGATTGTAATATGTCCCTAGGGGTCCAAGGACCCCTAGTGACATATGTCATCATGTAATGGGTTGAAGGGACCTATGACCCCCTTCGACCCATAGGAAGGATTCTAATATGTCCCTAGGGGTCTTAGGACCCCTAAGGACATATGTCCCCATGTAATGGGTTGATGACCTATGACCCCCTTCGATCCATAAGAAGCATTCTAATATGTCCCTAGGGGTCTTAGGACCCCTAGGGCAATATGTCATCATGTAATGGGTCGAAGGGGGTCATAGATTAACCTATGACTCCTTCAACCAATACGAAGGATTCTAATATGTCACTAGGCGTCCTAGGACCCTAAGGACATATGTCACCATGTAATGGATTGAAGAGATTCATAAGTCAACCTATGACCCCCTTTGACCCATACAAAGAACTCTAATATGTCCTTGGGGGTCCTAAGACCCCAAGGGACATATGTCATCATGTAATGGGTTGAAGGGGGTCTAAGGTCAACCTATGAACCACTTCGACCCATAGTAAGCATTCTAATATGTCCCTAGGGGTCCTAAGACCCCTAGGGACATATGTCATCATGTAATGGGTCTTAGGGGGTCATAGGTCAACTTATGACCCCCTTCGACCGATAAGAAGCATTCGAATATGTCCCTAGGGGTCTTATGACCCCTAGGGACATATGTCATCATGTAATAGGTCGAGGGGGTTCATAGGTCAACCTATAACCTCCCTCGACCCATAAAAAGCATTTTAATATGTCCCTAGGGGTCTTAAGACCCCTAGGGACATATGTCATCATGTAATGGGTCGAAAAGGGCCATAGGTCACCCTATGACCCGCTTCGACCCATAGGAAGCATTCTAATATGTCACTAGGACCCTTAGGGACATATATCATCATTTAATGGGTCAAAGTGGGTCATAGGTCAACCTATGGCCCCGTTGGACCCATAGCAAGGATTCTAATATGTTCCTAGGGGTCCTAGGACCCCTAGGGACATATGTCATAATGTAATGGGTTGAAGGGGGTCATAAGTCACCCTATGACCCCCTTCGACCCATAGGAAGGATTCTATTATGTCCCTAGGGGTTGTATGGCCCCTAGGGACATATGTCTTTAGGTAATGGGTCGAAGGAGGTCATAGGTCACCCTATGACCCCCTTCAACCCATAAGAAGCATTCTAACATGTCCCTAGGGGTCTTAGGACCCTTAATGACATATGTCATCATGTAAGGGTCGAAGAGGGTCATAGGTCACCCTATGATGCCCTTTGACCCATAAGAAGAATTTTATTATGTCCTCATGTAATGGGTCGAAGGGACCTATGACCCGCATCGATCCATAAGAAGCATTCTAATATGTCCCTAGGTGTCCTAGGACCCCTAAGGACATATGTTGTCATGTAATGAGTCGAAGAGGGTCATAGGTCAACCTATTCCCCCCTTCAACCCATACAAAGCATTCTAATATGTTCCTAGGGGTCTTAGGATCCCTAGCGACATATGTCATCATGTAATGGGTCAAAGGGGGTCATAGGTCAACCTATGATCCCCTTCGACCTATAAGAAGCATTCTAATATGTCCCTAGGAGTCCTTGGACCCGTAGGGACATATGTCATCATTTAATGGGTCAAAGGGGGTCAGAGGTCAACCTATAACCCCCTTCAACCCATAAGAAGCATTCTAATATGTCCCTAGGGGTCCTAGGACCCCTAGGGACATTTGTCATCATGCAATGGGTCCTTTCGACCCATAGGAAGCATTCTAATATATGTCATCATTTAATGGGTCAAAGTGGGTCATAGGTCAACCTATGACCCCCTTTGACCCATAGGAAGGATTCTAATATGTCCCTAGGGGTCCTAGGACCCTTAGGGACATATGTCATCATGGAATGGGTCGAAGGGTTTCATAGGTCACCCAATGACCCCCTTCAACCCATAGGAAGGATTCTAATATGTCCTTATGTAATGGGTCAAAGGGGGTCATAGGTCAACCTATGACCCCCTTTGACCCATATGAAGCATTCTAATATGTTCCTATGGATCCTACGAGCCCTAGAGACATATGTCTTCATGTAATGGGTCGAAGGGGGTAATAGGTGAACCTATGAGCCCCTTTGATCTATATGAAGGATTGTAATATGTCACTAGGGCTCCTAGGACCCTTAGGGACATATGTCATCATGTAATGGGTCAAAGGGGGTCATGGGTCACCCTATGACCCCCTTTGACCCATAAGAAGGTTTCTAATATATCCTTAGGGGTCCTAGGATCGGTAGGGACATATGTCATTATGTAATGGTTCAAAGGGGGTCATAGATGACCCTATGACCCCCTTCGACCTATAGGAAACATTCTAATATATCCCTAGGGGTCCTAGGACCCCTAGAGAAATATGTCATCATTTAATACGTTAAAGGGACCTATGACCCCCTTCAACCCATAAGAAGTATTCTAATATGTCCATAGGGGTCTTAGGATCCCTAGGGACATATGCCATCATTTAATGGGTTGAAATGGGTCATATGTCAATGTATGACCCACTTCAACTCATAAGAAGGATTATAATATGTTCATAGGGGTCCTAGAAGTCCTAGTGACATATGTCATCATGTAATGGGTCAAAGGGGTCATAGGTCACCCCATGACCCCCTTCGACCCAAATGAAGGATTCTAACATGTCCCTAGGGGTCCAAGGACCCCTAGGGACATATGTCATCATTTAATGGGTCGAAGGGGGTCATACGTCACCCTATGACTCCCTTCGACCCATAAGAAGCATTCTAATATGTTCCTAGGGGTCCTAGGACCCCTAGGGACATACATCACCCCATGACCCCCTTTGACATATATATATATATATATAAATATAATATTTATAGATTATAATACTAATAGCATAATATATTATGATATATTAATAACATAGGTCATAATAATAATAATATATTAATAACACACACACACACAAATAAATAATATAATAATATATACTATATTTATAGATTATAATAAGAATAAAATAATATATTAATATATATTTACGTTAAGTTATTATATATATATAATATTATAATATATCTTTACATAGTAATATAACTCAATTAATTTAAAAGTCACAAACTATAACTCACATATTCGGGTTTCCCTCCAAAATATTTTTGTGAGTATATCAGATATCCAATTTGAAATTAGATATCCAATTTGATATTAGATATCCGATTTCAAATCGGATATCTGATATTACTAGCATCATTTTCCAACACATTACCTGTCCTTGCAGACCCAACAACATCACTTTTTGATGTATTTTTTTATAGGTTTTACAAAAAGTCATGTTTTTGGGCCCAAAAAATTGAAAAAAAATTGAAAATATAACCCTAGGTGTCTGATATTGTCATCTAAATGGGGAGCAGTAGTCGTCGAAAGGCTAAACACAAAAGGTATCCACTGAAGACATTGTAGCATATAGGGAAAGGGACAAAATGGAACACTGAAGAAAAAGACAAGGTATGTTAAATATCAGTCAAGTTGACGATGAATTAGTCGACGGTGAAATCATAGATTCAGATAATGAATATGTACAGTTGTGGAATGAAAATGTACCTATGTAAAATAATAAGGCTAGAATTGAAAATTTAAAGAATGAAAATTTTGAGGACGAAATGCTACCAGGTCATAATGTAAATTGCATAATTGACCATGTCGAACATGACAATGCACAAGAACCTACTACATAAGAACCTTATATATCTCCTAATTATAATCGACATGAAGGTTCTAAAACACCAAAATGGATAATTGAAATTGATGAAACAATTATTACCATTTTGAAAGGGAAAAAATCATAAAGAACCATTCGGTTATGGGCTTCAAGACTATATAAGATGTTTTTTGGCAACAAGACAGTGTTAGAGAAGTGTTAGCTTTTCATGCACTTATTAAAGATGCAAAAGATGAGACCTATGCTTTCCAAATTGAAGATTCGTGTCAATAAAAGTTGGAAAGAAATGCCATTATTGTGAAGAATATTTTTAATGTGCTCAATAGAATTGGGAAAAAAAGTACGGAGAAGGATAACAAAGCTACTCAAAGGGATATTACAACCTCTTTGGTAAGTCATCATTTAAGAAAGGGTAGATATATGAGACAAACTTGTATTAATTTGAATTTAAATCATACTACTTTGAGAAGAGCACTTAGTTGATGAGAGAAAATTGATGATACTCTTCAAAATGAAACATGGGCATTTGGTGGGAGACTTCCACATTTTGATAAGAAGCTATCCAATGATGTGAAAGAAGAAATTACAAAAATTTGGCACTCTAGCTTAGGAGTACCACCCAATGCTAAAGACATGTTAAAGTTAAGAATTGGCATCAGAGATCGCACGCCACATCCTAAACACTATTTGAAGGTAAGTCAAACTATGTTGTTCAAATAATTTAGACAAAGTCATCCAAGTCTTCATATATCACAAAGGGCTTTTGAATCTTTGAAGCCATTTTATTGTGTGCCACTCAAAATTTGAAATACATGTTGCAAATATCATGTTGAGTTTTCTATACACCATGAACTATTACGCTCCATTCGTTCTACTTTGCATAGTAAAGAAATGTTGGAGGATTGTGGTGCTAGTGAGCTTCCATAATCATCAAGAGACTTTCTAGATCAACTTTTATGTTGTAGAGTTGATGGTTGTTTCTTTTATAGAAATGCTTGCTTAAATGAGAAGTGTTCAAAATGTGGTGGCTTATCCAAGTTTGACACATGTTTTCATGAGGTGTGTGAACAAGATTTTGGAAAGAAAATAGTGAAAAGAAAGGTATATGAAACAGTGAAATACACATTAAAGAGTGGGGGTGAGAGCTCTAAATGTGAATTGGTTAGAAAAGATATCAGTGTGCCTAGTTTTATTTCAAATTTCAAAGAAAATCTTTTTTACAAGTATGCAAGACATAGTCCTAATTTTTTTCATTGTGATTGAGATCACTGTGAGTCAAGTGAGTGGGTGGACACATGTGCTCCACATTATCTTACTCCATTGTCTATCATACCCTCTATCAGAAATGATGACATGGAAAGTTCACTTGAGCATAACCATTTATCAGATCTACTTCAGTCAAGACATGTCTTTGCATTGGTTGCACCATAGGGGAATGATGAGAAATCCAATTATTGGTTAGCATGTTGTGTAAGAGGTAAACAAAAACTTGCACAACTGATCATAGATGATGATGGATTCACATATCCTACCAGTTTAGTGATTGTCGCTAGAACATGGCTGCAGACATACATGCTTAGAAGAAACAAAATTCTTGCATTCGAAGACTATCATAAGCACAAAATAATTCTCATATATTCACATCTTATTATAGCAATAAATGTAAAGTTGTTGAAGCATCAAGGAAGACCAAAAGTAAAAGAACTTTTTACTATTGCTAATGCTGATCATGAAGCCCTATTGGAGACCTTAAAATAGAGAGAGGACCCTACTGGAACACTCGACTAGGTATATTTACTTCTTATGTTATTTTCTTCATAATGATTCAATGAACTGATGATTATCTTGTTTAATACAATAAGTTACTAATTTTTTTCTGATATTGGAATGTAGGTACATTATGAAGAGTTGGGGGGGGGGGGGGGGTGTTGGGGAGAATTCCTAAGATTTATGATGTTTTATGATGTAAAATGTGAACTTTTTTTGTATATGGTTTTTGTAATAATGAAAAAGACAGGTTAAATTAGTTGCACATTCTAATTTTTATTTTGGTAGCTTCTTTGTAAGGAATTATAAGAGGAAGATATTGAGCAAGTTCTTGCAAATCATATTTGTATGTGATACAAGTCTATAAGGACAATTTTAAGATCATTTATAACTATATGAAAGATAATTTTTTGTGGATATCTTATTACAAGTTTGGCTTTTTTCTTATTTGACATAGAGCTGAAATTATGATTATTAAAACTATTTTGATCAAACTAATCAAATAAGAAAAATCTAGAAAGTACGGATGAACAATTAGAATACTTGATTTCTTAAAAAACAATTTGGGGAAGGTGTCAATAAGTTTGAATACTCATTCACAATGAGGCATTGAAACAAAAAGTGATTTTATGATGCTAATATTGTGTAAAATTGACAAGAATCCTTTTGCATGCAATCTCAGGCCTCCCCAAATGAACTAGTCATTACCAAGGTGGTTCAACATCACCCATTAGTGTTGAAACCTTAGGCCCACCCTTCCAACTGAGAGGAAAACTGGTTCTTTGTCCAATAACATTAATGAAATTCAAAGTTTTTGATCATCCACATACCTACTACATATAATAAAAATAATTTTAAAAAATGCATGACATGTTTCCAAATGCATATCCATAAAAATGCACAAAAATGAAATTCTATAATTTTGCATACACCCTTTGGCATCTCTAGAAGAGCAAGTGATTTCCATGTGGATTCAATATCACCCAAACATGTTGAGCCCTTAGGCACACCCATTTGAATTAGTAGGAAAATGGATTGGTTATCCAACAATTCTCATGCTAAGAAAGCTTATTAATCGATCACATACCAACCACATCTCATGAAAAATAAATAAATCAAGTAATGCATACATGAGGTATGCATAATCACTAACCATTCTATGCACTTTTTTATCACATAAATACATGGAACACTAGTGCAATGCACCTAATCATTTTTCTTTTCTTGATGTAATAAGGTCTAGGGATAGATCTAATGATCTCCCTGTGACCATCCACATTTGTAATGGACACAAGACCCCATGGCGTAACTATAAGCCTTGGCCATCAATTGGTCCAATAAAATGGATTTTTGGTAAATTCCATATTTTTTAGGTAAGTCTAGATGTTTAGAACATTATTAGGGTCCCTATGGGTTTTTAGAGTCCATTTGCAAACAAATTTGCAATAAACTTGTCTTAGCGCAAAAATTGCAAAAAGTTGCTTAGCAACTTTTGTAATTTTCTTTACAACTTTTCAAAATCTAACTCCTAATGGCTAGAACTATTAGAAATGTCAGTTCCATTAGCTCTGGGTGGGTGTGTAAACCCTAGTGACATCCTTGTTTTGGCCACGGAGACCATCCATCATCCATGGCCACCTCGTACTGAGGAGTCTCCAAGGTGCTCTAAGTGCATTTCGAGGTCGATCTTTCGAGGGTCATAAATCAAAGCTCGTAAGGGCTATCAATGAGCTATTTAATTCTATAGGATAGTGATGCTAAGGCCTTAAATAACCTATCTCATTTTTGAGAGATCACATTCCATTTGGATTTGGCACAACGATCTCGCTCGGTGCCAAAACTCAATGTGCCTCAATTCATAGGTGCACCACAGAGTAACTTTGAAACCACTGATCTTGGCATTGAATCATCAGCACCATTAGCTATGGGTGGGTAGGTGAACCCTAGTCACACCCTTGTTATGACCATAGAGACCATCCATTTTTTGCGGCCACCATATACCAAGGAGTCTCCAAGGTGCTTTAAGTGCATTTTGAGGTCGATCTTTCGAGGGACATATCTCAAAGCTCGTAAGGGATATTGATGAACTATTGAATGCTATAGGATGGTGATGCTGAGGCCTAAAATAACCTATCTCATTTTCAAGAGATCACATTTCGTTTGGATTCGGCACAATGATCTTGCTCAATGCCAAAACTAGTAGTGTGCCTCAGTTCATAGGTGCACCACAGTGTAACTTTGAGATCACTAATCTTGGCATCGAATCATCAATGCCATTAGCTTTGGGTGGGTGGGTGAACCCTAGTCATGCCCTTTTTCCAGCCATGGAGACCATCCATCATTCGCGGCCACCCCATACCGAGGAGTCTCTAAGATGCTCTAAGTGCATTTCAAGGTCTATCTTTCGAGGGTTATAACTCAAAGCTCATGAGGGCTATCGATGAGCTATCAAATGCTACAAGACGGTGATGCTGAGACCTAAAATAAACTATTTCATTTTTGAGAGATCACATTCTATTTAGATTTGGCACAACGACCTCGCTTGATGCCAAAACTCGTAGTGTGCCTTAGTTCATAGGTGCACCATAGCGTAACTTTGAAACCGCTAATCTTGGCATCAAATCGTCAGTGCCATTAGCTCTGAGTGGGAAGGTGAACCCTAGTCACACCCTTTTTTTGGCCATGAAGACCATCCATCATTCGCGGCCACCTTGTACCAAGGAGTCTCCAAGGTGCTCTAAGTGTGTTTCGAGGTCGATCTTTTGAGGGTTATAACTTGGAGCTTGTGAAGGCTATCGATGAACTGTCAAATGCTACAAGACATGATGTTGAGACCTAAAATAACCTATCTCATTTTTGAGAGATCACATTCTATTTGGATTTGGCACAACGATCTCGCTTGATGCCAAAACTCATAGTGTGCCTTAGTTCATAGGTGCACCATAGCGTAACTTTGAAATCGCTAATCTTGGCATCAAATTATTAGTACCATTAGCTCTAGGTGGGTAGGTGAACCCTAGTCACACCCTTGTTCTGATCACAGAGACCATCCATCGTCTGCGGCCACCCTGTACTAAGGAGTCTTCAAGGAGCTCTAAGTGCATTTCAAGGTCAATCTTCTAAGGCTCATAACTTGGAGCTTGTGATGGCTATCAATGAACTATCAAATGCTACAAGACGGTGATACTAAGACCTAAAATAACCTATCTCATTTTTGAGAGATCACATTTCATTTGGATTCAGCACAGTCATCTTGCTTGATGCCAAAACTCGTAGTGTGCCTCAGTTCATAGGTTCACCATAGCATAACTTTGAAACTACTGATCTTGGCATCGAATCATTAGTGCCATTAGCTTTGGGTGGGTAGGTGAACCCTATTCATAGCCTTGTTCTGGCCATAGAGACCATTCATCATTCACGGCCACCCTGTACCGAGGAGTCTCAAAGGTGCTCTAAGTGCGTTTTGAGGTCGATCTTTCAAGGGTCATAACTTGGAGCTTGTGAGGGCTATCGATGAACTATCAAATGCTATAGGATTGTGATACTGAGACCTAAGATAAAATATCTCATTTTTGATAAATCACATTCCATTTGGATTCGGCACAATGATCTTGCTTGATGCCAAAACTTGCAGTGTGCCTCAGTTCATAGGTGCACCACAACGTAACTTTGAAACCGCTGATCTTGGCATCAAATCATCAGTGCCATTAGCTCTAGGTGGGTGGGTGAACCATAGTCACACCCTTTTTATAGTCACAAAGACCATCCATTGTCCATGGCCACCTCATACTGAGGAGTCTCCAAGGTGCTCTAAGTGCATTTTGAGGTTGATCTTCTGAAGGTCATAACTCAGAGCTCGTGAGGGTTATCAATGAATTGTCAAATGCTACAAGATGGTGATGTTGAGGCCTAAAATAACCTATCTCATTTTTTAAGAGATCATATTCCATTTGGATTTGACACAATGATCTTTCTCAATGCCAAAACTCACAGTGTGCCTTAGTTTATAGGTGCACCACAACATAACTTTGAAACCATTGATCTTGGCATCAAATCGTCAGTGCCATTAGCTCTGGGTGGGTGGGTGAATCCTAGTCACACTCTTGCTCTATCCATAGAGACCATCCATTATTTGTGGCCACTCCATACCAAGGAGTCTCCAAGGTTCTCTAAGTGCATTTTGAGGTCAATTTTTTGAGGGTTATAACTCAAAGCTTGTGAGGTCTATCGATGAAGTTTCAAATGCTACAGGATGGTGATGCTGAGACTTAAAATAACCTATCTCATTTTTGAGAGATCACATTCCATTTGGAACCTTAGTCACACCCTTGTTCCTACCATAGAGACCACCCATCGTTCGCAGCCACCCCATATCGAGGAGTCTCCAAGGTGCTCTAAGTGCATTTCGAGGTTGATATTTTGAGGGTCATAACTCGGAGCTCGTGAGAACTATCAATGAACTATTGAATGCTATAGGAAGGTGATGTTGAGGCCTAAAATAACTCGGAGCTCATGAGGGCTATTGATGAACTATCCAATCGAGTCTCTTAAGTTGAGATATTTTGAAGTTATGTTGAAATTAAAAAGTTGTAGTATGAGGATAGTAACAAAGTGAAGTGCTAGTTATCAAAGATTATGAATCTATGAATGACTTGGTGGTTGGGGATAGAATCCATGGTTGAGGAGTGGAGTCCTTAACTATTTTGAGATTAGATTTGAAGTCAAGAGTTAGTTTCAAGGTTGAAGGTGGAGTTTAAAATCAGATTTGGTGTTATCAAAACCTTGTGTATGAGGTTAACAAGTGTGTCTATGTGATGATAGCACTTCAAATTATACATTTCATCAAAATTTGATAATAAAGGTTGTTAAAATATTATTCAAAAATTATTGCATTTGAATCGAACATAACAAACATAATCAAAATTAATAATATTTCATAAACATGAACAATACACATGATCCATGATAAATTGAACAATACTAGATACTAAATTAATATGTATATCATTGTGTACATAAATGAAAAAAAAATATATCAAAATACATGTATCCATAGACAAAATTTTACACAAATATATATCAAAGGTCATGTATCCATAGACAAAGTACTCAAATATATATCAAAATACATAGATCTATATACAAAATGTGGTTGATCATGCCATCATAATGTGTATAATATCAATGTTTCTATATACAATGTGGCATATGCCATCTTAAAATGTCTCATGATGCATCCTACGACAACTATACTATCCTAGGGTGCTGGTGGATGATCAAAATGTAGCCTCTTCACTACACTAGGTGGATCAGATGCCTCCTACATAAAGAAAAAAAGAAAACCCAAAGTTAGACTACTAAATTTATATGATTCTTTGTATCTAACATTGAATTACTCAAATGTATAATGATATTTTTTGTAATGAAGATTTATGCTATCAAAATTTCATAATAAATATCTCTCTCATTGACCTCTTGCACTAGTCAAGAGTCCTCTCGTATTCCCTCAGCAATGCTTGTACCTCTCTGATTGTGGGCTATATATGTTCAAATACGTTTGTCAGATGAATCTACAATTTAAACTATAACAATATAATTCATAGCATGCTAAATTTATAACCTATTTAATCATGAATTCAAACTACAACTTACTATTGTAGGGTTCTCCTCAAGAGAGAGTGGCCACATCATCAAATCTACATAACTCTCCCGTCAGACCTCATGTGCACTAGGAGTCTCCTATGAGATACAAAATAGTAGTTGTTAATATCATAGAAATTAGTTTTGAATTTATTTATGAAGATAAGGATAATAAAAAATAAATGATACTTATATATACAATGGGGCTCTCAGTGTGAATGGAAATTCCTGATGGTCTACGATGCAGCATCTGTATAGGCTCATTGCCAGTAGCCACACACTATATAAAATAAAGAATGTAATTAAAGGGATTAACAAAATTTTTTTACAAGAATGCATCGATATTTAATCAAATAGAAAGCACTTAATTACCTTTCCTTTGTCAATGTGTGCTGGCTCACCCCCTGCACTTTGTCCCCCCAGGACAGGTTGTAACTGCAAGATAAAAGAAAGATTAGCAACCATATATGCTACAATATCAAATAGAAAAAAAAATGAAAACACAACATAATGTACCATAGATGTCTCAAGGCAAAATGAAATGGCTGAGAGTGTGGCATCATCAATTTTTTTGAGCTCCTCCTCGGTCATCAACTAAACATGAATGAAGATCACATACATATAAAAGTCAATATGGCTTAAAAATTAAAATTACTCTATTATAAAAATTAACTTTAAATCACATATGTCATGAAAAAAAATATACATGTACTGACATCAAAGGATTCCATGCCTCTTCATTCACCTCCTCTCTCGCATCAGGGTCTGTAGCCTATGCATGTGTGTCTAGTGTATCCTTGTCTAATACAAAATGATACTCAAGAAGATCACCTATGGGACTCAAGCAAATATTCTTGCATGTAATGCAAGTGTGAGGCACAAAAATGTGTGATGAGCTAGCCGATGATGAACTGGCACTAGCATTATCAACATGAGGAGGCATGACTGACCTAGCCTAAGATATCATTAGGCTACTCAACCTATGAATATCTCTGATGGTTTGAGAGCTAGCCTCTGTCATAATATCTGGATGCTACACTCGAGGAGGGGGGGAGATATTAGTGGGGTGGACAAAAGTACTAGCTTTCTTTTGCTAGAAAGAGGGTCTATCCTAAGGAGCTCCTAGTCCTAAGTGCATGTTGGGCTTCATGCTCCAATAGTTCACTTTAAGTTTCAACACAAATTCTACATATAATTTTCTAAGGAAATAAAATGGTATGTCTAAATTGCCATGTGGAGGGATATCGAAGACCATCCACCAACGATCCCAAAAGTTTGCACGTATGGCATAATTTGTGCATCATTTAATCGATAGTTTGGATTTTTTTGGGTCGACCAGTAAACCAATTTTTGGGTTTGCAAAAAGGCTAGCCAAATCGTCTTTGGTTATGTTGAGGACCGAAACCTCATCATAATCCAAACCATCACCAAACATCTCATGAATTTCATCATGCCAATGAAGAGAGGCATTTTGTTGGTTTGTAAGGGTTTTAGTGTTATCCACTATGGTGTTTAACATGGATAACATAGGAGCCAATGCAGGTACATTATTATATGTTCTATGCAAACCTCTCAACTCGGTGAGATTTTCATTTATCAAATCCTCGATCTGAGGAGGCTTTTGAGGGGGTAGAGGATCATTTGGTGGACGATTTTGTGGGGGTACTAGATTTTTTAGTGGGGGGTTATGAGAAATATTATTCCCTACCTTAGTGTCATCATTCTGATCAACCATTCCTATTGAATTGAAAAACGTAATATATATTGAATTTTTTAAAAAAATTTAACCATTTAAAAAAAAAAACCCAAGATTCAACTAAATCAAACAAAATCATCCTAAAATCTATTGAATTTAGGTTAAAAATGAGTTGGAAAAAGAAGAAGCATGCCTTAATATCTGATATCTGATCTTGAATCATATATCCTATCGCTCTTACATCACTAGCCCCAAATTAATGTAATAAGAGGGCCCATGGGTCTATGTTTTTATTTTATGTTATGCGCAAGTATCGGATATTCGATAGTATATGGGATATCTGATATGCCAGTAATATTATATATTAATTATAGTATATAAAATCTTACATTTTTATTATTATATTATATAATATATATAATATATTACATTATATTATATTTTATATTATATTATATTATATTTTATATTATTATATATATATTATATTACATTACTATATATTATAATATAAAATATTATATTATATTATTATATTATTATATTATATTATTATAATGTAATAAATTATATTTTATATATATTATATTACATTATATTATATTTTACATTATAATATAATACATTATAATATTATTATATTGTTATAATAGTATTATGCTAATTATTGGATATCTGATATGTGATCGAATATCCGATATCAAATCAGATATTCGATGTCAAATCGGATATCCGATAAGGCTCAGCCTTACCTTCCAGGTTTGGTACTTGGATAGGTGAAAAATAGTCAAAGCGAATTTTGAGGCACTTTTAGACGTCTTCAAACTCTATTTTTTTCACATCGCCACTTTTTGGCACTCCATGATCCTACACATACCCTATAATTTCCTTGTACACAACAACACACTCACTTGGGGATGTTGGATGTATAGTATGTCTGCTAGAAAATGAAACCATTTGTGTATACCAATCTTAGTTAACTAAATTTTACATTTGTTTAATAATATATAAGCCATTTAACACATTTATTTCATCCATTCATTCTATGGAAAGTTATTACAATAGAAAGCTTCATTATACTTGTGGAAAAATTGATGCCTGCAATCTTTATTATTTGTTTTGGATATTCTTATTCCTTCTTTTTTCAGCCATATTTGTTCATGTTACTACACTATGTAAGAATACTCATAAATAACGCTCTATTTTCTTCCCCAAAAAGTCCTATTGTAACAAAAACTTCACTATACTTGTATTGAAATTTCTACCTACAATCTTTATTATACATGGCCAAAATTGTTGTTTCTTCTTTATTCAGCCATATCTTTTCATGTTTCTACACTATGTAACAATACTTGTAAGTAATGCTTGTGTGTAGGACAATGTGAAAATACTAATGATGATGATAAAAAGTTGATTGTTGCTAATAATATGTCTACATATAGGTAGGTCATATTTATTGAATGGATGTTGGTTGAAGATCTAATGAATGGACACTAAATGGTAAGGTTGGAGGAAGATTGTTAGAGGTGTGACATTGCCTTGATAGATGTTGATTAATTGTTTTTTGACTATTGAATCCTAGGAAAAGATCATTAGGAAGTGGATTTATTGTTAATGGAAGATGCCTCTAATGTATTCTCAATGTGATGAAATGAAACTTAGATTAGATAGATCCTAAAAGATTGAACAATTTTGGTAGACACTTTGCATCACATGTAGTATATGGTATTGATGGCATTTCACATTCTAGTGAGAAATAATATATAGTTTCAAAAATACAAAACTTAATTCTTGAATGGTAAGGCATATATAGGATTTCCTTAAGTCTCTAGCCTTTAGAAGCTAGAAAACGATACCCAAAAGTATTTTTAAAATTCTAAGTTTCTAGTTCAAATTCTGGTATGGATGCAAGTTTGAGATTTGGATTCAAAATTCGTCTATATTTTTTTAGGCTTGGGCTAAAATTCATTTTGGGTTTATCCATACAAAAACATATTTTTTTAAATATATGTATGTCTGTATATATATGCAACAAGAAATAGATCCATACTTGAATTTGCTAATAGTAAAGGAACATAGCAAAAAACAAAACCAAATCTATGTTTTAGTTTAAAAGGACATTAACTACATCACTTAGCCATACACACAACTTGATACACTTGCTTGATCACATGCATGGAAAGTACTTCCATATGAAGGGTACAATTTGATAATGAAAGGAATTGTCAAAAGATAGGTGTAGCTATCTAAATTTTAATTTTGTATCATCAATTTAGATGTCACCTATTGTCAATTTGGATTTCCTTTATAAGAAATTTTTCACTTTCATACAAAAATGAATAAATGACATATAAACATCTTTTTTGGTCTTTTCATGGTCACAATAAGGTTGGGAGGCCAAAAAAACACTTTTAACAAGTCTAAAAAAATGTTCTAAGACCAAATCTAACCATGATCTAGATAGAAAATTCTTTAGAATTCACTGCAAATTATGCCTGTGTTCCTCTGATAGAATTTGCAGCAAATTCATAGCTCTGCAAGAGAATTTGGAGAGAATTTGACAAGGAACAAACTTTGTATAGAAGTGAACCAGACTTTGAGGGTTGCTGGAGAGAATTTGGTAACTTAGAAAAAAAATGATGGTCATCATGAAAAGAGTGAAATATGAAAATGCCTTGGGGCACTCATATCATGAAATACTTGGAATTTGGAACAAGGTCTAACCTCAAATTACTTATTTTTTTCATATAATGAAGTCCTTGAAGTACTAAGCAATGATAAAATGTATTCTTGGACTCAACACCTGACTGAATAGTTAAAGTCCTCTAACTTCTTGAGGAAGTGTTATGATAAATAATGACCTCCAGTATCTAGGGGTATTGTTATGATAAATTTCTCTAGTCTACTTAGCATTGTCATATTTAAGTCTTTGAAAATCTTAGAACATTAATCTAAAACAATTTCAGGCCAAGTTCCAAAAAAGATATTATCAGCTTCCTATTGTATGTGTGCATATAAGTTTCTGCTTTTTGTAGAGGTGATAGATAACTTCCTACCACGGATTACATTATATTTTATCTTTTCGTAACTACCATCTCATGAGTTATTCTTGTTATTTTCCTTTGTATGCAACTATTCAAGTACCATGACCCATAGAAATGAATACTTTTAGATGGAAAACAACTTGAATATAAATTTCATCATAAGCTCAAACATATCTGATCAAACTTATTAAACCTTTACAAGCTATTTCACCAAATATATCAACAATATTTTCCAGCTCATCTTGGCATTTGTGATGTAGTTATTACCATCATCTTGATCATTAACATGTCATCATGTTTAGAAGAGGAGATGCAAGTTGTACACATAGAAAATAACTCCAAACTTCCATCCACTACTTTCAAAAGTTTAATTTTTTCCATCAAGACACTTAACACATAAGTGAACCATGATATACCAAATTAGTAAGATTGTAAGATATGTTCCAAATAAAGGAGGGAAAGATTCAACAATTTAAATTTTGATTATGTGTCATCGTATAATTTGACAAAGTTGAAATGTATCTAATCATCTAGTCAATATCACATTTGGAACTCGTAATTGTATGTTTCATACATAATAAGAAATCATGTAAGATACTTTATTGAGGTTGCACAACCATATCTTCCCACGTATAATCCCACCTCCTTAAGCCATTTAAATCCCTAACATAAAACTGTCATTAACATTAAGACAAAGAGGTTTAATAAACTAAGGGTTAATTAAATTTAAACCTAAGCTTAGAATCAAGATGGGAGCACATGTTCAAAATTCAAATCTAGAGATGGGCGGGAAGTCACAGGGAAGTGAATCTTGGACACTAGGCACACAGGAGGGGATCCAGGCAGGCAGCGGAGAGGAGTCAGGGGATGGGGAGCCATGTGAGGACATACTTGGGAATCTCCCAAAGAAATGGGCCTCACTCTTTGGTGTCAAGCCATCTGGTAAGTCCTCTTTCCCTTCGATTAAGGTTGTGTCAAGCCTGGAAAAGGGTTCTTGCATGATTTCTATTCCAGATGAGATTTTTGACCACAGTATTGCCTCTATGGCCTCAACACTCGTCGAGAAGTTTATTGGCCCAAGAACAAACATTGATGTGGTTTAGGCCTACACTTTGAAAAAATGGAGCTTGAAAGGTTAGGTCAGTGTCACTGCAATGGCTAAGGGTTTTCTCTCTTTTGAGTTCACCTTTCAAGAGGACATGGTTGACATTTTGTGTGAAGGCCCCTGGAGCTTTGGGAGGGCCACCCTGGTGCTTCAAAATGGTCATCTAAATTGGACTTAAATGAATCATTCTTACAACAAGCTCTAGTATGGGTCAGATTCCCTGAGTTGCCATTGGAGTTCTAGAATGAGGATGTCTTTAAGGGAGTGGCTAGTTCTTTCAGAGAGCTTCCACACATCGACCCTATTACAACTTCTAAGAGTAGGTTGACTTATGCAAGGTTCTGTGTAGGTGTAAGGGAACGGGATGATATGCCTAAAGTGGTATGTTTTTAGCCCAAACTTGGCACTCATATCCAGCAGTTGGACTATGAGAGTGTCCATTTTGGGTGTTTTCATTGTCTTAAAATAGGTCATAAGGCTTTTCAGTGCCTGAAAGCTAAGAATGCTAAGAAGAAGAACCCTCCTTCTTCACAAACGAGGGTAAATAAAGTTTGGAAAAAGAAGACCACTAATCAAGGCTAGAAGGGCCTTTCTCCGGAGACCTAGAAAGTTGTAGATGCTCCTAATATGACTAACCAAGAGCCTCAAAGTAGGGCAAGAAAAGAAGGGGATTTAGTCAAGTCAGGACCGAGTCCCTCTTTACCTTTAAATGCTTCTCAGCCGATTGAGGATGACAAAGTTAAGGATAGGACCCTCATGCTTGGACAAGCGAAAGGTAAGTTTTCCTCGCAAAAAGGTTTTAAGGAGTTTGGAATGGACCATTTCCCCAACGAGGAAGAGCTTGAACTATGTTCCACAGAGGAGGAAAAGGAAAGAGAAAATAAGGAAATTATCGTCTTTTAGGACCCAGAGGAAAACTTGGTTTCCACTAGAGAAGCAACGACTAGAACAGGAAAAAAGGAGGACTTGGTGAAAGATCTGGACCAAAGGGTAGATCTTCTCAGCACCCCAAAGAATGGTAACAAGGCTTCTAGATCCTTGAAGTTTGAAAAGAAGGGAGAGACACCCAAGAAGAATCAAATTAGAGATCCATCTAAGGCTTCTCCTGTGGTGACTAGGAGCAACTACAAACCAAATGTGGGCTCTATTACCAAAGTAGGTAGAAAATCAGAGAGGGAGTCCAAAGAGGATGTGGTGATTGGGTGCCAAAGCACTCTGAAGGAATTTTATAAGAATAAAAAATGAAGATCATCTCATGGAACATTAGGGGCCTAAATGGTGCCCATAAATAGGAAATTATTAGGAATCTCATCAGAGACCAAAGACCTGATATTTTGATGATCCAAGAAACAAAAATGAAAAATGATTCATTGAGAAAAATTAAGTTCAATAACCTGATGAGCAAGGAGGCCTCAGACTCTGATGGAGCCTCTGGGGGTCTGCTGACATTATTCAAGACCAAAATTTTCAAGGTGGAATCAGTCTTCAATGTAGGTAACATTCTTTTTTGTAAAGTGTTCCATATCCAGTCCAATGAATTTTGGTTTTTGCTCAATTTATGTGCTCCCAATAACAAGAGAGATAGAAAGTACTACTGGTCTAGAGCAGAAGGGTTGGTATAGAATACCAACATGAAGAAAGGAATTATTATGGGAGACTTCAATACCCCTCTTCTAGACAAGGAGAAGAAGTGTGGTCTGCCTCAGGACTGGGACAACAAGCATGATCTTTCTAACTTCATCAATGGATTGACTTTTTTGGATCTGGACCTTATGGGAGGTGACTTCACTTGGTCCAATAAACACATAGTCAAGGATTGTATTCAAGTTAGACTGGATAGAGCTCTCATTTCTCCTAATTGGCTGTAGTCTTCCTCTTGCAAGTTAGCTATTTTTCCTAGAGTTGGGTCTGACCACTCCCCCATTTCCCTCTCGATTGTTCCTTTTGATCCCTTTAGACCTCCTCCCTTTCATTTTGAGAAAATGTATACTTCTATTTTGAGAAAATGTGGACTTCCTACCCCGACCTTTTAGAAAGAATTAAGGTCTGGTGGAGCATAGAAGTGGAAGGCACTGCAATGTTCAGGGTTGCTAGAAAACTCAGCTATGTTAAAAGGATGGTTAAAGCTTGGAATAAGTCAAATGTTGGTCACATATTCTCTCTTAAAGAGGATCTCTTTGCTAATCTCTCTTCTATCCAAGCCTCCATTCAAGAAAATGGGTATGATGCCTCAAACAGGGAAGAAGAGTTGTCCATCCTGTCTGATTTACATGACATTATTAGTGAAGAGGAAAAGTTTTGGAGGCAAAGATATAGAATCAACTGGCTCAAGGAAGGAGACTAGAACACAAAGTTTTTCCATTTATCAACTCTTAAACATAGAGCAAACAACAGGATTTCTGGCTTGAAGAAAGACTAGCGTGTGCTAACAAAGGAAGAAGATATATCAAATGAAATTTTGTCTTTTTTCTCCTCCTTGCTATCTTGGGATCCTTTTCTCTCTAAAGTGGACTAGGATGATATTGTTTCTTGTATTCCTCAGATCCTCCTATTGCACCATAATAATCTACTCCGGGCCATTCCTTCTAATTTTGAAGTAAGAGAAGCTCTTTTTTCTCTTTTGATGGATAAATCGCTTGGCTCTAATGGCTTTCCCACCTTCTTTTTCCAAATGTGCTAGCCTATCATTATGAAGGATGTTGTGAAAGCGGTTTAGGAATTCTTTGGAGCCAGAAGTATTCTGAAGGAAATAAACTCTACATTCTTAGTTCTTATTCCAAAAGTGCCTAGAGCTGACACTTTGGATAAGTTTAGACCCATCAATTTATGAAACTCCTTTTATAAAATCATCTTCAAGGTTCTCACTTCGAGGTTGCTTAAGCTTCTCCCCCTAATTATTTCTCAACAAAAATATGGTTTTGTTTCGGGCAGATAGATTCTAGATTTGATCATTATGGTGCATGAAGTGATTCACTCTATGGAAGCTAGAAAGAGAGAAGGGATGCTACTCAAACTAGACATGTCCAAAGCTTATGATTGGGTTGATTGGTCTTTTTTGGATTTGGTGTTGAAGGCATTTGGCTTTGATGTCAAATCATGCAAGCTAATCTCCCAGCTGGTCACCACTCCCTCTCTAGCTGTTTTAGTTAATGGATCCCCCTCTAATTTCTTCAAACCCACTAGAGGCCTATGTTAGGGGGATCCTCTATCATCTATTCTCTTTATTATCCTAGCAGAATGCATTGGTAGACTCATGGAAAAGAGAAAGAAAGAAGGAAGGATCAAAGGGTTTAAACCCTCTTCCAAATGCACCTCCTTTACACATCAACAATTTGTAGATGACACTATGGGTGGAAAGGCCTCGATCAAGGAGGCAAAGGCTATGAAAGACACTTTGGACACCTACTCTAGAGGGTTAGGGAAACTCATCAATTGGGACAAAATTTCTATTTTCTTTATCAATACTCCGGAGGAAAGACAAAAGAGAATCTCTAGAATCCTGGGATGTCAGGTGGGGAAGCTTACTTCTACCTACCTTGGTCTCCCCTTGGGAATGACCCCTTCAGATTCCTTCTGGAATGGCATCATGGCAAGGTTCAGTAAGAAATTGGCAAGCTAGAAAGGAGCCATTCTTAGCCAAGCTGAAAAATGTCAACTAGTTAAATCCATCCTTCAAAAGTTTCTGATATACGCTCTAAGCCTTTTTACCATACCAGTGAAATATGCTGAGAGGATGGAGAAAATCCAGAGGGATCTTTTGTGGATAGGAGCTAAAAGGAACAAAAGGTACCCCCTTGTTGCATGGGACAAAGTTTTTCTCCCCAAGAAGAATGGAGGTCTGGGAATTAAGAAGCTCATTCACCTCAATAGGGCCCTCCTGGAAAAGCAAATCTAGCTCATCTTTAGCAGCACAGAGGATTGGAGAGACACTGTAGTTAATAAGTATATAAAGAGTCCCTCTATTCAGTTCACCCTCTTTAGTGAGGACATCCCAAGAGGTTCTATTGTTTGGAATGGTTTCTTAAAAGCCAGGGACTTGGCTAACTCAAAAGTCTCTTGGAAGCTAGGTAATGGGGAGGACATTCTATTCTGGTCAGATAGTTGGCTTTCTCAGGCCCCCCTTATGAACAATCCTAGTTATGGGTTTTGGGCTAATGATTGCATCAACCTTTTTATAGAACCAAACAGGGTTGGAGGGACCTTTCCATTATCTCAATAGACCTCAAACCAATCATGATCATGCTTAATTCCTTGTCCCTTAGCAACAATAAGGATGAACTAGTTTCGAGGGATAATGCCAATGAGATCTATTTGGTTGCCTCTGGCTACTCTACTTTATGGAGCTTAAAAGAGTCTCCCCCTTGGTTGAGGGCTTGGATCCCTGGCCTTACACCAAAAGTCAACATGTTTTTTTGGTTGGCTCTTCAAGACAAAACTCTAACCTAGGAAAATCTCATTAAAAGTGGTCACACCATGCCCAGTAGATGTGTTTTGTGTAAAGAATTGGTGGAGATGGGCAATCATATGTTCATTCACTATTCTTTCTCTAGGACAGTTTGGGGCATCCTCACCCAGGACTTAGGCTACCGCTGGTGCTTTCCTTCTAACCTCCTAGACTTTTTCTATCAATGGCATGGCTTGTTCAATGGGTCTGTCTTGAAGGAAATTAGCTCCTGGATCTTGCCTCATTTTTGTTGGAGCATATGGAAGGAGAGAAGCAATAGGATTTTCAGAGATAGGGAGGAGCCGACTTTACTTGTTGGAAGAAAGATTTTTAGTAACATAAAGGAAAAATTTTTTATGAGGAAGGGGGGAGAATTTGAGATAGGAGGTAGGATCAAGGAGAAGGTAAAAGATAGTTTGAGGAAAAGACAGGAAACCAAGTGGTTCCTTAATGAAAATGGAGATAGTATCATAGATTTTTCTCTCACCTTGGGATTTCAAACCAATCATTTTGCAGAAGCAAATTCTGCATGCAATGTTGTAAAATTGGCTTTTGAAATTGGTGTCACCAATTTATGGCTTGAAGGGGATTCAAATAACATTATAAAGTTCATCATTGGAAACTCACATCCATCATGGATGATTGTGAATCTAATTGATGAGACTCATGAGACACTCACCAAATTAAATAGAATCCATGTCACTCATATTTTTCAGGAAGCAAACATGGTTGTTGACAGGTTTGCGAACATTGGGGTTGGCGCAAACCAAAAATTGACTTGGCTTCCCAAAATTTGTTTGTCAATGGATGTTAAAAGTTTGATTGACTTGGACAAGATCCAAGGAAGTACAAAGAAAATCAAGCTATAATTATGATTATGAAGGTTTTAAGAAATAAGGGTACTTCCAAAAATGGAAGCATGGGAAATCGTAACTGTAGTAATTTATTATTGATTAATCGACACACTTTGTGGGTTTTTTTAAGAATTCACTTCTAGAACAATAGCAAGGCTATTTTTCTTTGGATATTGCTTACTCTCGGTGGTCCCTTTCAGTCACACAATGAGGAGCACATGAGTAAAGAGGGTGTGCAGTGTGTAGAAATGGTAGGCGAAAGGTGTAGAAAGTAGTCGATGGGAGATTTTGAGAAATGGAGAAATAGGGAGAAAGTGTGGGAAAAGCTAGAAGGGGGGGGGGGAACCAATTATATCATGAAGCTGCATGGTTTTGATCAGAAGGTGACCAAAAGAATGGTGGGGTCTTGGAAGGATGGCAGGGTGAACGTGAACAAGGTCTACTTCTGAATCATGAAGGAGGTGATTGCGACTATCACCAAAATCCCTATCGAGGGTTTAAAAATTTTCAGGGATAAGAAGCTTCCGGCCAATATAGTTAAGGACTTTGTGGAGAGTGAGAAGGAACTGAAGACACTAAGAAAGATTGACACCTACTATGTCCTTGACTCCATGAAGAAGTGGTGGAGGTATGTTCTAAGAGTTGTTATAGAGTACATAACGTTGGTCCCTAGGTTTGATAGAGCTCATACCCACCACTTTGTTATATTGAATCATTTTTGGCATAATGCTAAAATTTCCTTTCCATATTATTCGTTAACCTCGATGAGAAAGGCGGTGGATATCTTCAAAAAGAAGCCGACCATAAACTTAGCTCTGCATGAGGGGCTGCTGCTACTTTTCCATGAGCACTTCAAGGCTCAGACTATAAGCATCGCTCCCCCTCAAGCAAAGAAGGCAGAGTTTGGTAGCTCTAGTTACTCCTCTAACTTAGATGAAATTTAGAGCCTCAGCTCTGAGGAAGGATGGATCTCTTCTTCGGGGAAATTAGCCACTCACCAAGCTAAAAAATTGCCCTCCCCCATAACCCCTAGTAGAAAAAGCTCTAGGGATCTTGGGAAAAAGCCTCCTGAGAAGGATGAGGAGGGAGTCAGCGATGATGAGGAGGAGCTGAAGTCTAAGGAGGTGGTTAAGGAGACATATGAGGAAATTAAGGATGAAATTGGTATGAAGAAATGCAAGAGGGAGAGTTTGGAGGAAGTGTGCTCTCATTTTGAGGAGGCGTTTGTGCTGCCCCTATCTCCTGTGCACCTTCAAGACCAACCTGAGGAATAGAAAGAGGAGAATGTAGGGTATGTGAAAGGGGAAGTGTAGGTCAATGATAGAAGGAAAGCGTGGCTAAACTTTAATGTCAAGACTTCAAAGATGGGCATCTTTAGGGAGGCCATGAATCTCCAAATCCTTGTGGAAAATCAAAAGGAACAATAGTTGGAAGAACTCATTGACCCAGCAATAGTGGCTATTTCAAACAAAGCCAAGGAGACAAGGATGAACCTCTTGAAAAATGCTCATAATAGTATGATTGAAAATTTTAGATCAATCAAATGGCTTTTCCAAAACCTGGAGGAGGTCAAAGAATAGGTGAGACATATTGAGGCAACAAGGAATGGGATGGATGCTAATAGGAGGACAGATTCACCTGATAGGCTTAGTTTGGTGGAAAGAAGGATACACAATCTGGAGAACTACAATCAAAACCTTGTAAATCATATGTTCACTTTGTTGAGCTCCATTAACGACAACATCATCTCTCTTACAGGTTGGATCAAAGATAGAGAAATGTAGGATGATGAGGAAGGAAAAGATAGGGATGAAGCCAGAATAGAGGATGACTCTACAAAGGACAACACCATTTCTAATTAGGACTAGGGGACCAAAGGGTGCAACCTCTAGAAGAAGATGAGAACCAACTAGCCTCTGAGGCTATTTAGGTTATGCAAGAGCTGTAGCAAAAGAGCAAGGAATAACTCTCGCTTGTTCTTTTGTTTTTCTTTGTCTTTTGGCTTTTGGTTTGGCTTTAGGCCATGGTTTTTCTTGTCTTTTTTCCTGGTCTTTTGCTTATTATTAGCCTTATATATTTTAACTATTGGGTTTTAGTATCCCTGTAAAACCTGTTTATCTAATCAAAAACATTAAGACTAAGAGATTATCAACCGACCACACTCATTGCACAACTTGGAAAGGGAAAACCTCCAATGAACCTAAGAGAAGTGTGCTAAAAAAACATAATAGATTTTGCTCGACAACTACTATTACTGAGCACTAGTTTAGCTCAGTACAAAGTCGTGCTGAGTGGTAGGAAGATAGTGCCCAGCTAGCTTGGCACAAGAAGACACCGAGTGAACTCAACACTTGGGCACCTTAGCACATGAAAATGCTGAGTGAGCTCGATAACCAAAGGGTATTGAGTGAGCTTAGTCTCCTCTATGAGGTGAAGCTCAACACAAGACTATGTTGAGTGAGTTCGGCAACCAAAGGGTGCCAAGTGAGCTTGGTAGGGTTTGTAGAGAGGAAACTTAGTCGAGTCTAGACTGAGTGAGCAGAGTGACAAACTACCATTAAAATGAAGAGAGAGCCAAAGGATGAAGATTTCAACAATGATATTCTCTAATACAAAATAGCATGTAATGATGAATAGAAGAAGAGTGACAATAACAAGATATGTTTTCCTGCTTGATAGCTTGCTTTCTATTCAAATATGATTAAAACTATTACAAAATCTAGGAACATGCAGGTTCAACTACAAAATCCTAAAATCTTAAACCTAATAAAACTTAAAACTTAAACTTACAACTCTAATGGCTACATTCAACAATGCTTGGAGAAATCACTGCATCATAGGTAGAACCAACATATCTTATAGAATGAAAAAAGATCCAACACTTGCAACTCATGAAGTTGAAACCCTTCTGTCTTTTGAACTCTTTACTTTGATCTGATGATCTATTTGCTTCTCTACAACTACTTCAATCCTTCTCTCTACTCTTCTTTACAACTTCTCTCTAACTCTACTAACTAGTTGAAAAATAGATCAGATAATTTCATTTTATCTTCTTTCCAAAAATGTTTCCCTCTCAAATTTCAAACTCACCTACCTACATTCAAGTCTCTGATGCCATTAGGGTGGTAGGTGGGCATTTGGCTCTAGGGGCAACTGTCTCCAGCATTAAATTCCAACACTCCCGCTTTCTCCTAAGCTAAACAAAACAAGGATCACTCCTGATTCATATCAACTACACCAAGACTCTCTCTTAGGTGTACAAAAGTTCCAATGCCTAATGGCTTTGTGAAAATGTAGGCTAACTACTACTTAGACTTGCAAAATTCCATTTTTGATATCCTCATTCTCCACCAACTCTCTGATGAAGTGATATCTGATCTATATATGCTTGCTTCTCTCATGGAAGACTATATTTTTGAACAATGCAATTGAGGAGATGTTGTCACAATAAATTGTGGTTCCATCCTCTTGCCTTTCATTCAAATTTTTCAAGATCCTTCTTAACCAAATAACTTGACATGTTGTTGCATTCATTGCTATGTATTAAACCTCTACTGTAGATTGAGCAACAATAGGTTACTTCTTGGGTGCCCATGAAATTGCACTCAATCCCATATGGAACATGTATCTGGAAGTACTCTTCTTATCATCTAAACTTCTAGCCCAATCACTATCTGTGGAACCAATCAACTTGAAATCATTTACAATAGTATACAAAATTTCAAATCCCTTGGTACCATTCACATACCTTAGGATCCTCTTTCCCACTTACCAATGGGAATCCTTTGGTGTTTCCATAAATTTGGAAATCAAACTTACTACATGCATTATGTTTGGCTGAGTTGTAGTCAAATACATCAAAATTCCAACCATGTTCTTTTATAGTGTTGAATTCACACTTTTTCTGCAATCTTCCTTGCTCAATTTCAGACCTAGTATTGTTGGTGTTGGGGCTACCTTACTGTTTTGCATTTCGAATCTCTCCAAGATCTGCCCTGCATGCTTTTCTTGAGAGATGAAGATGCCATCATGCATTTGTTTTACTTCTATGCCTAGAAAGTACTTCAAGAGACCTAGGTTTGTCATTTCAAATTCATTTTTTATGGCCTTTTTGAACTCACCTATTAGGATAGTATCATTTTTGGTGAAAATTAAATCATCAACATACAAGACAACAATCATCACATTACCATTTTCTGCCTTGATGTAAAGTGTGGGCTCACCATTGCTTTTGATAAAGCCATTTCTTATCAAATATGAGTCAGTCTTATTGTACCATGCCCGTGGAGCTTTTTTGAGCCCATTTAGAACTCTCTTCAATCTATACACTTTGTGTTCTTCACCTACAACTTCATAACTAGGTGGTTGCTTCACATAAACTTCTTCCTTCAATACACCATTCAAGAAGGTGGACTTCACATCCATTTGTGTTGGGCTGCAATTTCTATGATAGCATGCATAATTTCTATTCTTGTAATTGGGGCATATGTCTCATCATAATCTCTACCATACTATTGCTTGTACCCCTTGACCACTAAATGTGCCTTATGCCTATCTATTTTTCTTTCAGCATTGCACTTGGTCTTGTAAACCCATTTCACTCCAATTACTTGATTCTTGGGAGGAAAAGTCGTTAACTCCCACATCTCATTCCTTTCAATATCATCTATTTCCTTATCCATGGCATTACACCATTTCTCTTCATTCATAGCTTCCTCAAAATAAATTGGATCACTATGAGAAAATAGTGCAAAATTTACACTCTCATCATAATCTTCCTCATACCTTTCATCTTGGTATATCTCCTTTAGACTCTTGGTATTTCTTAGCAATAGGGAGGCGAGAGTGGGATCTAAATTTGTAGTATTTCTACTGCTACTATTTTGCATACTAGCTCAAGGTTTTCTTGAAGTGCTTGGAGGTGTTGCTCAGCATGTTAAGGGCTACTTCTCTTTTTTCCTTTTTCTGCAATCTATATTTTCTGCTCCATCTTCTTGCTGATCACCAATGTCATCTTCTTCCTCTTCAATAGTAGGCACTTTACTTTAAGTGCTTGAGGATTCATCTACGGAGCCATCTTATGACTAATTTTTAAGAAATTCCAATCTTTTGAAATGATGATCTTCTTGTCAATTGGATCATATAGCCTATAAGCCTTTGATTATGAGTTGTACCTGTGAATATGTACTTCAAACCTTTGTCATCCAACTTTTTTTCTTTAATCCTTAGGCACATGTGCATATGCTTAACATCCAAACACTCTCAAGTGCTCAATTGTCCATCTGTCCTTTAACTTAGCCTCAAGAGGAATCTTGTCACGAACTGATTTTGTAGGACACCTATTGATCAAGTATACTACTATTGCTATAGCTTCTCCCCAATATTTAGTTGGGAGCCCTTTTTCTTTCATCATACTAACCATTTCAATAATGGTCCTATTCTTCCTCTCAACCACTGCATTTTGTTGTGGAGTATAATTGGCTCTAAGCTCTTTTCTTATGCCATTTTTCCTAAAAAAATTTACAAAAATATTAGAGGTATACTCCCCTCCTCTATCTAATCTAAGGACCTTAATATAGTGTTCACATTTGTTTTCAGGCGGGGCTTTAAATTCAACAAATTTATCAAATGCTTCAGATTTGTTCTTCAAAAAATACACCCATGTCCTATGACTGAAATCATCTATGAATGTCATAAAATAAGTACTCCCCCCAATAGAAGTAGTTTGCATAGGGCGTACCAAATTAGAATGCACCAATTCTAATGGTGCTCTAGCCCTTCTAGAATTTATAGAATTAAAGGGAAGCCTATGTTGCGTACCCAATATGCAAGCCTCACACTTGTCATATGAATTTACAATGCTGGGCAAACCATTTACCATTCTTTTTTTGGACAAGAAAACTAAACCAGCAAATCCAAGATGTCCATACCTGATATGCCAAAGCTTTGAGGGGTCTTCAATCATCCTCCTAAGAGCTTATTTCTAATGTACTATTGTACATACATGCTTGGGAGGTGTAGCACTAACTTGAGAAGAGAAACATGTCTCTATTCTCAATTGGAACATTTGGTTCTTTTTCATTTGGACTACTACAAGTAATCTATTGCTCCCATCCTTCTCATGAATGACACACTTTTCATTTTCCATCACCACCTTTTTATCCATTTTGAATGAGTTTTCCAATGCTCATCAAGTTGTGCTTCATATTGGGGGCTAAATACACATTTTGTATCTCCCTCTTCTCACCTTACTTGGTGCAAACCATAATAAATATTTTTCCCACTATGGGAATGGTTTCATTATTTCCAATCTTAATTTCAGACTTAAAAGTCTTATCAATGAAAGAGAATAGATTTTCATTACCACTCATGTGGTTTTTACATCCGCTATCAAGGTACCATACCTTAGGGCTTCCTTCTGCACCAATGTTACACATGATGAAGGCTATGGGATTGTTTTCATTTCCCATGTTCACATCAGCCACATTAGCATTATGGTTTGACTGATCATGCTACTTCTTCCAACATTCACTTGCATAATTCCCATACTTATGACAGTAGTAGCATTTGAAATTACTCTTGTTGGAGTTGTAATTCTTCTTACCTCCTCTAGAGCTATTTTGAGAGGTGCTTGGTCCCTCTTGGTTATTTTCTCTTCTTGAGACTTTTGCACCAGCATTCCTTTGACCATTCCTTCCATGACCTCAACTTCTTGAGCCTCTACCAAAGCCATTTCTACCACTCCCCCTACCTCTTGAATTCTCTTGAGCCTTGAAACACTACTCTTGGGAAGTTGTAGCTGACCTGTTAACCCAGTGTTCATGGGTTTGAAGAGTTCCCATCAACTCATCCATGGTTAGTGTAGTGAGGTCTTTTGCCTCCTCTATGGTCATGAAAAGGTTGTTATATTTTTGAGGTAAACTCCTCAATATGTTCTCTACAATCCTCTGCTCTACATATTCTTCTCCATTTGACTTGAGCTGGTTTATCAAATTGGAGACTCGTGACCTAAACTCTACAATAGGTTCATTGTCCCTCATCTAAATGTTCTCAAACTCTCTTTTGATCATCTATAGCTTTACTACTTTGACCTTATCAGTCCCCTTGAATTTTGTCTCAAGGATATCCCATGCTTCCTTTGCATAATTTTTTGCTACAATCTTGGGAAAAACTATCTCTTTCATTTTTGCCTCAATTAGATTTAATGCCTTTGCATCCTTTCTCCTTTACTCTTTCAATTGATTTTTTTGTGGATTTGAGAGGGTAGCATACATTGTTGGGACTGTAACATCATTAAATGCATGGATCAAAAACTCCCACAAATCATTCACAACCATTATGGTTTTCATCTTCTTTGCCCATGTATCATAGTTTTGTCTATTAAAGGATGGTGGCTACTACCATATCTTTCCTGCATCTCCTTTCATCTTAGATATCCTAGAAAAAAAGATGCCTTAACTCACTATGGATGTGGGGCCTCAAAGCTTTGATACCATGAGAGAAGTATGCTCACAAGACATAACAAATTTCCCTCAGAAACCACTATTGTCGACTGCTAGTTTAGCTCGACACAAAGTGGTGCTGAGTGGTAGGAGGATGGTGCCAAGATAGCTTGACACAAGAAGACACTGAGTAAACTTGGCACTTGGACAACTCTACACACAACAATACCAAGTGAGCTTAGCAACCAAAAGGTACTGAGTGAGCGCGGTCTCCTTTATGAGGTGAAGCTTGGCACAAGACTATGCTAAGTGAGCTTGGCAACCAAAGGGTGCCAAGTGAGCTTGGTAGGGTCTATAGAGAGGAAACTAAATCAAGTCTAAACTGAGTGAGAAAAGTGACAAACTTCCATTAAAGCACAAAGAGCTAAAGGATGAAGATTTCAACAATGATCTTCTCTAATACAAAATAACATGTAATGATGAATAGAAGAAAAGTGACAACAAAAAGATATGTTTGCCTACTTTCTTGCTTTCTATTCAAATATGATTAAAACTATTACAAAATTTGCGAGCATTCAGCTTCAACCAAAAAACCCTAAAATCTTCAACCTAATTAAACTTAAAACTTAAACTTATAGCTCTAATGGCTGCATCAAACAATTCCTAGAGCAATCACTACTTCATAGGTAGAACCAACAATAACTTACAAAATGACAAAAGACCCAACATGTGCAACTCATGATGCTAAAACCCTTCTATCTTTTGAACTCTTTACTCTGATCTGCTGATCTATTTTCTTCTTTGCAACTACTTCAATCCTTCTCTCTACTCTACTCTGCAACTTCTCTCTGACTCCACAAACTACTTGAAAAATGGATTAAATCATTCATTTTTGTCTTCTTTCCAAAAATGTTTCCCTCTCAAATTTCACTCACCTATTTGCGTTCAAGTCTCTGATGCCGTCAGGGTGGTAGGTGGGCATTTGGCTCTAGGGGAAACCATCTACAACATTAAATTCCAACAGAACCATCTAGGCACTCATTTAAGGATTTTTCTTGCAAACAAGAAGCATGAAAAAAAAATCCACAATGGCATTTTACCTATGTGTTGGTTAAATATTTCACCTAATCTGTTAATCTGTCCCCTACATGCAACCCAATAGAGGAATATTACTAAGGAACAATCTTGAAAAGTTGTAACTATAGGCTAAATGTTATGAACAATTTGCTAAAATTAAAATTCTTTTTGAAGTTGAAACTACTGATTATCATTCCAAAGATGTTCAAAAGTCATTCAATCACTCCAAAGGCTCTGGACATTTATAGATTTGTAATTTTTTCAAATAGTGATTTGTATTTGAATATCTTGGACAATACACAATATTTAGAAAAATACATGGAATAATCCAACATCCTAAACAAAAGGGTGTCAAGAAAAAAAACAGCGAGCTTTGATTTAGAGTAGTGGACCTGCCATAAGAAGTAGACAACAACAACCAACATATTTAAGGTAGAGATCATTACCAAACCTAAAGTAGGTGGTTATTAAAGAAAATAGTATTATCATCAGCTGGAATAACTAAATGTTGATAAAGTAGCAATGTAATTACCTCTAAAAATATGTGAGATAATACTAACAAAGAATATATTTAAGGAAGAGATGTGATTTTGCAAGGTGATTGGATTCATCAAAGTCTAGAAGGGATATGATTCTTGAAGAAATATAACTTCTGTCTCAAGGAAGAAATAGAAATCTATACCCAAAAATAGAACTTAAGGGCAAAAAAGAAATAGCAAAAGTGATCATATCTATAGCAAGTGATCTTTTTATGATCTCTTAAATTATTGTAGTTTGAAGAAGTAGCTATGTATTTATTTTTATGTGAATTATACATGAAGTGAATATATATACATGCACATCAGATTTTATGCAGTCAATGCTACTTGAATCTCAATATCTATGCATATATAAAGTATGAATTTTTGCATACAATACCCTATCATGTGGAGCGAAGAATAATAATGCAATGAGGGGAAATAGTGGAAGGTGTTTGAGGTTTTTTTTTGTGAATTGGGCCATGGTTTGAGGGTCATTTTAAGGGCACCATATTGTAGCCTCCCCTACCAACCCCACATTGATCAATTTTTGGAGTGAACTAAAAGGGATCGACAATCATAAGATTTAAGAGGTTGACATGATGGAGAACAATGTATAGAGCTCACTAGGTACATCATCTCATAAATATGGTTAAGGACCAGGAGGCCAAAGAGGACAAGGTCTTACTATTGGGCCTAGATAGACAATATTTGGGGTACCTCATCATGTCTCTAATATATTGTTCATATCCACACACCTATCAATCTCTCTCAAGGGTTATTGATCCAAAAAACAAGTACTATGATCCAAACAACACGTACATAACTCATAAATGATATCAAAAAGTATCTTTAAAATTTCATCTTCAACACATTCTATCAAAATTTAACAAGATGGTCTATAATATTTTGTGCATGTCCACTCACCTATCAATCTTTCTCAAGGGTTGTTGATCCAAATAGTAGGTACATAACAATAGGTACATAGCTCTTTTAGGTATGTAACCCTAGGATAGCCTTCAAAATACACCTTCCTCAACTTCACTCTTGAAGTTGCAATAAATTTTATTTGTACTCTTATAGATCATTAATGGGAGAAGAACAAGTTATTGGATTTTTCAAAAATTTTATGGAATCTCTAGAATGTATTTTTATCATCCTTTTTTGTGTACTTTTAGGAAAGGATCCTAGGTTATTTAAACTTTAAATAGCCATGCTTGAAATGTTCATATCTTTTTTGTCAAGATTGATTTATTTTATTTTATTTTTTGCACCAAGATATCTGTCTTACATGCTTTAATTAAATTTGAAAGTATGATGTTGGATCTTGATTGCTTCCCTAATAGTCAATTTGAGTGGATGAATGATTTTAATGTGAAAGTAAAATAAAATTTAGTGCACACAAGAACTATTCAACCTTGTAGCTTGAAAAGATACTTTTTTTTGTAATTTGTTTGCTTTTTATGTTTATGCAATTGAGGTATTATGACTCTTAAAGTATCAACAGTTGTGCTTGAATTAGCTACAATTTTTTTTGGTATGTAATTGAGGTATTATGGCTCTTAAAGCATCAAAAATTGCACTTGAATTGACTTCAAATTATGTTTGTATGCAATAACTTTGAATGTTGCATGTTGGGATTATCAAGATCTATAAAAAAAATGGGTGTTGATTCTTTTTCTGACTAGTTCTACACATTAGCATGAATTTTGCATAGTTCATGTAGTATTTAGATGATTTTCCTCTGGAATCAATATGTGCATGTTTTTGATGAAGGGATAATCTTCTTAGAAAATGTAATATTTATCATTAAAGAGTATTGCATTATTTTTCTGAGTGTTGCACACGTTGGCATGAATTCTCTAGCCTATACAATATTTAGGAGATTGATTCTAGAATTAGCTATTCATGATTTTGTATCAAAATACCTAGTTAAGTTCAGACATGTTTTTTTAACAATTATATACACTGTGGTGATCTATTGCATCCCAATATAGTCTACTATTAGAAAATTTTAGGTGATGGCTACTTTGTATGGCATCCTGATCTGGTTTACTATCATTATTTTTCCAGGTTGTCATATTACTATGTATGATTCTCTAAAAGTTTGGTCTACACTTTTTAGTAGCACATTTAAGGACTTAGATCACATCTTTGATGCTTTTTTTACTTGAAAGATTTTAGAGAAGGATCTTGTCTTACTTACGATAACTACTTTTTTCTACACCAATGAAAGCTTAAGTAGGGATCAACTCTTCACCTAATCTTGATATGAATTATTGGTTCTTAATGAGATTTTTAGTGAGTTATGGTCACCTAGAACACTTATCAAATTAGTACATTGGAGAATTTGTAGGAGTACCTTTTGGAAATGTTGTCCCAAAATGTGAATGTAAATGCTCTGGTATGACTTAGTAGACAAACAGTTGGGGAATAGTACAAAATAGATCAAGAATAAACTTTTTTTTAAAGAGATTCTATGAAAAAAAGTGTGTCCAATCTTGGTGCAGGGCACCTAAGGCTCTTAAGCATGAATTCAAGGTGTTTAGTATGTTAGAGTTGTTAGGAATGAAGTTGGTCCTTATTTGTAATGAAGACTCAATTGTAATGGTTTCAGAGTGGTATCAGAGCCACTAAGAGCTTGATTAGAGAGAAAAGATGTCAGATGATGAGGAAGGAGAGAGGGAGATACCTCTTAGGATCACAAATGTGGAATTGGCCAAGTTGGTCAAAGAAAAAATGGCAAAAAGTAGAGCAGTAAGGGAAGAAAATAGAAGCATGAAAAGAGAATTGGAAAAATTTAAGGGCAAGATGGCTAGAGGAGTCATGGAAGACTCTGAAGGAGAAGAAGAAAGGATTGAAGTTAGAGAGCCTAGGGAGGTTAGAGATGAAATGCCTGTGGATCAAAGAGCCATCTTGGAGGCCCTAGAAAGGGTAGGAAGAAAGGATCAAAGATTAGACCTACCTATGTTCAGTGGTAAGTTGAATCCAGAAGAATGCATGGAGTGGATTGAAGCACTTGAATCACTTTGAATGTGATAATGTTCCAGAAAACCAAAAGATAAAGGTGGATAAGTCTAAGATGAAAGGATCTGCCCTTAGTTGGTGGAATTTTCTTCAAAATAAGAGAATAGAGGAAGAGAAGGCACCTATAGCCATGTGGAACATAATGAAATTAGAGATCAAGAAACAATTTGTACCAGAGGACTATGAGGTCCTAATGCATCAAAAGTTGCAAAGTCTCAGGTAAAAGGACTTGGATGTAGGAGCATATATAGAGGAGTTTCATAAACTCACTCTAAGGGCTAAAGTTCCTTAAAGTGAAAAGAAAAAGTTGGCAAGATACTTGAATGGACTCAAGTACTCCATCAAGGATGAACTAGTTTTGTTCAATCCTAAGACCGTCCACCAATGTTATCAAATGGCCCTCAAGATTGAGGAGAAACTCAAGAGGAGAAGTGATTCCCATGGAAGAGGGAGAGGAGTAAGTAACAGAGGTGGAGGAAGATTTGGGGGCAGAGGTTCATCTAATAGGTCTCAAGGTGAACCTAGCAACAGTCAAGAAAAATTAGATGGAGAATCCAATCTTAGAGGAGGATTTAGAGGTAGGAGACCTAATGGGAGAGGAAGATTTGGAGGAAGGACTCCAAGGCTATTCACTGGAAGGTGTTTTACCTACAATCAAACAGGACATAGATCCCCTAGGTGCCCAGAGAAAGGGGGTAGCGGCAGTCAAGAAGGAGATAGAAGAATCCACTTGGCTAAAGAAGAGGATGCACAAAGTGACCAAGGAGAAAGAGGGAATGCTGATCTAGAGCAAGGGGAATCTTTAATGTTCAATAGAACCCTACTAAAGATAGTTGCAGAACAAGAACCTCCCCAAAGGAAGACCTTATTCAAGACCTTGTGCAAGGTAAAAGGTAAAGTGTGTAAGGTAATTGTTGATTCTGGTTCAACTGATAATATTGCATCAATAGAGATGGTAAATAAGCTTGGATTGAAGAGGTCACCTCATCCCAACCCTTACAAAGTTTTGTGGTTAAGTAAGGAGCAGCAAGTTGTGGTTAATGAACAAGTTAATGTTGAATTTCAAATTGGGGAGTACAAGGACCAAATTGTTTGTGATGTTGCAGATATGGATGCTTGTCATTTGTTGTTAGGTAGGCCATGGTAGTATGATGTCAATTACAAGCATGATGGGAGGAATAATGTCTACATCATCACCAAAAATGGGAAGGAGTACACTATGCCACCATTGCTAGAAGATGGAAAGGAGACTCAACATGCATCTAGTCTGCTGGTGGTTGGGGAGAAGAAGTTTTTGAAGACTCTCAGGTGAAGAAAACACCATGCTTTGCCATTGTAGTAAAGCCAAGACAAGAAGATAAAAAGGAGGAAGGCAGATTAGGAATAAGGAATGTGGAACCCAAGGAAGTGAGGCAACTTTTGGATAGATACAAGGAAGTTATTTCAGACCCTGCTGCTGATACCTTGCCACCATTTAGAGAGGTAAGTCATTGTATTGACTTTATTCTAGGTTCTACATTGCCTAATAAGCCTGCCTATAGGTTGATACCAGAACAAAAAAAGGAATTAGCAAGACAAGTTGAGGAGTTGCTTGCAAAAGGGTTCATAAGAAAGAGCATCAGCCCTTGTGCAGTCCCTACTTTGTTGGCACCCAAAAAGGAGGGTACATGGAGGTTGTGTACGAACTCAAGAGCCATAAACAAGATAACCATTAGAAATAGGTTTCTAATGCCTAGGATGGAGGATTTGATGGATCACCTAGGAGGGGTAAGGTACTATTCCAAGATTGATTCGAAAAGTGGTTACCACCAAATCAGAATAAGGGAAGGAGATGAATGGAAAACTACCTTCAAAACTAATGAGGGACTTTATGAATGGATGGTGATGCCCTTTGGCCTTTCTAATGCCCCTAGTACATTCATGAGACTCATGAATGAAGTTTTGGAACCTTTCATCAATCATTTTGTTGTTGTTTATCTTGATGATATATTGATTTTTAGAAAATCTAAAGAGAAACATCCAACACACTTGGAATTGGTTTTGAAGAAACTCAAGGAGAAGGAATTGAAGATAAATTTGAATAAATGTGTCTTCATGAAAGAAGAGTTGGTGTTCCTAGGTTTTGTCATCTCCAAGGGCAACCTCAAGATGGATCTAGAAAAGGTGGAAGTAATCCTCAACTGGCCTACACCAAGGAATGCAAGTTAGGTAAAGAGCTTTCAGGGTTTGGCAAGCTTTTATCGAAAGTTTATTAGAGGTTTTAGTAATGTGTGTGCCCCTATGATTGATACAATCAAGGGTGGAAGAAAATGTAAATTTGCATGGACAGGAGATGCTGATCAGTCCTTTGAGTACTTGAAGAAAAGGGTTGCAGAGGCACCCATCCTTGCTCTACTGATTTCAAGAAGGTATTTACTATTGAATGTGATGCAAGTAATAGGGCCATAGGAGGAGTCCTAAGTCAAGAAGGTAAACTAATAACCTTCTTTACTGAAAAGTTAAATGAAGCAAAACAAAGATATTCTACATATGATTTAGAATTGTATGCTATGGTTCAGTCTCTAAGAAAATGGAGACATTATTTATTGCCCAAGTAGTTTATTGTCTATATAGATAACCATGCATTGAGTTTCTTGAATAGACAGGAAAAGTTGAACCATAGGCATGTGAAATGGATGGAGTACCTTCAATCATATACCTTCACTATTAAGCATAAAAAAGGGGAGGCAAATAAGTTTGTTGATGCCCTTAGTAGAATAAATTTGACCATTCAAGAAATGAGGTTGGAGAATGATGGATTCCACTCCATAAAAGACATGTATGAAAGTGATGAAGACTTCAAAGAAGCTTATCAAGTTTGCAGGGATATGACAGGGCAGTACCACAAAATTTATGCAGATTTCATGCTGCAAGAAGGATTGCTTTTCAAAGGGAGTCAGCTATTCATCCCTAGAGGATCCTTGAGGGAAAACATTATAAAGGAGAAGCACTGTGGGGGTCTAGCTGGTCATTTTGGATTGGAGAAGACCCTTAAACTAGTAAGAAGATTTTATTACTGGCCTAGGATGCCTACTGATGTAAGGAAGTTTGTAGAGACTTGTGTGATTTGTCAAAAGGCAAAGGGGAAGACCTCCAATGCAAGACTATACACACCATTACCTATACCAAATAGGCCTTGGGATGTTGTAAGTTTAGACTTTGTACTTGGATTGCCAAGGACCAAGCAGGGCTATGATAGTATTTGTGTTGTAGTAGACCAATTTTCCAAGATGGCACACTTTTTGCCATGTAAAACTAGTCATGATGCATCTTATATGGCAGGTATATTTTTCAAGGAAGTAGTAAGACTACATGGATTACCATTATCCATAGTCTCTGATAGAGATTCTAAGTTTCTTGGGCATTTTTGGAGGACTTTGTGGAGAAAACTTGGTACAAACCTCTCATTTTCATTAGCATACCACCCACAATTGGATGGCCAAACGGAGGTGGTTAATAGATCATTGTGCAACCTATTAAGATGCCTTACTAAGAAACATGGATCATCTTGGGACTCAGTCATAGCACAAGAAGAGTTTTCTTATAATGATTCAGTGAATAGGACAACCGGATTGAGCCCATTTCAAATTGTTTATGGCACTCATCCTAGAGGAGTAATGGAGGTCAGAGATGTCAAATCTATAGAAAGAACTAGTGCTCAAGCATGTGATTTTGCTGAGTTGATGAAGGAAATTCATCAAGAGGTCAAAGATAGGCTAGAAAAAGTGATAATGAAGTATAAGGAAGCAGCAGATACTAAGAAGAGAGATCTTCAATTTGAAATAGGAGATCTGGTTATGGTGAACCTTAAAAAGGAGAGGCTTCGTAAAGGTAAGTTTACTAAGTTGATGATGAGGAAAATAGGTCCTTTTAGGATCTTGCAAAAATGTGGACACAATGCCTATAAGGTGGAATTTCCACTAGACATTGGGCTCTCCAATACATTTAATGTCTCTGATTTATATCCTTATAGAGGTTCTCAGACTAAAAACAGTGGCATTGAATCAACCATAGTAGATAAAGAGATCATGGACTCTCTTCCCAAGGTAGGGGTAGTCACTATAGAAATTATTTTGGATAAAAGAGAAAGAAAAAGGACTAGGAGGAAGGTGTACATGGACTACCTCATCAAATGGACAGGTAGACCAGTTGAAGATGCAAGTTGGCTGCCTGAATCCGCTATAAAGAAGATGGGATACAATGTTTCCACATTACCAACTCAAGAGACTTGAGTTTTTTCAGCCTGAGGAGTATGGTGTAGGGCACCTAAGGCTCTTCAGCATGAATTCAAGGTGTTTAGTATGTTAGAGTTGTTAGGAATGAAGTTGGTCCTTATTTGTAATGAAGACTCAATTGTAAGGTAAAATGGCACATTGGTGTGGTTATAAGCCAAGTGACCATTTGTAACCAAGGAGTAATTATTTATGCATTCTTGAGTATTTTACTATTTTTAGGATGTTTTAGGTGGATTTGAGTCATTAGGACACGTTTGAATTGAAGCTGTGTAAAAAAAGTGCAAAGGTGCAAGAAAGTTGAAAAATACAAAAAGTTGCTAAAGAGCAATTTTTGCAATTTGTTGTCAAACTTAAAAAAAGGAAGTTGTATGGTCTTCCAACCATCCAAATGGAATTTATAACTATTGGAAGACACTTATTTAAGGTCTTCACACGTGGGGAAGGCCATGGTACGGACGGGTGGACAACATTTAGTGAATAAAACTAAGAAATTCTGCAATTTTCTCTATTTTTAAAATTCTGTACGGATTGTACTGACTTTTAGTGGTACAAATCTTATATTTTTGTAAAGAGGACTGAGTCAGAATTCTAATGCAATTGGTTTGAAGTTTTTATCTATTCTAGGTTAAAAGTTATACCTATTTTAGCAGAGGTAGGTCTGAAATTGCTGCACATTGAGGGTTTCAACAAGATGGCCTCCTAACTTGCAAACCCACTGTGGGATTTCAATTCCACTTTGTGGAATGAAATTTAGGAGAGGTGACTTGAAGATGGCAGAGGTTTAGGTCTGTAGGAGTTGGGTACCTATTTTTACCAGCAAGCCCTAGGCTGAACATAGTCTTAGGTCTAGTCTAGCTTTGAAGAGAAACGAAGGATCATGCTCCCTAGTTGATTGATTTGACCCAAGTGAAGGGTGTAGAAGGAAAAATAAAAGGTTTAGAAGAGATCCAAGGGGTTTAACCAAGTCTTTGAGCCCATTTATTTATGCTTTCCTTGTAACCCAACCTAAACTGGCCATTTAGGACTGTGACACAATGTGGGTATAACTTGATGCTGGAGTAGAGTTGGTAATTAATCTTTTGAAATCTCATAGGAGTAGTTGAAGGGTGTTTTTTGATGTGAAAATATTGGATGGTTCTGTGTATTTTTTGGGAGTTTGACCATTGAAACTAGAAATTTTCCTAATAAAAATGCTAGTAACAATTTGTAATTTTCAGTGTTGGGTGTTGAGAAACTTCAAAGTGGGGGTTTTCTTATTGTTTTGAGTCAGTAAGAAACATTTCTATCATGGGTATGGAGTTCTAACCCAATTTAAGAAGTATTTTCCATTTAAGGCCTATTTGGTGGTAGGGAGTCCCTAATAGGTGTGATTTTCCCAAGTTGTTTGTGAACCCCAAGTTTGAGGGTTGGGCTTGTGAAGTGAAATCTATTTTGAGGTAGAGTCTACCTTTGTTAGAAGCCCATTGGGTCAGTCATTAACCTTGGAAGAAACCTAGTTGCTGTTTGGAGGTTGGAAGCAAGTTAAAGTGCTGATTGGAGTTGGAAAGGTAGTTGGTGCTTTTGCTACATACTTTGCATCAAATCTAGGGAAATCTAGATGCTCAACTTGCTAGGTAGCATGGAAGATTTTTTATGATGTTAATCCAGAAACACTTTTTCTATGTGTTTCTAGCTCTTCAAGACAAGCCACACAACAAAACAATGTTGAGGCCTCTACAACACAAAATGAATTATTGTCATGCAACTGACCAAACCTACTTGTAAATTGTATATTTCCTTACTTCATGGTAACAAATCCTTTGGTTAAATGTTTGAAGTTACAATGGATATTCCCTTGCAAACATGGTAGAGGTTGAGATTTCATTTTCTATGATAATCTCCTTCAAATGCTTTTACTTATTATTTAAAAGTGGAGAGGGTGTAATAAAAAACTTAAGGATAGATTCTAACCTTGGATGTAACATCAAGTTTTTATTTGGGTACCTGATATGAAGGGGTAGGTTGCACCTTGAGTTGATCTAGATTTTGGTACTGAGTGTTTATAACTCTTGCAGCAACACTTGCCATCCATGCATCAATTAAATACACCGATGTCTATAGAAACACTTGTTCTCATAATTACATCAATTGATTACCTCAAGACCAATAAATTTGAAATACTTAAAGAGTTCTAATTACTAATTTGCGATGAGGCTTATTATTGCCTCTATTTTATGATAATTTTAATGCTCTGTTTTAATACCACCAAGAAATTTGTAAATTTATGTTTATTTGAATTGATGAATAAAATCCAAAATAGAACCATTAACCCATGGGTAGATAGTATGACATATTTTGGAAATATTATATATATAATGCAGTATTTCATATAACCATCAAAATGTGTGTTCTAATATTTGGATTTAATTTGACTATGCTTATTTGCAAATATCTCTATATTATAACTAACCTATTAGCAAGGGAACTTGAAGATGGTTGATCGCATTAAAGGAGAAACCATTAAGGTTTATCTATGGTGGAGTGGAAGGAGTCATAATGGTATCGAAAGAAACGACTGCTACCAAGGAGGAGCTATGAAGAATTGCTATATTTTCTCTACATTTACTATTGTGTCAAATCAATTGCTCAAACTTTATTATTCATACTATGAACTATTTCCTTCTTTCTCTCTAATGGATTTGTAGTTTTTTTTTTTTTCTTTCCTATTTGGAATAACTGTCTATCCTCTATTTATACAGATTCAATCAGCGATGTTAGGAGGTTTGAAGAAAGTTTATAAAAAGAAGTTGTTGACTCTTGTAGTGAGTTATTCTTATAGTTTTATATATAGTTCTTATGTAAGAATTGTTTGAAACATAATGAAATAGCTCTTGGTTTACACTTTGTGTTAGTCGATTAGCAGAAAATGACCAAGGAGGCTCACTTGGAAGGTGGATTAGATTAGAGTAGTATAGATTTTCTTTTAGTATTTCTAGTATTGTGGGTAAGTTATAAGTTCCTTCCTATAGCATCATACTTTGTGAGTGTTCCTGTAACATTTTAAAGAATAGTTATAGTGGATGAATTGAGTTGGAATATAAGTTAGCATTTAATTGTATTTCCAATATTAGTTTTAGTGAAGAGTTAAGTGTGTAAGTTTCCTGTAGCACTAGTGTAGGTTCTTTCCTTGCATTTTACTTTCCTCCAGCATAAACATAATGACTCATTAAGAAACCTAGTGCACATATTGTGTTGACCATTTCAAGTATATGTCCCTAGGTTGAAAAATTAAATGCACCTCATGGTGGGGAAAATAGTCCTTAGATTGAATATACTATTCCTAAGTATGGCCTTGGGCATGATTATTATACACCTATTGTGAGGCAGATCATTTTTGGCACTGTTTCTAGGGATGGCGTCAAGCTAGGAGCATTTTTGAGTCATGGTTTTTAGTTTAGTTTTTTAGAGGAATTTGCAGTCCCAAAACTTTCTTCACTAATGTGAAGAATTTAATTACATGCATCAAAGAGGAAGATGACGAGATGAATATGGAAGATTTCTTCCACAAGATTTTGTTAATTTGAACAAAGACATTGAAGAACAAGAATTAGAGTTGCCTTTTGAGGATGTAAGCCCTATTTTTCCTATAGAATCATCCTCAAGAGTAGAACCTATAGATACAAGTGGTCTTCAACCTTTTGCTAAATTTTTGGCCAGTTTCCTTTGTGGTACTGATCCAAATCCACTAGTTGTTAACAATCCAATACCTAATGTTCCTTTATAGTAGAAACCTCATAATATAATAACTATGTAATGGCACGACCTACTTTTTCCATTACCTATTCCAAGCCTCATAAATAATGCTAATCTCAAGAATATACCCACAACTGCTCTTCCAAAGTTCTATGGCCTTGCAATTGAAGACCCTAGTACTTTCTTGTTTGAGTTTAACATACTTTGTAATAGCTTTGACTATAACACTGATGCCTATAAGCTCAAGTTGTTCCCAACAACACTAAAAGAATTAGCTCTACAATGGTTCATGGGCTTAGGAGCCAATGCAGTAGGAACTTGGGATAAAATGCAAACTCTGTTTCTAGATAAATACAAAGAGTATTGCAAAGCATTTGGTTCAAGAGGAGATGACATCTTTAGGATATCACAAAAGGAGAAAGAAACATTGGAAGACTATGCTTCATGTTTCTTGTATACACTGCAGAAGAACCCTCAACATGTATTGTCTGAGGATTCACAAAAGCTAGTCATTTTGAGAGTTGTGCATGATAATTGTCTAGAAACACTAGACTTGATGACTAGTGGTGATGTACATCAATCTTCCTGGGATGAACTCAAGAAAATATATCAAAACTATTCAAGGTCAACTATGAAGAAAGGGCAAGGACCTCATTCAATACTCACTAAAGGAATTAGTTAGGGTATTTTAAAGCTCGAGATATCTAACCTACTATTAGATTTCAAGCATGTAGAAGCTGAATCATTATTGGCTAAGTACTATCCTCATTGCCACAAATATAATAAAGACTACACATGTAAACTGGTAGCCAACTTGGAAAACTAGCATTTGTTGATTGAGTACCTAAAGATAGACAGGGACAATGATCAAGTGTTCTTCGTTGCTCAATGCCGACCATGGGCCTCAAGACAAGGTATGCCTCAAGATCCTCTACAATTTTCAAATCCTTATAATAATCAATGGTAGAACCAAATCTATCGGAATCCCTCCTAGTACTCCAAACCTTCTTGGCCAAACTAGTATAATAACCAGTGGCCAAACTAGTGCACTCACCAGTGGAAAAACCAACAAAACAATCAATGGCAAAATGAAAAAAATAACTAGCAATCACCATAAGGAAATTGCTAGCCTAATAATCAATGGAAGGGACCTTCACAATGGCCTAACCAAAATCTTGGTAATCCACAACTATCACCTCCAGTTCCACCTCCTAGAATAACTAATGTTAACCCTAAGTCAACTTAGTTGCCTACTCAACCTTAGCCAAATCCAAACAACAAGCAACCACAATAGAAAATATACACTATAGATACTCAAAAATCCCTTACATATTCCCTAGAAGTATCTAATATACATTTAAGGTCCAGTAAAACTTTGTCTACACTAGAATACACTATTATAATGGAAGTTGTAGATACTCCTGTAGCACCCCTTTCAGAAGTGATACTGCTAGATATCAACTTTCCAACTAATGTATCTAGCAAGACTACTAACCATGCCACAAAGGCTAGATAAAGAGAAATCTATACCCCAAAAGGAAGAGACAATTGGCATTATTGTGTAGTTGAAAAATATGCATGTTCAAATTCCTTTGTTTCAAGCTATCAAGGATGTCCTTCTTTATAGAAAGGCTATTAAGGAAGCATGTTTTAAGAAGCTAGGGAAGAAGCAAAAAAACCCTAAAACAATTCACATTGTTAGACAACTAGTAGATATCATGTTAGGGTAGGCAGTAACACCAAAGTATTCAAACCTTGGTAGTCCAGTGGTTAACTTGATCATAAATGGACAGGCTATGAAAAATGCTTTAGTTGATCTTGGAGCAGCAATCAATGTAATGAGAAAATATAAAATGCATAGGTTATGCATGGAGGGCTTAAGGACAACTCCCATAGTGTTACAACTTGAAAATAGTTCAATTGTCACTCTAGATGGTCTAATAGAAGATATTATAGTGACTTTAGTTAGTGTACCTAAGAAAGGAGGGAAGTGGAAAATATATGTAGACTACAGAGAATTAAATAATGCCACACAGAAATATCACTTTCCTTTACCTTTTATCGATTAGGTTTTGGATAATCTAGCTGGAAAGAAATACTTCTTAGTTTTAGATGGATACAGTGGATACAACCAAATAAGAATTGCTCTAGAAGATCAAGCGAAGACCATATTTACATGTCCTTGGAGTACTTATTCTCATTTTGTATTACCATTTGGTTTATATAATGCACCGACTACTTTCTAGAGAGTTGTGATTAGCATCTCCACTGATATATCACATGACTGCATGGAGATATACATGGATGACTTCACTACATTTGGTGTCACATTTGAGGAAGATTTGAAAAATTTGGAGAAGGTACTCATCTAATGTGAAGAGCACAGTCTGTCTCTCAATAACAAGAAATGCATCTTGATGATGTAGGAAGGAATAATATTGGGACATTTTATCTCTAAAGTTGGAATCCAAGTAGACCCTACAAAAGTAGAGGTAATTCTCACACTCCCCACTCCTAAAAAATAGAAAGACGTCAGATATTTTTAGGACATGCTAGTTATTATAGAAGATTCATTAAGGATTTTAGTCAGATAGCTAGTCCTCTTTATACCCTGCTTACCAAAGAGGCTGAATTTGCTTAGACAAATGAATGTGACAACCCCTTTCAAAAGCTTAAATCATTATTGACCACTGTACCAATACTTAGGGATCTTGATTGGACTTTTCCTTTTCACATACATATAGATGCTTCTAACTATTCCATAGGTGCAATCCAAGGACAAAAGTCCTAACATCTTGAAAATACAGTCTACTATATTAGCAAGAGCATTCATGGACCAGAATTAAATTATACAATCACTTAAAAAGAACTGTTAGTAGTAGTTTATGCTTTGAATAAATTTTGGCATTACATAACTGGCTATCCCATATTTATTCATACTAATCATGTAGCAATTAAATACCTCATGAACAAACTTGCCATTGTAGGCAGGTTAGCAAGATGGCTATTGTTGTTGCATGAATTTGATATCACCATCATTGATAAGCCTAGGAGAGCCAATGCAGTAGCTGATTATCTATAAAGAATCCACCATGATGAGAATGACACTAATCTGATAGATGATGCATTTCTAAATGAGCATTTATTTCTTATTGCTATCCAAACTCCATAGTACATAGATATTGCTAACTATATTGTAGCTAATAAAATGCTAGCACATTTCTCTCACAAGGAAAATAATCTCCTAATAGGGAAGAATTTCCATTTCTCTTGGATTGATAACATCTTATTTTACACTAGACCTAATCAAGTTATGAGGAGATGTGTGAAAGAAGATGAAACATAAGAAATTCTACATGCATGCCATAATGAACCATGTGGAGGACACTTTGCAGCAAAAGAACAGAATTGAAAATTTTAACAACTAGTTACTATTGGCCTACGCTTTACAAAGATACAACTAACTATACATGGAAGTGTGATAAATGTCAAAGGATGGGTAAACCAACAAGAAAAAATGAAATGCCTCTCAATTCACAACTGGCATTAAAACCATTTGATAAATAGGGCATGGACTTCATTGGTCCAATTGATCCTCCATCTAATGGGAAATCATATATCCTTGTATACACTGACTACCTAACAAAATGGGTTGAAGTCAAAGCAATGAAGCATGCTCATGATCACAAAGTTGCAGAATTTCTATATGAAGAAATTATTACTTGCTTTGGTGTACCCAAAGAACTTGTCACTAACCAAGGTGCTCAATTCACTTCTAACCTGATCACAAAACTTATGAAACAATATAATACTAGACACCAAAAATCAAGCCCCTATCACCCTCAAGCTAATGGACAAGCAAAAGTTACAAATTGGGAAATAGAGGCCATCTTAACAAAAATAGTTTATTTGCACTGAAGGGATTGGAATAGGAGACTACTAGAAGCTTTTTGGGCCTACAAAAAAACATGGAAGACTCATACAGGGTTCACACCACTTGAGCTACTATATGGGAAAGTAGTAATGCTCCCATTGAATTTGAACATAAAACTTTAAGAAAAATATTGGAGTTGAACATTGAACTTCCTACAACACAAAGAGAACATCTTCTGCATCTTAATTCTTTGGATGAAATACACAAGGCTACTCTGGAACACACCAAAATCATACAAAAGAAAATAAAACAATGACATGACTCTTAGATTAAGAATAAACAATTTCAAATTGGTGATTTGGCATTGCTATATGATTCTGGATTTAAAGATATATCAGGCAAGCTATAGACATGATGGTTGGGTCCCTATGAAATAAACCATGTATTTCCAAATGGAGCCATCTATATAAGTACAATTGATCTAGTGCCTTTCACATTCTTAGTCAATGGCCATAGACTCAAGTTATATAAATGACCCCAAACAAAAGAGGACTTCTTGTAGTAATTTCAATGACCAACTTCAAATGCACACTAGGTAACTCTTCCTGCAATAGAAGGTGCAGAGCTCCTTCTTGCAGCTCTTCAATACTAATTTCTTTGTGCATGCCCATAATAAAAACTTTATGTCCACATAAAGTTCCAAATTTCTCCATCCATCTTCTAATTTCTTCTTTTCCAACTCATCTCACTTCTTTACCTACCACCCACCCATCTTCCACGTCATCATTTTATAATGCTTTCAATAAACACAAGTTTGTTGACGTATGTTGTCACTACTGATGTATTTTTTCCACCTTTTGGTATGTGAAATGATCAACTAATAGGTATAAATTTTTCAAATCTTTATTCATTTATAGTACATAGATTTTGTTGCTTATATATAGTACTGCATTATTTATACTATGGCAGCATTATGCCAGTTCCATACCCTGTACTCAGTTTGACAAGTTTGGACACTTGTCCATACTTTTTAGGGGGTAGGGAAGGTTACTAAAACCCAATGATATTCCTATTTATTCATAAAGACTTTTTTTTCCAAATCTTTATACTTCTTTTATTGATGAAACTCAATTGCTATAAGTACACAAGTATCTACGTGTCATATCCCTTATTCTTGAATGATTCCTTATTGTCAGGCTATGATGTGACCCATATTTAATTTTCAAGTGATCTGAATTCTATTTTCAAATTATTTTTGCATATCCATGATTTAATCTCATTAAAGCCACATTATTACTATTCATATCGAATTGTTATGACATTAATTAGCTCTAAAAAATGAAATGTGAAAATGGGTCTATAAAACAACAACAAAAGAAAACCTAAATTATAGGAGGGAAATAGTGCAAGTAGAGTAGAGAGTGAAATTTTCAAGAAAAAATGGGTGGAAAATTGCAGCGATGAGAACTAGTGGAGCATATTGTTCTACTCTTAGATGTAGAGGCAGTGAGGAGATTTAATGAGTATGGCTGGTTAGGTTATTTCCTATGTTTAACTTTGTTTGATGAAGAAGCAGCCACAAAATTTATAAGAACATTTAATGAGGGACAAGATATTGTATAGAATTTAATTATTATTGCTAAAAAAGAGAGAATAATAGAAGTAACTAGGTTACCAACAACAGAAGAACATTATCCTAATATGCATGATGCAAAATCAGCTAGCGCTCAGTTTGTCATACCAACTGATCCTTAGTTGGATATCACCAAGCAAGGTTGCAAAAGGACATCTCTTCTGCAACCATACAATGAGCTGGTTATGCACATTATCAAGTACCTTACCTCTAAAGGAAGATTTTCGTATTCACATGCACATCATTTTAAATTTCTTAGTTACATAAGGCACAATTATCTAGTAAATATTCCCAATTTCTTGTATAACATGTTATGAATTAGTGCTGAAGAAACCCAAAAGGAGAAGGACAACTCTGTCACCCATCATGCCCTAATCTAATTTCTTATAGAGAGATCACTTAGGGATGCCTCTCCCATGACATGGGTAGAATTTATCCAAGCCAAACCTTAATAAATAGTCCAGTGAAGAAAATGTAGCTCCCATTGATGAACCTATTGAGCAAAGCACTCAACTTGTTGAAGCTGAAAATGTGCAAGAAAATGTGCCCTTACCTATTTAAGAGACTAAAATACCTACCTCCACCCAAGAAAAGAGAAAATTGAAATTAAAAGAAGACACCTCAGCTCTAGTAGTAAAAAAACCAAACCTTATAGTTGCAAAGTAGAAGAAAACTAAGATGGGTCCTGCAACAGTCACTCTTACAATAGAGACACCAAAAGGAAGAAGTAGGAAGAAGACTATGATACCTGAGGAGACCCCTATGAGAAGAAGTCCTAGAATTAGGGGAAAAACTTCTAAAGTGTCAGTAGAAACTTAGTCTACTTCACCAAAACCATCTATTGAAAAATCCCCTATACAAATTATTCCAGATGACTCTCCTCTTCACCCTAAAACTTCAAGCATTCCTAAAAACCCTAATGAGGAATGTATTGTTGAAGTAAATAAAAATCAAAATGATTCCCCAATAGGTGAACAAGGTACTCCAAACTATAAAGACATTGGCCTAGTTCCCTACAAGCCCACATGGATTACAAATTTCTTAGAGTAGTCGTGGAGGGAACAGAGGAAAAAGAAAAATAACTATGAAGAGAATAGTGGTCCCATTACCCTACAAAAACTTATTTTCTAGTTCTATTGAAAAAATATGCTTGTTGTACCCCTATGGGAAGAGGAGAGGAAGAAGATGAAGAAAGTCATAATGTCCCAAGGTGAGAAAATTATAGATTTGAAAGAGAAATTGGCAAACCAAAAATAAAGGATGGATCATACCCTCAAATTGGTTAATCAAGCACTTGCTTGTAGACCACCACCTTAGATTTATGCTATGTGTTTAAAGGAACAATTCCTTTTATTCCAACTTATGCTGACCCTCAAAAATATAAATGCAAAAGTTAAACAAGCTTAGGAATTATATGGTTTATACCAAACTCTACCATCCTAGTAGCAAAACTTTCTCTATGAGTTATATGTGCATAATTTTATCATTCAAACAAAAACTCAATGGAATCCTTTACTCTACATAGGGGATATACATTTGAGGGATTTGATGTCCTGGATGCATAATGGAGCTAATTATGATAAACAATTGAATAATTATAGAAACAAGGAAAGAACAAAGCCCCTATTATTGAGAGTTGAGAGTAGTAAACCGAAAGAAATTCTTAGGGACTGGTTTAGATTGACTTATGGGGATAAGAACAAGGGAGTAAGGGACATAATCTTCACTGCTAGAACCAAGGTCTATGCAGAATATAATAACCTATCTCACTTTAGCTTTAAGATAGCCATGGTTGGTGCTAAAAGTAGGTGGGCTAGATTGCTTGTGACACTTAAAAGATCAGAGCCACACAGTCCTATCAATTTAGAAGCCACCCTTCACTAATTCCCAAAGTATATATAGTTTGGGAAATAGGCTAGGATAGAACTATGGTGCCCACTCACAATGCAACCTCCAATGCTTATGTGGCCCCTATATGATATTAATGCTGACAAACTTGACAAGCTGCAAGAGGATAATAGAAGGGAAGTTTGGGAGAGCACATGGGGATTCTTCTACACCTTCAAAAGTAGCAGGAGAGGAAGGGCTGATGTTGGAGAATTTAGACCACTGACAAGAAATGCAATGCTTGAGGACAAGCATCAGTTTATAAGGGGGCAAGAGCCTAATTATTTCCTATATTTTATGATAATTTTAATACTCTAAGTTAATACCACCAAGACATTTGTGAACTTATGTTTATCTAAACTAATGATTAAAGTCCAAAATAGAAACATTAACCCATGGGTAGATAGTATGTCATATTTTGGAAATATTATATATATAATGTAGTATTTCATATAACCATCAAAATGTGTGTTCTAATATTTGGATTTAATTTGATTATGCTTATTTTCAAATATTTCTATATTATAACTAACCTGTTACCAAGGAAACTGAAGATGGTCAAAAGCATTTAAGGGAGAATGTTGAAGATGGTTGACGACATTAAAGGAGAAAATGTTAAGGTTTAGCCGTGATGGAGTGGAAGAAGTCATTATAGTACTGAAAGACACAACTGCTACCAAGGAGGAGCTATGAAGAATTGCTATATTTTCTCTACATTCACTATTGTGTCAAATCGGTTGCTCAAACTTTATTACTAATACTATGAACTATTTCCTTCTTTCTCTCTGAGAGATTTGTAGTTAGTTTGTTTTTCTTTCCTATTTTGAATAAGTGTCAATCCTCTATTTATAAGGATTATATTAGCGATGTTAGAAGGTTAGAAGAAAGTCTATAAAAAGAAGTTGTTGACTTTTGCAATGAGTTGTTCTTACAGTTTTATGTATCATTCTCATGTAAGGAATTTTTGGAACATAATGAAATAGCTCTTGGTTTACACTTTGTGTTAGTAGATTAGAAGAATTTGACCAAGGGGGCCCACATGGAAGGCGGATTAGATTAGAGTAGTATAGATTTGTTTTTAGTATTTCTAGTATTGTAGGTAGAAGTTATAAGTTCCTTCCTATAGCATCATATGTTGTGAGTGTTCCTGTAGCATTTGTAAGAATAGTTATAGTGGATGAATTGAGTTGGAATATAAGTTAGCATTTAATTGTATTTCTAGCATTGGTTTCAATGCAGAGTTAAGTGTGTTAGTTTTCTACAGCACTAGTGTAGGTTCTTTCCTTTCATTTTACTTTCCTACAACATAAAAACATGACTCATTAAGAAACCTAGTGCACATATTGTGCCAATCATTTCAAGTATACATCCTTGGGTCTACAAATTAAATGCACCTCATGGTGGGGAAAATGGTCCTTAGATTGTATATACTATTCCTAAGTATGGCCTTGGGCATGAGTATTATACACCTATCTTGAGGTGAACCAATGTGTGTTGAGATCTAGAGCTAACTAAGTGTTCCATGGAGATGTGTTTGTCGAGAGTTGGAGGGGATGCCTCTCTTATTGACAATTGGTGCCATTTAGTGTGTAGGAATGAATAAGATGAACCAATTGATATTTGTTAGTCATGATACGTATCTTGTTTGGCCTTACAATGTGCCCCAATTTAGAAACCCCTAAATAGACAAAAGGGAGAGGAACACCCTTTCCAATTGAGTGTGATTTTTGTAGTTTAAGAAATTTAGCTTATAAGTTATATGATAATGTTGTCATATGCCTCTCCCATGTTAAATTTTAGAACCAGAATATAAGTTGCAATAATCAAAGCTACAATAACAGATGACACAATATTATCCTAGGAAAAACTTCCTACTTGAGGGAAAAACCCAGCCACACCAAAAGATAGATCCTTCATTAAATACAAGGTTTGTGCTTATAATTTATGTCTTCATAGAGTCAATCAATAAGCTTGCAATTACATAGTCTCAGAATCATTGATAAAACAATAGATTGTAAATTATCTAAATCTCCTCACATAAGCACTAGATGATTATCTATTGATTGTGAAAATATAAATCTCTCAATACATTTGAGAAAATAATATGTTACTTCCACACTTCAAAGCATATACACTTTACAGAACTTAAACAATTATCATACTACAAAATAGTTAAACATGAAAGTGCTTTACACACTTGATGATACAAATATCACACTTTTTTATTCCTTTCATAATGGAAGTGCCACTTGATATTGAAGAGACACACCCAAAGGTCTTTCTTGAACACTAGCAAAATTTGGAATGATCAAAATCCAAAAAATGTGTCTTTCTTGAACACCAACACTGATTTTATTGGAGGGTTGTTGAGATCTTTCATTATCAAATCTTCCATTAGCCATGATAGGTTCATAACAAATTTCTAGAGTGCCAAGTAACCACCTAATGCTAGACAAGGGCTCACCACTAGATCAACTTCAAAATTATTGAATAGATGCACTGTCATATTTCCTTGAAATGCCCTCACTTTGGTATATCTAGAAGTAGTGATGTTAAGGTGCACTTTGTGAGTCACTCAAAATGAAATTGTAGAGATCCAAAACCTTGGCATGTTTTAGTAGTAGAAAATGCTACTTCAAATCTATGGACAAGCTATTTGTTTTAAGAAGATTCTAGGCTCCCCTGTGGGTCAACTGGTGATTTTGTTTAGTCTCTTCAGGGCATATTTGCAGAATAAGGTAACATGCATTGTCTACAATTTTATCACTATATATGCTCTATTTAGACACTACCAAATCTTAAAATATATATTGATTACAATTTATTCACTTATAAGTTATTTCCTATCCAATTTGTTGTGGATGATTCTAGTAGGATGCATTGATGATATTCTAAAGAAGGAAAAATAGTTGGTTTAACAATGTGCAATGAGTATAGTGAACCATGCTCACTAATGAAATCTTGAAGCCAGTTGAGAGATGAATAACTTGCAGGAAAGCACTTATAAAATTGTGCACATTGAAGAGACTAAGTAGAAATTCATACAGATAATAATCACATTTAAATATCAATTTTTATTTTTCAACGAAGCCAAAATAAGCCTAGCCTATTAAAGTGACAAAGACACATAAAAATTTGCTGACAACATTGTTTGAGTGCATAACCTTGATCCTATGAGACTTGAAGTTCAGCATAAAAGATTTTATAAGGAGGTTCTAGAAGGAATAATACCTTATCTATAAAATCATGACATTTTTCTATATTAGTTCCATTTGCAATTATTTTTTAGAATGCTGATTTTACCATTTTTCCTTTGTCAGGGTTTACTGTTCTTAGAGTTTTGTTTGCCAATTTGTTTTGTTGTAAATATATGTTCTAAGTGCATATAATTTTTTTTTAATGTTCTAGGCTTAGGGTGATTTTGAGTTGTGCAGAGGAGAAAGAGAACATGCTTATCTAAAGCTAATCTTTGTAGTTCTTACTTCATTACAGGGTGCTATGCAATAATAAACAAGCTCTAGCTTGATTTTGAAGAAAAGGGGGTGTTAGTAATCTTCCTTCTTAGACACAACATTTTAAGAAGATATATATCCATCCTTGCCAATGTTTTTGACATGGAAGCAAAGCTCCTCAATGGTACACACCAAACTCATGTACATTATGAAGTTGATGTTAGTGACTAGAAAATAATTTATTTTCAGTTATTGAACTTTAAGATGCATTCAAAGGAATGTATGGTTGGTGTTGCTTTATATTAATGAGTATGTGGATGCAATTATTGCACTGTAGTGATTTATGTAATACTTTGGTATTTAGAGTGTAGATTCATTTTTGTTAAGAAAGAAGAAAAGATCCTTTACAAAAAAGACTTGTAGCCTTTTGGTCACTTCATTGGTTATAGGTTGGATGGCTTTTTCAATATGTAATTTTGAATTAGCATGCTTCTTTTACAACTTGAAATAGTGTGGACTTTTTTGAATCAATGTTTCAGATCAAACTACATAATTCATCATTAGGATGAGAATATTTCAAAGTGGTTAATTAGGTTCAACAAAAACTTAGATATTCTTCTTTTTATGTTAGAGACTTCTAGGCATTAGAAAGTTTCTATATAAAAAAACCTTCAATTTTTAGATAAATTCAACAAGGAGAAATTGACAAGTCTTGGAATTTTTTATAAGACATTAATAGGAAAATCTGAAGAGCACCATTTTGTGTTTTTGGTCAAGTCGACAAGATGCTATCTGACTTATCTTCCATATGGATTCTCTTACACATTTTTGTCACATCCAAACTTTTCATTTGTATAGAAAATGCCATAATTTGTTGGAAACTATAGATTATGGTTGATTATTTGATTATGTGCAAATGAATGCTCAAAATTAATGGCTATTTTCAGTTGTATGCTTGATATCAAGGTCTTTTTTGTTGATTGTCTTAATGTAAAATATAATTATCCAAATAATGCTTTTGATTGTATGCTGGTTATCATATACTAGATTCAATTCTGATGTACTTTTATATAGCAATCATATTTTGTAGTTAGACAGATTTGAGTCATCTTCTCTATGTTCATCTCTGCAATTTGAACCTACCCAATTAGAGGTATTTAAGCACTCCCTTACTTGGAAGGAGGATATTGTAAATATATATATAAAGATAGCAAAATATTTAGCTTAAGATTAATTTTCTATTTAATTGATAATTTGAATTTGTCAGGCTAGTATTTTATAGGTGAGTTCTTCATTTGGTCTTTGCTATTGAAACTATACTTATCATGAATTCCAAGCATGGACATGCTCATTTTATTGTTTTCTAGTTTTCTTCATGAACTCCAAATTTTATTGGCATAAATTTATAGAAATTTTGACCAAACATTGGTTGAAATTTTTGGTGGAAATTTTGACCAACAATGACAAATCAGAGCTAGCAAAAATTAAAATTTTTCGATGAATGTATTGGTCAAAATTTTGACCAACCTATAGGTTGGTTGAAATTTTGACAAGAAAATTTTCCATGAACTGCTTGGTCAAAATTTTGACCAACTTGGGTTGAAATTTTGACCAAAATTCATTGAAAATTGAGTTCAAATTTACTAGTGGTATAAGTGGGCACTTTTTTTTTCTTTCTGAAATCAACAATTTCTAAACTTTGACAAGAATTTGAAGATAGTTACGCTCAAAATTTTAAGATATAACATAAACAAAAGTAGTCGTCCTTTGAATCTACTTTCTAAACTACTAATTTCTTTTCAAAATGGTTTAGTTTTAGGTCCTCAAAAAAGGGGACATACAAAGTGGTATTATTTTTTCAAAAAAAACATAACATAATGCAAAGTATGGCACTCCTAAAATTTTAAATTTTTTTTGAAATTCTTTAATTGCACTAGTCAAAAGTTACTTAACACTGTGTAGTTTATCCCATATTTTTCTAGTAATTTAATAATGTAAATTTTTTTAATGAATTTTGTAATTGGATACATCCCAAAAACATGAAATATCTGTGTTCTCCTCTTAGAAATGATTGAAAAATATTCTAAAATCAAAGCTTCTTGTTTTCAAAGTGTGTAGAATGGGGCCTAATTTCTAAAAAACTATGTTGTTGTGAAATTTGATGAGTGAGCTAAAATCTACATCCCAATTAGTACATGTTGGTTTTTGAGAAAAAATGGACATACATTCAAAAGAAATTATAGTTAAAAGACTTTGAAATAGTTAGAATTCAAAATGAATTATATGGTTATATACCTAACATAGAGATCTATAATGTCATGTAACCTGATTTTATTGATGCTCAACCACAAGGAAACTTGAAGAAGAGCACACAAGAAAAGTCAATCATTTTTTGTATGCTTGTTGTAAAACACATCTCAGACTAGTTTGGAGACTCCAAACCTTTGGGTTGGATCCCCAAGAAAACTCCAAGCCTTAGACTTGATAGAATCAAAAGCTTTAAATAGGGTGTGGGTGCTATAGAACGCACACACTATTTAAAGAATTTTAAAATTCATGCTTGCATAGCATGTACACACTATAGTGTGTATGTGCTATAGTGTGCATAAACTTTGTAAGAGTTGTCTTTCAATAGAGAGAGAAGGAGAGAGGGAAAGCGAGAGAAAGAGAGGGAGAAATGGAGAGAGTGTGTGCAAGGAATGTCAGAAGGTGTGGTAGGGAGAGAGGGAAAAAGAAATGGAGAGAGAGAGAGAGAGAGAGAGAGAGAGAGAGAGAGAGAGAGAGAGAGAGAGAGAGAGAGAGAGAGAGAAGGGGGGGTGGGGGGATGGGAGAGGGGAGAGAGAGAGGGAGAGTAGGGGATGGGAGAGGGAGGGAGGGAGGGAGGGAGAGAGAGAGAGAGAGAGAGAGAGAGAGAGAGAGAGAGAGAAAGAGTAGGGGGTGGGGGATGGGGAGAGTATGGGGTGAGAGAGAGAGAGTGGGGGGTGGGAGAGGGAGAGAGGGAGAGAGAGGGATATATATATATATATATATAGAGAGAGAGAGAGAGAGAGAGAGAGAGTAGGGGATGGGAGAGTAGAGGTGGGAAGAGGGAGCGAGAGAGAGAGAGAGAGAGAGGGAGAGATAGAGATAAAAAGTAGAGGATGGGAGAGGGGAGAGAGAGAGAGAGAGAGAGAGAGAGAGAGAGAGAGAGAGAGAGAGAGAGAGAGAGAGAGAGAGAGAAGGGATGGGAGAGGGGGAGAGAGAGTAGGGGATGGGAGAGGATGAGAGGGAGAGTAGGGAGTGGGATAGGAAGAGAGGGAGAGAGAGAGAGGGGGGGGAGAGAGAGAATAGGGGATAGGAGAGGGTGGGATATGGGAGAGAGAGAGGGAGAGAGGGAGAGAGAGAGAGTAGGGGATGGGAGAGGGTAGTATAGGGAGGGAGGGAGGGAGGGAGGGAGAGAGAGAGAGAGAGAGAGAGAGAGAGAGAGAGAGAGAGAGAGAGTAGGGGATGGGAGAGGGTGGGATAGGTGGAGAGAAAGTAGAGGATGGGAGAGGAGAGAAAGAGAGAGAGTGAGAGAGGGAGAGGGAGAGGGAGGGAGGGAGGGAGGGGGGGGGAGAGAGAGAGAGAGAGAGAGAGAGAGAGAGAGAGAGAGTAGGGATGGGAGAGGGTGGGATAGGGGGAGAGAGAGAGAGACTAGGGGATGGGAGAGGGTGTGGATAGGGGAAGAGAGAGAGAGTAGGGGGTGGGAGGTTAAGAATTTTAAGAATTTAGGTACAAGAAAAATGGAGGTTAAGAATTTTAATGTGAGAGATCTAAATTCATTTGAGTCATAATTTGGTCTATGTTGGGTTTATGCATAATTGTAATGTGAAAATGCATAAATGTTGTCAAAATGGCATAATGATTAAATGAATGTAAGGAGATAGTTTAAAAGGTGGTTTGGAGGTTATAAACAACCATAAAAACTATAAAAATGGATGTATGGTCGAACCAAAGCAATAATGGAAGGAACGTGATACATTTGAAATAAATTTTGTGAAATTCTGAGTTGTTATTTTGATTAGTTTTTCAGTTTTAGTGTTGGTGAGAGAGAGAGTAGGGGATGGGAGAGTAGGGGGCAGGAGAGGGAGAGAGGAGAGAATAGGGGATAGGAGAGAGAGAGAGAGAGAGAGAGAGAGAGAGGAGAGAGAGAGAGAGAGAGAGTAGGGGATGAGAGAGTAGGGGGTGGGAGAGAGGAAGAGGGAAGGAGGGAGAGAGAGGGGGGTGGGGAGAGGGAGAGAGGGAGAGAGAGGGAGGGAGGAAGAGAGAGAGAGAGAGAGAGAGAGAGAGAGATAGAGAGAGAGAGAGAGAGAGAGAGAGTAGGGGATGGGGGAGAGAGATAGAGAGTAGGGGATGGGAGAGGGTGGGAGAGAGAGAGTAGGGATAGGAGAGGGAGAGAGAGAGTAGGGGATGGGAGAGGGTGGGATAGGATTAGAGAGAGAGAGAGAGAGAGAGAGAGAGAGAGTAGGGGATGAGAGAGTAGGGGGTGGGAGAGGGAGGGAGGGGGTTGGTGAGAGATAGAGTAGGGGATAGGAGAGGGTGGGATAGAGAGAGAGAGAGAGAGAGAGAGAGAGAGGCAAAACATTGAAAATTGGTAGAGGTACTCTAAGGAGAGCCATGGTAAGGCATGAGAGAGTGGAAAATCCAACAAAATGAGTTATGGACATTTAATAGTAGACTTGTTGAAAGGATAAAGAAATTAGTGAAGATTTGAAATCATTGATTGAATATTTTTGGGAAAATAACATGCATATTTCCCCTAATCAAAGGGATGTTGTAAGAAGGAGGGTTGCTAGTTGAAACCATGATCCACATGTGAAACATTTTTTGGACTCAACTCAGACACAATTTTTTGTAAAATTTATTGTATTTTTTCTTAAATTTTGATGCAAGAGCATCTTGCATGGGAAAATTATTTTTTAAAAAAATTGAAAAGAAAATTTAAATTTTAAAAATTTTAAAAAAAATTGTGGAGGAGAGAGAAAGTGACGAAAATTAGAGGAGAAATAATAACAAAAAATTAACAAGGGCAAAAAGGAGAAAAGAAAGTAAAAGGGGATTTCTATTTTCAAGGTGCATAGGTGGCATAATAGAAAAAATAAAAAAATAAATGATTGTCATTCCATTTATCGAGGTGTGTGGGAAGAATTCTAGAAAGTTATGAATATTGTAGAAAGTTGTGGATATTGTAGAAGGTATGGAAGTTGTAGAAGGTTATGGATATTGTGTAGGTGGAATTCTAGAAGGTTGTGGATAATTCATGCATTGGGTGTTAAGTGCCTATTTAACCAAGGCATATGAGCATTTCTAATCAAGCTCGAGGAGTAAAATCTTGAGAAGTGGAAGCTTGAGGAGTAGAAGCTTGAGAAGGAGAAGCTCGAGAAGGAGTAGCTTGGGAAGTAGAAGCTGTGGAAGGTGAAAGCTTTGGAAGGAAAAGCTTGAATGTGTGAAAGTTGGAAGGTGTAAAGGCTTCAAGGCATGAAAGAGAAAAAGGAAGTGAAGAGTGAGTTTTCTTGAGTTTGTGGACAGAGCGCTGAATGTGAGGCAGTTCACAGCAGGATTGTGAGGGAGTTGTGAGTGTGTAGACAGAGTGCCAAATGTGAGGCAATTTACACTTGGATCTTGGATAGAGTTTGTGAGAAGAGCTAGTGACCTACGGTTTAGAAACAAGGAGCTTGCTTGGTGGCTTGCAAGCACAAGTTGAGATCTCAGAGGTTTCTACCAGAGTCTGGATCTGGACTAGCTTGGGCTTGGATTGGATCTTGAGAGATCTTGTAGAAAGGTTATTGTAATTGCTAAGGATTTTCAAGTTTAATAAAATTTCTTGGGAGCATTTTATCTCTCTTTGTCTTCATATTGTTGCATTCTTCGTTATGAGTTGGTAGGGTGGTGTGGCCCTTCATCAGTGGTATTAGAGTGTACCTTCATCAAGTGGTATCAGAGCAAACTGTCATTAAATTTGAATAAGCCAAGGATTTTTGGAGATGGGTAAACCTTTTTATGTGAATATAAATCACACACACACAACTTGTGTTGTAGGATATGTAATGAATTTTTTGACCATTTTGATTTTTTTAGGCATATATGTGTGTTGTTCAATTCTAAGTTTGCTTTGCAATATTGTGACATGAATGAGCCACCTATATTTTCAAGGGAATTCATATCCAACATTTAATGTGAAATAAGGGACGGTCAAAATTTTTACAAGATGTCATGCTTGGATGGTACATGCTTATTTTTTAGTAACTTTTGAACATATGGATAGTACACATGCAATTGGAAATCAAATAGTAGATTATGGAAAATTATAAGACAATGACATATTCTCTAAAAGATGGGAAACTAGGTAAAATATGTGATTTATTCATTGAAAAGATTCTAGTGTTTGAGTTCATGAAGATTTTTCATGAAAAGATTATTTACGAGTATGCAAGGCATTCACATAGAGTTCAATGGCTGGATTTGCAATTCAAGTTGTGCAAGGATACATTTCCACTAAATACCATTGTTTTAATTGTAGACTTCACAAAGAACTACACATTACGACCACAAAATGAGGTGCAAGTAAAGTATTGTACTTCTCAACAAGTTTCCATATTTGTTCACAAAATATTCATGCATCCACCTACAAGTATAGAGAATGATAGAAAGATATTGAGGGAGTACCATTTTTACATCAGTGATGATCAATCATATTCTACAGAGTTTGTACATGGTTGTTTTCAACTATTTTATGGGGATTTGGCAAACAAGGGCATACCATATCACCAACACATTATTTGGTCAGACAATTGTGCATCTCAATTCAAGAATGCTTATATATTCTATTGGTTGAGCAGGATGCAACATGTTGTCTAGAATTCAATATATGTACAATTTTATAGAAGTTGGTCATGGAAAGGGAGAGCATGATGGTGTAGGCACATGCATCAAAAGAGCCTTAGCTCATGAAGAATTAAAGTACAAAGATGGACAAACATTAACAGATGAAAAATCTATCATCAAGGGGTGTAGCACTACAATGGGTCTAGGTAAAGAAGGTGAGTTTATGATTCATATGGTTTTTTAGTTAATAGATAATACTAACCTTGCACCATATAAGGATTGTTGCACACTAACAGGATCAAGTGATTTCCACTCTTTTAAAAGCTTTGATGTAGCTTCATGGAGTATCCACACACAAAAAATGGCATGCTTTTGTCCATCATGTGTAGAGGAAAATTGGGATGAGTGTGAGTTGACAGAATGGGTGGACAAATGGGATATTGGGGTTTTGGACCCAACTGACATCTATTGTCCCCCACAAGCACTGAAAATGGTAGAGATGGATCCATCCATTGACTTTGACCACTTGTCTAATCTAGTGCAACTTGGTAATATATATATATATATATATATATATATATATATATATATATATATATATATATATATATATATATATATATAAATATATATATATATATAAATTCAACCTTAGTATAGGTTATTTTGGATATTGTCTTTATAAATTTATGTAACTTAGACAATATGTAAATTAGGTTATAACTTAGTATAGGTTATTTTGCAAAGGTTGAGATATGTTATTTTGGTGCAACAATATGTAACTTTATAACCTATACTTAGTAAGGTTCAAATATGTCTAATCTAGTGCAACTTGGTAATATATATATATCTATAATTTTATCATTGCAAGCCATGTTTTTGTTGTTATTGCACCTGAAGACAATAAAGAAGGGAAAAATTATTATTTGTGTTGTTGTGTCTAGGCCAAAAATTTTTGGATCACTTAGTCACAAATGGTGAAGGTTTTAGAGTATCATATAGGTGAGAGTATCATATAGGTGTGGTGGTTGTAACCAATAGATGGCTTAGACAATATTCTATGAAGAACCCTAACTTGTGGTTATTCAAGGATAGGCAAACAGAGAGAAAGATTCTTCATTATTCAAACCTTTTTGTCACATCAAATGTCCACTTGATAAAATATGGAGTAAAACCACAAAATAAGACTCTTTGGAAGGTTCACAAGTTAGACTATGAGGCAATACTTGAGACATTAAAATGTATAGCAGATCTAACTGGTTCATTAGATTGAATATAATTACAAAAACATGGGCCTCTCTCACTTTTTGTGATGCATAGCGCACAACTAGATAGCTTCAAATGGACTTTCCCACTCTTTCACCCAACAAAAAAACTACCAATACTCCAACCTTCTCACAAGGTTTTTGATGTAGTGGATAGGTGTGATGGGGCCCAACCAAAGTTCACAATGTAAAAATGTGCAAGGCAAAGGCAATGTTCCCCAAATCCACAAAACAAGAACTATCCTTTCTACAACTCCAACACCCTCTCAAAGGCTATGGTTGATATATTTCACCTATATATGATGGATTTAGGAGATTTTAAGTGGTTTTAGACCCTCAACCCAATCATAGCACTCAAATTCCTCAAAATTGCCTTGTAGGCCTAATTGCCTCTAACTAGGTCTCCAATGAGAAAGATGTTAAGTTTTCTCCCAAACCCTTGAAAATAATTCTCAAATAAAATAGGTTTTCAAATACCCATTTCTACCTTCTTTAACATATCTCAACCTTAGTATAGGTTATTTTGGACCAACAAACAGATCCTCCAACTAGGCACCCTTTTAAGCATAAAATAGGGTGGTTTTCTAAAGTAACTACCTAATGCCCTTGCTTCCAATGCTCTAGACTATCATAAGTCTCCTCAAATGGACCCAATCAAATGAATATTGAGTCAATTTTATGCTCCAACCTTTGCGAGTAAGAAACCCCCAAATTGGTCTCTTATAAACCCTTAAACCTAAGGCTTTCTCAATGTATGACTTCCCAAGCCAATGTCAATCAACTAAAGCTTGATTTTCTATCTCCAAGGCATATGTAGACATAATCTACCATAAAATACCCCTCTCCAATGGATAGATCTCCTACTGCTACTCCTTAGGCATTCATTTCATGCACCTGCAGCTACCTAAACTCCATTAGAGGCCTCCAACCATGCAAACTCATATCCAAACCCCAAGTGCCCAAAACTTGCAAAAAATGATGAAAAGTTGCTTGCAATCAACACTTTTGGAAAAAAGGATTCCTACTTGTCTTAATACACCATAAATGGATTAGATATCATGCCAATAGATTCAAAACACCATTATAGGCTACATCACTAAGAAACCAATGCAATCAAGAGAATACACACAAAATTGCTCAAAAATGGAGTTTTGTTGCATTCTTCACCAAGATATCATACAATTGCTGATGGAATCCATACAATGCTCTACATTCTTATCCTATCCCTTCACTAGGCTATATAGGATGAATTACAACTTCCCCAACCATATTCCATCAGTTAGAATCCATTAACAAGGCTTAAAAATTCAAATACTTTCTTTCACTAGGCAACACAAACCCAATTGATCAAGTTAGGCTTGGTTTACAAAGAAATATAGAGAAAATGGGTTTATGGAAACACAACCAACAATTAGGAATGACTAAAAACCTTATTTCAACTTGTTCCCAAATGCTTACTCCTCCAACAAGTCTCTAACTTCTGTCATACTCCAAATAACGCATCCAAAAGGTCAAATCCTTAGGTACTTGACCTAGGGCTAGTTAGGAAAAATAGAAAAACTTATTCTCTATTACTAAAACCCTATAATCATTGAAAGGACCCTATTAACTACCATCCCCTAGGAGTCCATGAAAATCCACCCATAGAGATTGTAGTTAGGGGCCCATTTATGGAATATGCACAAAATTGTTGTCCTACAAACCTTGATGCACTAAATCTTGAATAACCTGACAAAAACAACACTTAGAAGGATGAAACAAAAAGAAAACAAAAGGAAGTAAAATATCCTTCTCAAAAATCATTAGACTAGACTTGCCAATCCATATAGTATGACCAACATATAGAAAACAATAAAAATGGCTTCAAAACTTAACATTTTTTATTGCAATTTCTCCCAATCCATACAATATGCCCCATTAGACCTCAAAAATGAGGTATTTATCCATCCTATGAATATTCCAATGGTTAAACCAATTATTTGAATAGTTACAACTCCTTTCCAACCAAGTTGCATTTTTAGTAACTTTTACAACTTTTCAATTTTGCAATTTTGCACATAAAGTGCAACTTTTGTAAAGTTCACTAAATTTCACTTCTAGCACTTGGAAAAAGGTTCCAAATTATTCAAAAACAACTAAAAACACATAATCCTAGGACATCTTGAAAAAAAATCAAAAGGACCCAATTTTGCATAATTAGCAACTTTTTCTTATATCTTGCACAAAGTGGCCTAGGCATACATATCTTGCTCATATCTCTCTCACCATTCATCATGGGATCAAACTATATACTCCATTAGCTTAGAGTGGCCAAGTAAACCCTAATCCCAGGCTCATCCCATCCCACTAACCACTCAAACATTCTTGAGCATGCCAAATAAAATTGACCCTAAGAGCCACTAAATGCCATAAGAAAATGATCTTTGATGGGCATATCATAGAGTTCGTGTGATCTATGGATGCATTTCTAGATGCTACAAGATCAATTTGTTGATACCTACAATAACCTCTCTCACTTTTTGGAGATTAGATTCAATTTTGATTTTCTGGCCCCATCTCGAGTGATGTTGAAACTTGCAGTGTTATTCAGTACAAAGTCACCAACTGGTGAATCTCTCTCACCATTCATCATGGGATTGAATTGTCTAGTTTGTTAGCTCTAAGTGATTGATTAAACCCTAGTCCAAAGCTTTTCCCATCCCATTGAACATTCAGACATTCTCAAAAATGCTGAATGGAATCGACCAAGAGTTACTAAATGTCATAGGGTGGCGATCATTGACAGGGCATATCTCAGAGCTCATGCAAGGTATGGATGCAATTCTAGGTGCTATAGGATCATGTTAGTGATACCTAAAATAACCTCTCTCTCTTTATGTTATTGGATTTTGTTTTGATTTTGCAACCCCATCTTGGCTAATGCTAAAACTTGTAGTGTTGGTTAGTACAAAGTGAATCTCTCTAACCATTCGTTGTGGGATCAAATTGTCTGCTCTGTTAGCTCCGACTGGCTAGGTAAATCCTAGTCCCAAGCTTGTCTCATTCCATTGACCACTTGAACAATCTTGAGCATGTTGAATGGAATTGACCCTCAGAGTCACTAAATGCAATAGGGTAGTGATCTTTGATGAGACATATCTCAGAGCTCATGCAAGGTATGGATGAAATTTTGGGTGCTATAGAATCATGTTGTTGACACCTATAATAACCTTTCTCACTTTTTGGATATTGGATTCCATTTTGATTTTGCAGCCCCATCTTGGGTGATGTAAAAACTTGTAGTGTTGGCTAGTACAAAGTCACCAACTAATGAATCTCTTTAATCATTCATCATGTGATCGAAATGTCTACTCTGTTAGCTCCAAGTGGCTAGGTAAACTCTATTCCCAAGCTTGTCCCATCTTGTTGACTGCTCAAATGTTCTTAGGCATGCTGAATGGAATTGTCTCTGAGAATCACTAAATTCCATAGGGCAGTGATCTTTGACATGGCATATCTTAGAGCTCGTGCAAGGTATGGATGCAATTTTAGGTGCTATAGGATCATGTTGTCGACACCTACAATAACCTCTCTCTCTTTTTGAATATTGGATTTTTTTTTAATTTTGTAGCTTGATCTCAGGTGATGCTAAAACTTGTAGTGTTGGCCAGTATAAAGTTGCCAACTAGTGAACCTCTCTAACCCTTTGTTGTAGGATCAATCTGCCTACTTTTTTAGCTCCAAGTCACTAGGTAAACCTTAGTCCCAAGCTCATCCCATCTTTTTAACCACTCAAATATTAATAGGCATGCTAAACAAAATTAACCTTGAGAGTCACTAAATGCCATAGGGAAACAATATTTGACAAGGAATATCTTGGAGTTTGTGCAAGGTATGGATGCAATTCTAGGTGCTACAAAATCATGTTATCAACATCTACAATAACCTCTCTCACTTTTTGGAGATTAGATTTTATTTGATTTTGTAGACCCATCTTGAGTGATGCTGAAACTTGTAGTGTTGGCCAGTACAAAGTCACCAACTCATGAATCTCTCACACCATTCATCATGGGATTTAAGTTCTACTCCATTAGCTTGGAATGGCTAGGTAAATCCTAATCCCAATCTCATCCCATTCTGTTGGTCATTCAAACATTCTCTAGCATGCCAAATGGAATTGACCCTGAGAATCACTAAATACCATGGGGCATCGATCTTTAACGAGGCATATCTCAAAGCTCATGTGAGGTATGGATGCAATTATAGGTGCTAGAGAATCATATTTTTGACACCTACAATAACCTCTCTCTCTTTTTGGATATTGGATTCTATTTTGATTTTGCGGCCCCATTTTAGGTGATGTTGAAACTCATAGTTTTAGCTAGTACAAAGGCACCAACTGGTGAATCTCTCTAACCATTCATTGTAGAATTGAATTGTCTACTCCATTAGCTTTGAGTGGCTAGGTAAACCCTAGTCCAAAGCTTGTGTCATCCCATTCACCACTCAAATATTCTTCGAAATGTTGAACGAAATTGACCCTAAGAATCAATAAATGCCATAGGGCAGCAATCTTTGACAAGTCATATCTCTGAGCTCATGCAAGGTGTGAATGCAATTCTAGGTGCTTAAGGATTATGTTGTTGACACCTACAATAACCTCTCTCACTTTTTGGGGATTGTATTCCATTTTGATTTTGCGGCCCCATCTTGGGTGATCCTGAAACTTGTAGTGTTGGCTAGTACAAAGTCACCAATTGGTGAATCTCTCTAATCATTCATCGTGGGATTAAATTATCTACTCTATTAGCTCTGATTGGTTGGGTAAACCCTAGTCCCAATATCATCCTATCTTGTTGACTAATCAAATGTTCTTGGGAACATTGAATGAAATTGACCCTAAGAGTCACTAAATTCCATAGGGAAGCGATCTTTGATAGGGCATATTGTAGAGTTCATGTAAGGTATGGATGCAATTCTGGGTGCTACAAAATCATATTGTTGACACCTATAATAACCTCTCTCTCTCTCTCTCTCTCTCTCTCTCTCTCTCTCTCTCTCTCTCTCTCTCTCTCTCTCTCTCTCTCTCTCTCTCTCTCTCGATATTGGATTCCATTTTGATTTTGTGGCCCCATCTCAAGTGATGTTAAAATTTGTAGTGTTGGCCAATACAAAGTCACCAACTAGTGAATCTCTCTAACCATTCACCATGGGATCGAATTGTCTACTCTATTAGCTCTAATTGGCTAGGTAGACCCTAGTCTTAAGCTCATCCCATCCTATTGACTGCTCAAACATTAATAGGCATGCTAAATATAATTAACCTTGAGAGTCACTAAATGCCATAGTGCAATAATCTTTGATAGGGCATATCTTGGAGCTTGTGCGAGGTATGGTTGTGATTATGGTTCTTACAATATTGTATTATCAACACCTACAATAAAATCTCTCTCATTTTGGAGATTTGATTCCATTTTGATTTTGCGGCCCCATCTTGAGTGATACTAAAACTTGTAGTGTTGTCCAGTACAAAGTTACCAACTAGTGAATCTCTCTCACCATTTATCATGGGATCAAACTATCTACTCAGTTAGCTCTGAGTGGCTGGGTAAACTCTAGTTTGAAGTTTGTCCTATCCTATTGACCATTCAAATGTTCTCATGTATGCCAAATGGAATTGACCCTAATAGTCACTAAATGCCATAAGGTAGTGATCTTTGATGAGGCATATCTCAGAGCTCATGCAAGGTATATATGCAATTCTAGGTGCTACACGATCATGTTATCAATACCTGAAATAACCTCTCTCATTTTTGGATATTGTATTCTATTTTTATTTTGCTGCCCCATCTTGGGTGATGCTGAAACTTGTAGTGTTGGCTAATACAAAGTCACCAACTAGTGAATCTCTCTAACCATTCATCATGGGATCGAATTGTCTACTTCATTAGTTCTAAGTGGCTAGGTAAACCCTAGTCCCAAGCTTGTCTTGTCTCATTGACCACTCAAATGGTCTCAGTCATGCTGAATGGAATCAACCCTGAGAGTCATTGAATATTGTGTGTCGATACTTGGAAGAATGAAAAAGACACAAGAAGTTGAAGATGACATCCTAGGGGTATAAAAATTATTCTTGGGGAGGCCTCCTTTGGAACAAAGCATCATTTGTCATCCCTCTACCTTCTCAAAATTTGGTTTGAAATTTTGTCTACATTCAAACTCCTCAAATCAGTACTATAATTCCCTAACCAAGTATCCAAAACTTGCCTAGGGCATCATTGGAAGATTAGCTAACTCCATTTTTTGAGCTCAAAATTTATGATACATTGTGTATAATGTGTCCTCTCCTATTTCCCTCAATTGATTCCATGGTGGGAGTTCATGGAAGAGTCATTTTTGTGTGCATTGTCTGGATAGGACCAACACACAGGGTGTCCAAGAAAAAATGTAACTATAGCTATAGGAATCATAAGAAGAGAATAAATAATGTGTTTTCATGAATGAAATTCTTATACAGATGGATAAGCAAGAAATATTGATATCAAATTCAATAAATAAATTTAAAAAATTATTTCAAGTCTTCTCTTGTTCTAAAGATAAAGAATATCTAAACTTTTGGCATGTTTATGATGAGACTAAGATTCAAGCTTAAACATTTACATGATATAGCCAACTCAAGAGTCAAACTTCAATGTTAATTGTATAACAATAATAAGAATTCAAGTTTCATTATTCTCATTCCAACAAAAACTCCAAATAAGTTACTCGTAATCAAAATTACTCATAACTTGTTCAATCTAAATAAAAATTAATATCATAGCCTTATTCACATGTCAAAAGATACTATCAAAACTTATTATAAATTCCTACCCTTATTTTGGATGCAAATTACATTAAAATGAAATACATTAAATACTTAAAACTAAACAAGAAAAATAAGATATATATTATGATAACCAATAATGTCATACATAAAAAAATTGATGCATCAAAGTTGTAAGTCTAATAATTTCAGGCATCAAATATATGTCATACATCAAATATAAAATGTCATATATACATCAAATGTATGTTGAATATGTCAACTAATGTAAAATCCAAAATATATGTCCACTAATAAGTATACATGTGTCCATCCCTATATCTTCTACTTCTCATGAGGGGAAGGAAATAAATCCCTAGAGGTCTTTGGTCATTGCATGGAGGGAGATGATGGGGATGATGGGGTCTTCCTCACATGCTCACCCATCCTCCTGTTTAAGCTCCTCTCTTACTGGAGCTGATACAAAAAAAGTATATATGAATCAATAATTATTATACATTGAAATTAAATATATGTACACACAAAATTAATTATTTTCTTACTACTATCAAATAGTCACTCTATACATCCACCTCAAAGGCTCACGGACGATCGGAGTAAGAAGGCCCTACAAAAATTCAATCAATATAATAACTTGATCATACTTATAAATACCATTTGAAATTTCAATACTAACTATTATAAATAATAAATAAAAGTATGAAAACTCTTTAATACCTTGATCAATGGCTTTGAACTAGCCACTGCGACAATAACTCTACAATTGATGGACTGGTGAAGATGAGGAGTCTCTTACATCAAAAACTACAAATCATATAATAAAATCTTCATGTATTTTATAAAATATAATATAATCAAATGAATTAAATTAACATGAAGAAAATGCACCTCTACGAAGCTCATATCATACCTAGGCTTAGAGTCCATTATGAATGTCAATGGTTTGATAGAGAACTAATGCACACAGATAAAAAAAAATTGTCAATCCTTCATATGATTGCTTAATAAATATATGTATTAATTTAAATGATTAAATTGATGCATACTTGTTGACTCGTCGATGAGAGGTAAAATGAGGCTGAAGAATTTGTATTAGGGCCATCAACACTCTTACCCTAAATTTTGAACAATATCAAGACATGCTAATTTATTAGTCATTTATTGTACATACAAAATGTGATCAAATTATTTTATTCTAATTGTAATTTACCTATGTGTTAATGCCAAATGTCTCATTCAAAAAGTCATCAGTGACTAGCCCATCATCCACAGTGTCTCCAATGTGACAGCCAAACATGCATAAGGATCCACATGATGTGCACATGTGACCACGATGCAAAGAAGGCTCCTCCTCAACTAATGGACTAGTGTAATGAATGAGGGTTTGTGTCAAAGCATTTATAGCCCATAGAGTACTGGTCTCTACATGTTTTTTCATAATTGAAAGAATAATGACATGCTCACCTTGTGGCTTGATAGTAGGTTCCCTAACTATATTAGGGTAATGATGTCCCCTTGACCTCTCAAATGATGACTCCCACCATGTACCCTAAGAATCTAACATGTTAAAATAATTGGGGATCTCCCCGAGGACAAATTCATAATACAATTTCTTTAAGAAATATATTAGAACCTCATGATTATTGTAGGGAGGGGTATAAAAAAAAATCCACCATCTATCCCAAAAGTTATTTCTAATATCATCATGGATGCACCGATGGATGGGGAACCTTTTAGTTGTAGTTTTAACAATGTCTTGTTTTAGTGGCTTTTAAAAAATGCACGTGTCACCTTTCATTATGTCCTTTTTTTAAATATCTTTATAAGATTATGTTTTTGCATAATATCTTCTTTTATCTTCTCTCTTAACATGCAAATATCCAATTGACTACTAATAGAAGCTATTATTGAAAATAGTTGGTAAATTGTGTATTGTCTTTGATGTCACACAAAATGTCATATCTTTTCTATTCAGTGTATATCAAGCTCACTCAGGTGATGAAGATAGTTTCCTGTGTCTACCGAGCATTCCAAAGTTTTCCAAGTTTAGAAGATAGTGTTTACCAAGTTAACTTGGGATACAAAGATAAGTTTATAAAAGTTGAGTGTTAATTGAGCTTACTCAGTTATTATGGGAACTTTGTGAAGATGCAACATTAACTGAGTTCACTTGGTTAACATAGGAAAATCATTTCTAAGTTAGTGTCTACCAAGTAGGGTCTACTAACAAAGGATTTTCTTGTTTTGACATATTTAGGTTAATTAATTTGTTTGTTGTTTCTAGTCGACTAGGGAGATGAATATTAATTATTCTAAATAATATTGAAGTTGACTTGAAATTGCATAAGGTATAAATATAAGGTCAAGTTGAGGACTGAATGCATAGAAGTGAATGGAAGAATATAAGATGCTTAGAGGAAGCGAATTAGTAGGATAAGTAGAATATCCTTGTGGAGCTGCAAAGCTACATTCAATAAGAAAGGATCAAGTATACAAGCCAGAATTGACATATGTAACAACAATTTAGTTGTATCATAAATTAGGTCATCTCATTGTTACTCTCTAACCATTGTAGTAGTGATCTGAATCTCTTAACAAAGTTGGCTTAACAACTATTTTTAAATCCTCTAACAAGGTGGAATTTCTAGATTGAAGTGTCTAAATACCTCTAACAAGGCCACTCCTAATAGGGTGATTAAATCGTCTAATAGGGTCACACCTAATAGCGTGTTTTGTAACCTTTAATAGGGTTGGCTCTTAATAGGGCTCACTTCAGAAGAGTGAAAATCGGTAACTAGTTGTAGTTGGTGGTTTTTCCCAAATTGAGTTTTCACATTAAATCTTAGTGCCACTTGTGTTCATGTTATTTCTTTTATGTTTACAAAATAAGTTAAGTAAGGTTAATTAAAGTTAATATTTTAACATTTGCATGTTAAGCATTTGTTGAGTTATAGTTGTCATTTTAGTGTTTACCAAGTTACAACATTTACTTGTGGAAACCAAGCACATATGTGTTTACTAAGCATCAATATTTTTAATGAAGTTTGTGTTCTATGTTGACATCTAAGAGATTTGGGATTTATTTTAGTGGTAACTGATTCACCCCTCCCCTCTTAGTTACTTCACTCATATTTCAAACAATTGGTGTCAAAGCTTCTTGGTGCTTGTAGAGAAGGTTTGAAGGATGTAAGCTAAAGATCAGGATGTCTTATAGAAGAGAGATTCTAAAGCTAAATAGAGACAATTTTGAGGTATGACAAGAACTTATGAAGTTTCACCTAGATACTATCAATGCTTCAAGTTTGAAATATTTGGAAAATTCTTACAAGGCTCCTACTGGAACATTAACTGTGGAATATATTGTTAAAAGGAAAAATCATAACATCATGATGATTGGCATTGCATCAGCTCTTAACTATGCTGAATTTAATGAGGTGAAAGGATGCACTACTATTGATGACATGTGGACCAAACTGAATGATATATATGGAGGTGATGATAATATGAAAAGACCCAACATAGAAAGCTTGAGAGGTCATTTTGATCAAATGAAGATGAGAGAGGATGAAAACATAACAAAAAAAAAAGTTTCGAGAATCAAAGCCAGTGTTAATGCTATCAAAGCTTATGGAGGAATAATTGAAGATGTGATAGTGGTAAGCAACATACTTAAAACCCTTCTTCTTATCTAAGTAATCAAAGTGTCTTCTATTCAAGATATGAGATGTGATCCAAATAACAAGATAACTTTGGATGTTCTAGTTGGAATATTGGCTACATTTGACCTAGATAACTCTAATAATTATGCTCTAGTTCTAGCAATCTTGAGTTTTCATTTGAAGCCAAGTTATCACTAAAGAAGAAGAAATTTGTAAAATCTAAAGGCAAACAATCTGAGAGTGAAGAAGAAGATAGTTCTGACAATGATCTTGAATCCATTGAAGCATTATTTGCAAGAAGGTATTCCAAAGGAAAAGGAAAGTACAAAGGTAAAATTTCTTTAATCTATTTCTCTTGTGAAGAAGTTAGACACATTGCTGCAAGATGTCCAAATAAAGAAGAAAAAGATGAAAAGAAGCACAATAAGTTCAAAGGCAAGAAGCATTTCAAGAAATTTAAGGACTACAAGGAAAAAGGTAAGAAATATTTTTTTATGGCTAAAGATTCAGATAGTAGTGAAGATGGTGAAATGGTCTATATTGTTGTAAAAGATGAATCTAATAATGAAGAAGGTAAAATGGTTATGACATAAAAGGTTATGTCATGTGAACTTTCAAAGTTCTTGTTTCATTGCTCAAGTAGAAGAATGTTGGTTATGGCATAAAAGGTTATGTCATGTGAACTTTGATAATATGATCAAGATAAGAAAGAACAAAAGAGTGAGAGGTATTCCTAGTTTGAGGAAACCTGAGATGGGCCTATGAAAAAATTGTGAAATTGGTAAGATAGGCAAGACAAGTTTCAAAACCAATGACTATCATTTTGAAGAATTCTTGGAGTTAGTTGATAAAGACTTATTTGGACCTATTGGAATAGAGAGCTACAGTGGAGATAAGTATTTTATTCTTTTTGTTGATGATTATTCTAGAATCATGACTGTAATGTATCTAAAAGAGAAGTTAGAAGATTTTTAAAAGTTTAAGTGGTATCTAGAAAGAGTAGAAAAGGAAAGTGGAAAGAAGTTGAAGTGTTTGAGGTCAAAGAGAGGTGGTGAATTCATCTCTAATGAATTTAATGAATTTTTTACTAAAATAGGAATTAAAATTCTAGTATTAGCCCCTAATACACCACATCAAAATTGTATAGGTGAAAGAAGGAATAGATCCATCATGAATTGTGCAAGAACTTTAATGATAGAAAATAATGTTGTAATCAAATACTAGAAGGAAGAAATCAGTATTGCAATGCATACCTTGAATAGAGTATAGCTAAAGAAAGATTCAAATCAAAATCCTTATGAACTATGGTATGGAGCCTACAAACCTAATGTAAGTTACTTGAAATTATTTGGTAGTAAATGTTATATTTTGAAAGAGACTAGGAAAGGTAAATTTGATGTTGAAGGTGATGAAGGTATATTCCTAGGATACTCCAACAGAAGTAAAGCATATAAATTTTTGAATTTTTCCACTCATAAGATCATAGAAAGTGCACATGTAAGAATTGATTAGTTTGTAGAAAAGAGTGAAGAAGAGAGCACCAAAGAACCTAAGGATTATAGAAGGTTTATTTACTATGAGCTTGATAGGTTACCAAATCTACTTGGAAGTTAGGAGGCTTCACCTTCTGAGTCTCCAAAATCTCCAAAAGCACCCAAGTTGCAATTAGTGCAACCTGATTCACAGTCTAAGGGCCTAAGTCACAATCAGAGGCTATCGAGTTGCAAATAGAGAAAACTGAGTATAAAGGACCTGAGTCATAGATAGTGGAACCCAAAATTGATATAGAAGATCATGGTGAGGCTAGTGGAACGAGTTCTAAATCCAAAATACTTATGTTAGCAAGATATTTCAGAAGGCATCATGCACTTGATTAGATCATTGGAGATAAGTCATATGGTACAATGACAAGAAACAAATTGAAAGGTACATGTTTGCTTACTGAATTTGAACCTAGATTAGTTTAAAATGCTTTGGATAATGAAAGTTGGATTGAAGCTATGAATGAAGAGATAGAATAGATAGAGAGGAATAAGACATGGACTCTTGTTCCTAGACCCAAGGATAATAATGTAGTTGGCACAAATTAGGTTTTTAAAAATAAGTTGAATGAAGATGGAGAAGTTTCCATAAACAAAGCAAGGTTAGTATGCAAAGGTTATTCTCAAGAAGGTATTGATTATGGTGAAACCTTTTCTCCTATGGAAAGATTAGAAGGTGTTATAACTTTACTTGCTTATGCTACAAATAGAGGATTTAAATCTTATCAAGTGGATGTAAAATCTGTATTCTTGAATGGAATTCTTGAAGAGGAAGTTTACATAGAACAACCTAAAGGTTTTCTAGATCCTAGTAAAAGAGATATGGTTTGAAAATTGTACAAAGTATTGTATGGTATCAAGAAAGCTTCCATCGCTTGGTATGAAATATTTCATAACTACTTGATAACAATTGACTTTCAAAGAACAAATGATAACAACAACTTGTATATAAAAGAAGGACAAGAAAAGAAGATTGTGTTGGCTAAAATCTTTGTGAATGACACATTGTTTACTATAAATAATGACTTGTGCAAAGCATTTTTAGAAGAAAGGAGTAAAGAATTTGAGATGTCTATGTTTGGAGAGCTAAAATTCTTTATTGGATTGTAGATTAAATAGAAGAAAGATGGTATCTACATCACTCAATCCAAATATATCAAGGAGATACTTAAGTAGTTTGGAATGGATGATTCAAGACCAATTGGAATACCTATATCTATTGGACATAAGCTTTCCAAGAATGATGATTCCAAGGAAGTAGATCATACCACATATAGATCAATGATTGGAAAATTGCAATATGTAGTGCATACCAGACCTGATATTGCATTAACTATTGGTACAGTGGCAAGATTCTCAACAAATCCTAAAGAAAATCACATGATGGTAATCAAGAGAATCATGAGGTATCTAAAAGGTGCTGAAGACTATGGATTATGTTATAAGAAAGAAGGAACTTTAGATTTCAAAATCTTCACAAATGCTAATTGGGCAAGAAGTGTTAATGATAGGAAGAGCACTAGTAGTGGAGCATTCTTTCTTGGTAAAAGACTAGTGTCTTGGACAAGTAAGAAGTAGAATTGTATTTATCAGTCTACATCAGAAGTAGAGTGTGTGGGAGTAGCAATTAATTTCTCCAATATTGTTTGGTTCAAGCAATTGTTGGCAAGTATGAAGGTAGAGATCACAGATCCAATGGTTATCTTCTATGATAACACCAATACAATTAGTATATCAAAGAATCTTGTGATGCATACCAAGACCAAACACATTGCTATAAAATATCATTTTCTAAGAGAATTGGTGCAAGATAAAGAGGTAAGATTGGAATATGTGAATACTAAAGAAAAAATTGTAGACATATTCAAAAAGCCATTGCCTAAGGATTCATTTTTGTATCTATGAGGTAAGTCATGGTTTATTCCCCTATCTAAAGCTCACTAAAATGAAATTTAGTGATGCATCAACTAAAGCATGTTCAAGATCAGTTAGTTGATGCAGTATTGAAGAGGGTAGAATGCATATGAATCAATACACGAGGTACATTAATATTCACTGAATATTATCTTTGGCATGAGATATCAAAGAGGGAGAGTTTGCTATCATATTCACATAAATTTTATAAAGAGAGAGTTATGTCATATCAAAGAAGAAGAACTTGGTCTGATATCAAAATGATAGAGTTTATTATCGGAAGAAGATGTTGAAAAATAAGTTTGTTGATAGAGGGAGAAACTGAAGGTAGAGGGAGTTCACAATAATAGAGGGAGTTCTCAAGGATGAGAATTAGAATGAAACTAATGATATTTTACTTAATTCATTTTTCTCTAAAATTTCAGTGTATAATGACATGTTGTGTTGCCATCAATACCAAAGAGGGATATTGTTGAAAACAATTGGCTAATTTTGTATTGTCTTTGATGTTACACAAAATGTCATATCTTTGCCAATCAATGTATACTGACCTCACTCAAGTGATGAAGACAATTTTCTATGTCTGCTGAGCATTCTAGAGTTTTCCAAGTTCAAAAGACACCATCTACCAAGTTAACTTGAGAGACAAAGAGAAGTTTGTAGAAGTTGAGTGTTATCCAAACTCACTTGAGTAACAAAGGAAAAGTTTGATGGAACTAGTTTTAATCGAGCTCACTTGGTTACCAAAGGAACTTTGTGAAGATGCAGCATTAACTAAGTTTACATGGTTAACATAGGAAAATAATTTATGAGTTAGTGTCTAACAATTAGGGTTGACTAACAAAGGATTTTCTTGTTTTGGTATATTGAGGTTAATTAATTTGTTTGTTGGTTCTAGCTGACTAAGGAGATGAATATTAGTTATTCTAAGTTATATTCAAGATGAATTGACATTGCATAAGGTATAAATATATGGTCAATTTGAGTATTAAATGTGTGCAAGTGAATGGAAGAATAGAAGATTCTTAGAGGAAGTGAATTAGAAGGATAAGCAAAATATCCTTGTGGAGCTGCAAAGATACATTCAATCAGAAAGGATCAAGTATACAAGCCATAATTGAGATCTATAATCAGCAATTTAGTTGCATTGAAAATTAGGTTATCTCATTGTTACTCTCTAACCATTGTAGTAATGATCTAAATCTCATAATAGAGTTAGCTTAATAACTATTTGTAAATCCTCTAACAAGGTGGCATTTCTAGATTGAAGTGTCTAAAGACCTCTAACAAGGCCAATCCTAATAGGGTGATTAAATCATCTAATAGGGTCACACCTAAAAATATATTTTTTAACCTTTAATAGGGTTGGCTCCTAACAGGGCTCATTTCAGAAGAATGAAAATCAGTAACTAGTTGCAATTGGTGTTTTTTCCTAAATTAGGTTTCCATGTTAAATCTTAGTGTCACTTGTGTTCATGATATTTATTTTATGTGTATGAAACTAAGTTAAGTAAGGTTAATCACAAATAATATCTTAAGATTTACATGTTAAGAATTTGTTGAGTTACAATTGTTATTTCAGTGTTTATTGGGTTGCAACATTTACTTGTGTAAACTGAGTGTCTGTGTGTTTGCCGAGCATTAGTATTTTTAGTGAAATTTGTGTTCTATGTTGACATCTAAGGGATCTAGGATTTATTTTATTAGTAAATAATTCAATGTTCCCCTCTTAGTTTCTCCTCTTATATTTTCAATAGCTACATGGCTCATAATAGACTCAAGGGAGGATGCCAATTGTGCTCTCATAGGATTAGTTTTTCTGCAATCTTTTAACCTACCAATGATTGCTTCTAATTAAATTTTCCCTCTTTCTATTTCTTTCATTATATTTTCTTGGGTGCTAGGAGGAGGTCTTTGAATTGATCGAGGTTGCAGAGGTTCTTTCTCTTCCTCATGAGGGTTTTCATTTTGATCATGTGGGATTTTCATTTTGATCTTGTGGGGGGTTTTCATTTTGATTTTGTTGACTAGGCTGGGGATTTGGTGGTTGATTATTCACATTTCTTGATAAGAAACCAACTACATTTTAAATAAATAAATAAACTTGAAGAAAAGCTTTAAAAACATAAAAAATAATGCTAAAACATACAAAACAATGCAAAAATAAGAGTGGAAAACATACTTGATGATCCCAATCTTGATCTTTGGTGATGAGGAGGAATTTTGAGGAGAGAGAGAGAGAGAGAGAGAGAGAGAGAGAGAGAGAGAGAGAGAGAGAGAGAGAATACTGGACCTTCTACAAAATGCTTGTTTTATGTTGTGGTTAGAGAAGGCAACCAACAAGAGGAAACAAAAAAAATGAGATGGGCTATGGGTTGCCGCCCATAAATATTAATTTAGAAAGTGTGTATGCATTATAGTGTGCTCGCGCTATGTCTTGGGCTCCACAAGCCTTAGGCTTGTGGAGCCCAAGCCATAACACATTGCGTTATTACAAATTTGAAAAAAAGAGATGTGTGTCATCCTTTTGGCACCATGAATTGGTGCATTCATCCCACATAACTATCAAACATGGACAATTGCCATGAAATGATTACTTCAGTCCAAGGGTTTGTGGTCTTGTTTGGATGAGGATCAACCTCTATTTTAGAGTCCATTTTAGACATATCAACACATGAATAAGATGGATGAGGCCATGGGTCTTATATCTCTTAGTATTATAGACAACTTACAGTTTAATCTTGATAAGTGTACTAATCAAGAAATGTGGCTCAAGTTCAAGACCTTGTTTGGTACAATTAGTGAGTTAAGGGTACTTCATCTTGAGATAGAGCTTACCTCACTTATACCTAATACTTTTCCCACCATTTAGGAATTTCTAATGAAATTCAAGCAATAGAGATTATTGTTACAAGGTTGTGACAAGATGAAGATAGATAAAGAATGCATTTTCTTGATATTGTCAAAGCTTTAAGGAAACTTTCAGATTTTCTCCTCTACTTTTCACTCCACTATGGATGCATTTAGCACTAATTTCATTATGCTCACATTTGAGGAATTTTGTGACCATTTGACTAGAGAATATGCCAAGCTTTCCCAGTTGGATTCTCTATCAAGATCAAAGACCAAGACATTGGTTGCACAATCATCTATAATGAAGAAAAGGAAGACACTAAAGCCCAATAGAGATTCAGTTGTCCATGAGCGTCCCTCCAAGATATCTACACAATCTACTTTGAAACTAAAATCCAACCCTAAGAAGGGTAATTCATATAAGTTTGGTGAGCCTTCCACCAAGACTAAGAAGTCAATAGGTGACCCTTGCAGTTTTTGTGGCAAGGAAGGACATCCATTTTCCAGGTGTTGGAAATGGTTGGAGCTTTAGAGGATTCCATGCAACAACATCACATCTCCTCTCCTTAGCCACCTTCCTTGTCTATGGGGAAGGGTCATGCTCTTCATGCATAGGCAGTGCCTTCAAGGTCATCTTGGATTATTGATTTTGGTGCTTCACACCATATGACTCACTCACATGATTTTGTCACCACACTTTTTCATAGTGCCACATCACATATTATAGTTGGTGACTCTACATAGCTCCTAGTTCTTGGTTCAGGTTTAGTTTCACTAGATAGTGGTTTTCTTTAGGATATTCTTTTAGTTCCTTACATTTCTACAAACCTTTTTTAAGTTTATCAAACTTTCCTTTATGGTTCTAGTAACACACTTTAGTTCTCACCACATGATGTGGTTATTCAAGGTCTTCTTGATCTTGATTTAGTTATTGCTACTAGTAGTGTGGATCCCCAATCTCACTTATACCAATTTGATGGCTTTAAGAGTTCAAAAATTGTGGGTTCTTCTCTTATTTCACATGCAGACTTTATGGGAAACCTTTGGCATAAGCATTTTGGACATGTTAACTATAGCTACTTACAATACATGAGTACACAGACACTTGTTTCTAGGCTACCACATATCTCTTGCACTGATGGTGTTTTTCATGGATGCATTCTCAGCAAGCATCATCAAGATCCCTTTCCTTTAGGATTATCCACTCATGCTAAGGCACCCTTGGAATTGGTTCACAATGATCTTATTTCCTTTTCTACTCCTTCCTTAGGGGCTCGCTATATGCTCACATTCATTGATGACTTCTCTAGATGCACATGGGTGTACTTTCTTAAGTACAAAAGTGATGTCTTTTATTCCTTCCAAATCTTTAAGACTTTTGTGGAGAATCAATTTGGTTTTCCTCTCAAATGGATACACACAGATAATGGGAGGGAGTATGTGAATCAGGCCTTCAAATATTTTTTCACTAAGCATAGTTTACTATATTAGCTTTTAGTTCCATACACCCCTCAGCAGAATGGTGTTGTCAAGAGAAAAAAGAAAACCTTACAAGAGATGGAAAATTACATGATTTAGTCATAGGTTATGTAGTCTTCATTTTGGGTTGAAGTAGTCAAGTGTGCAAGCTACATTCAAAATTTGATGACCCAAAAGGAATTACGATAGATGACTCCTAAGGAAGCTTGGTCTTATGCCAAACCCGATGTTTCCACATCTCAATTTTTTGGCAGTAAGGCATGGGCTTTAATTCCTTATGCTTAGAGGAAATCTATGGAAAAGAAGAGTCGACCACTCATCTTTGTTGGCTACTATGAGGATGTGAAGGTGTATAGGTTATTTGATCGTGAGTCCAAAGAAGTCTTGTTTTGATGAGATGTACAATTTGATGATCACTTTCCTCTTCCAGATTCTCCCTCCTTTAATTCCTTCTCATTTCTTACTCCTTCCTCTTCATCTCTTGAGGATGTTCCATCTTTTGATGATGATATAGATGATGATCCACCACATCCACCTCATCCATCACCACCTTTTCCTAGGTGGGCTCATGTTACAATTGAGTCAATTGGTCCTTTGGCAAGACATCTTACAGATACCTATCATACTCAAGCTTAGACATTTGGTTCTAGCCTTCTGAGTCATGCTACTCCTGCCAGTCCATAGATGTTTTTAGAGGTGACCAGAAATCTAGAGTGGGGTTTGGCCATGAATGAGGAGTATTCTTCTTTGATGAAGAATAAAACTTGGGATCTTTGTACTCTTTCAAAAGGAAGAAAGTTAGTTCGATGCAAGTGGTTCTTCTATACCAAGTATGTTGTAGATGGCTCTATTGATAAGTACAAGGCACATCTTATTGTGAAGGGATTCTCATAGGTTGATGGTATTGATTACTCTGAGACTTTTTTCCCTATCGCTAAGATGAATTTCATTTGCTTTGTCCTTTCAGTAGTAGCTTCACAGGGATGACCAGTCTTTCAAATGAATGTGAAGAGTGTGTTCTTGAATGGTGATCTTCATGAGGTGATCTATATGGAGTAGCCTTAGGGATTTTTGAAGGACTCTTCATTAGTTTTTGGACTTTGACATTCATTTTATGGTCTCAAACAAGCCCCTCGAGCTTGGTATGAGAAGATGGACTCGTTCCTACTTTCTACAAACTTCACATGTAGTCATTTCGATCATATAGTGTACATTCAACATCAAGGGGTTGATATTTTGATACTTTTTCTCTATGTTGATGATCTCATAATTACTAGTAGCTCATCCTCCATGATTTAGAGTATTCAAAGAGCATGGATGGAGCAGTTTGAGATGACAGATCTTGGTCTTTTGCACTATTTTTTGGGCATATCTATCAACAAGAGTATTCTCTTGATATGCTCTGATGCTTCGGTATGATTTATTTCAAGCCTACCCCTACACCATTTTAGTTAGGTGTTGTCTTGTCTACTACTTTTCCTACAGCTTTAGTGGATCCCACTATACACCAATAGTTGGTTGGTAATTTTTTGTACCTAATACACACTTGTCTTGATCTCTCCTTTGTGGTTGGTCTTGTTTCTTAGTTTTCTTGTTTTCCTCATGAGAGCCATTACCAAGCTATCAAACATATCTTGAGATACATTTAGGGCACTACACATTTTGGCATTCATTACACTATAAGATCCCCACACATTGTTGTCTTTACTGACTTAGATTGGGTTGATGATGCTGATGGTAGGAAGTCTACTTCTGGCTTTTTTTTTCTGACTTGGCTCTAGTCCTATCATGTGGTCTTGTAAGAAGTAATATACCATTGCATTATCATTTATAAAGGCCAAGTACCAAGAAATAATATTATCTAGTAAGGTAATTTTGTGGCTTTGAGAGTTGATGACTAAGTTTGGGTTTCCTCCTGATAGTCCCACTATTCTTTGGTGTGACAATCAAAGTGCCATACACATTTCTTGCAACCTAGTCAAGCATCAACATGCTAAGCATATCAAGATCCACATGCACTTCATTTGTCAATTAATTTAGAATGGTGTTCTCCTCTTAGAGTACATCCCTACAAAAGTGCAAGTTGTTGACATCTTCACTAAATCATTTGCACTATTGTGTTATCTTTAGTTGGGCACCATGCTTGGGGTGAAAGAATTTTTCCTTGAGGGGTCTTAGTGAGGCCTTCTTTCCTTTTAGATTTTACAGCATATTTTCTCATCTCTTTTTGAAGTTAAGTTTTTCCTCATGTGGTTTTCTTTATTTTTCTACATCATAGAGATTTGGTTGTGATTGGGTACCTAATCAGGCCTTGTTACCAGGACCCAAGTTTCCTTTTGCATTGTAGTTTCCTTTCTTTTGTTTGCATTGTTTATATCTGTATTGTCACTCATCTTAAGGGGGGTGTTAGAGTAAAAGGTTTATTATCTTTTACTTACTCTTAATACTTCACTATTGGAGTATTGACTTTTGTGTCTTCATGAATGTGACATCTAATATTTTTTTTCTTTATTTAAATGTCACATTATCTCTTTAGGGTTTCGTTTTTGAGAATGGTTGATCTCCTTTTATGAGGATTGATCCACTTGTATTTTTGAACACCTTTTGACTCATTATTTTCTCTCTAGAATATATTTTCATCTCTAAGAGCCACTTTTCTCTCCTTGCTTCTCTCTTCCTTGTAACATGTTATTTTCTTACAGGTGATCATTATGGCTTCTATGAAGTTGGGTTTTGCACACCAACTCCTACATTTTGAACATGACAATGTAAAGGATTGGATGATTGTGCATTGATATAGAGGTTTGATGTCAATTCACATGATCTACTTGTGCATTTGATTTTGGATACAATAATTGATGGTGTGGATTGGATAGCCAATTGCTTCAGGACAAGAAATCTTTGGAGTTTTGTGTTATTTTCTTTTTCTAAAGTGAAAGATCTTTCCTACTTGTCTTTCTAGTTTCAATTTTGTTCAACCCCACCCTATTCAGTCCTCTATAATACTTGTTTGGATCTGGCAAGTCTAAGTGTCATCTTTATCTATAATTTAATATTCATAATTGCCTACAATTTATTACATTTCTATATGTGGCTTACTTTTGGTATAAGTTGAATATCTGGCATTAAGCATCTTCCTTCCCTGTGGCCTTCACCTTCCTTTTTGTCACCTTCAAATTCCTCTCGCATGACCTTAAGTTCCCTCGAGTGGTTTCCCTTAGGCAGTTGTTCCTTAATTGGTTTCCATTGGGTAGTTGTTCCTCAGGTGGTTTCCCTCAGGCACTTGCACGTGTCCCTTAGGTGGTTTCCCTCAGAAGCTTTTCCCTCAGGTGGTTTCCATTAGGTACTTACTCTTAAGTGTGTCCTTAGGAATATTACACCCTATATTGTAAATGCAATATATTAAGAGAAGCTTAACCCTTAGTCCCTTTCGTATTCAACCTAGCTCTAATAGCACAAGCTATTAAGGATATATCACCATAAGATCATTACCTAGACTTTACATATTAAAAATTCACATTCTTCTACATTATAGATAGATCCTAAATAAACTCTACATTAGAAATTGACTTTCAGATAGTCTCTTCTTATCATAGTTTCTTCTTCTACCTTATCCTATGTTCTTATTCAAGCATGGAATTTGATTGCCCTATTGGCTATTTTTACACTTTTGCACCATATATGACAAGCTAAAAAAATGTATGACCGTATGAATTGACATGCTAAATGTTTAGAAAATTGTAAATTTGATAGTTAAATTTATTAATAAATTGTCAAATTTTCTTATAGAAAATATAATATTTCATTTAATAATATAAATATATAATATATTTTTTATTTTATATATTTTATATTATTCATAAAATTATATTTATAAAAATTTAGAATGCTTTAAAAATGTAACAAAGCATATGCAACTATGAAATTAGAAATTCACTTAAATTAATATGATATATTTTTTTGTATATATTACTAATTACTAATTGATTTTTATCACAAATATAAGTCTTAAATTTAGAAACATCTAACATTTTTATAGATTCTTGTATATATTTCTAGCTTGTATTTTTTATTTATTACATAACAATATATTATTATTTATTTGGAATCTTCTTTCAAATAAAATATATAAAGTTAGAAGTTTTTAATGAGATATTTACAAATATTACTAATTTATGTTTATTTTCTAATCTCTTTAAAATATTAAAAAAAACATATTTATTTTATATACATTGATAAAATATTTAAATTTATTTAAAAGATTTGTATAATAAACAAATTGACAGTCAATATTTTTCTAAAAATATAAAATGAAATACATTAAAATGATCAAACCATCATAAGAAAATCATATGATAGGTAGGGGTGACTGTCAAATTCTAGGCATGTTAATCTTGTCTTCTCTTTATTCATTTTAGATGGTCAATTCACTTTCAAGCTTTTTTTGTTGTTGTTGTTTATCTGTAGTCTCCTTATCTATATTTTCTTTAATTTTTAAATCTCTTCTTCTTTTCCTACTCTATGTTAGGCTTATCTAGTGGTCCTTTTCTTAGTGCTTTCTTCTTTCATGTGTTGCTTTCTTACCTAAGTTAATTTGTCTCTCTCTCCTTGTTTGGTGTTTTATTTCTACTTCTTCTATCTCTTTCAATTTTGAATTGAGTTATCCCTCTGTTCTTTTTCTTTTTTCTTATTGGGTAGATTGGTCTTTTCTTAGACACAATCTTTATCTATCATTAATTGGTAAGCCTCTAGCTTCAATTTATCATGTCTTCCCTTTTTTTCTACTGCCCTCTTCCTATCATGATTCCTTTTATCTTTTGTCTATATCTTCTATTAATTCTTTGGTAGCTTCTTGATCTTTGTAGCTTTCTCTTGATTTTTTAGTGTTCTCTCCTTTTATCCCCTAATTCTTGCTCTTTATTTTCTATCCACCTTTTATCTTTCTTCTATTTGTCTCTTCTTCTATCCTTTAGTTTGAGTTTTTAGTGGTCTAGTATGGAAAGAATGATCTCTGTTTATCATTCATAGGAAGATAGGACTATGTTCTTTACTAGTGAGATTAAACCAAAGGGAGTAGGCTTTTTAGGAAAGTGGATAATATCAACTAGTTAGCATCGAATAGGGTCATCGGTAAAAAATGCTTTAATTATAGTTTCTCTTGGATATCAAATAGTGATTTCATAGGTTTTTTTATGGTGGTGCCTTTCAAAGATCAAATCAAGCCCTGAGACATTACATGTCTTTGTGAAGTTCTATTTGAAGAACCTAGATGAAAGGTCTTTGCAATTCTGTATCTAACATAAACTATCTCCTAGAAATACCACATCCAAAAGACTATGTGACTTGGCTTATAGGAATGTTGAAACATAATAATGTAGAAAAGTGTCTAATAATGTAGAAAAGTGTCTGATAGTGTAGAAAAGATGGTGTGAAATCAACTTCCTTCTAAGATGGCTTGACATATTTGACAACAATAATAATTGGTAGGAGGTCTTATTTAGATATTTAGGCCTTGAAGTTCTAGACAATTTGGACTTAAGAGACCACCAGAAGATGGATATTTTTCTCCCTTATTTACAAAAAGCTCCATGAACTATGACAATAAGGAAGTCAATGTTGAGCCAAATACAATGCTTGCAAGAAAAAAAAACCTATTTTCCCACTTGCTCCTACTAATCTAATTTTCTCGCAATTCTATGAAAGTTCAATTGTGAAAAATGAAAATGTTAATAACTTTAAATGACGATGAATGGATTGGGGAGCATTGGTGTAAGGACCATATCCTAGTCTATATATGCTATATCATACAAATGCTAGAAATGCAAAAAGATAAGAAAAACCTAGTTGAAAAGTCAAATCAATTTGCATTAACCATAATCAAGATTAACAATTTGTTAATCATAAAAAAGTACATAATTTCATCATCTAAGATACTAATCTATAAATTATACATCTAGAAAAATGCACATTAAACAATTAATATGAGATCATTAAGATACATTATCCATTATATAATTACATCAAAATGATCATCCAAGGATTATTGTACAATCTAATAAGAAGATATATACATAAAATATTAGACATCGTCCATCTGTTATTTGAGATGGGAGTGTAGCCCAGGTGCTTTGACCACGCCAACCACAGGGCATTTACTCACTTGAGGTTCTTCTTGACATGAAGAATGCCTCAGACCTTGGCATGACAATTCCCATCTCCAATCCATGACTAACCCATTGTTATCCGTATTCACCCAACAATAAGTTATGACATTACCAAACTAGTTGTGGCCCCTTCAATTCTCCAATGCAACTCCAAATTGCCTTACAATTTTCCTTAGAAGTCACAATGTGCTTGGGTTTAATCGTTCAACCCTGAGATGATTGTCGATGTAATTTATGCTCAACATCACCAACTAGAAAGTAAAGGAAACTCCCACAATAAATTTTGATCACAATTTAATAGTATTGAAGTTGTAAAAACTCTACAGAATTCTCCATCCAAACTAGTAAGCCTTAATCGGTTCAATTCTCCAAGATACAATATGAAACAATAGGAGAATGTGCAATATATCAACAAAAAATTGAAAGAAATACTCAGAAAAAAACTTAGTAAACTCCTCAGAAACCCTCAGCTAGAAATTCAAGAGAAAAGATGTATTTTAAAGATGATCTCTGATTCTCCCAAAAAGCCATATTTATAATACAAATTGAGCCATCTAGCTTCATGCACACACCTTTCACTTTAAAGAAACTTTTATAATATAAAGTCATAACATTTTATATTATAAAAAACAATAATAATTAAGCATGTATTAAATAATCATTAAAACCAACATTCCTCAAAATAAATATGACTTTATCAAGAGATCAAATATCAAAGTCAAACAATCACCCTACCTGAATTGCTCCCCCAAAATAGTAACAAACCATGAATGAATTACTAAAAATCATAAGTCCAATAATAACAATATCCCAAAAAGGACCCCCAAATGTGAACATCAGCTCACGAGGGTCATGATGATGAGCTGACAAAACCATACTTCAAAGACTTGCTAAATTGGGAACATTACAATCCTCCCTCCCTAAGATTTCTTATCGCCATGCAATCACAATCTGGGGTGCTGTAGAATATCCTCAAAATCCTAGGTAGCATCCTGATCTAGTAGATTCTACCACTTAACCAAAAACTCATGGATGGTCCTCTGTTTCAACTGCCTCTCTCTAGTATCAAGAATCTCCTCCAAAATCAACTCCAATCTCCTTTCATCATCCAATAGAGGCAATACAGGAGATGATACCACATGATGACCCAAAGCCCCTTTGAGGTGTGAAACATGAAATACATTATGAATCTTGCTATCATCAAGTAGATGCAACTCATAAGCCACCTCACCAACTTGCCACAAAATATGAAAAGGACCATAATAACATAGTTTATCTTTCTCAACACCACTCTTTTTGATCAAAGATTGCCAATACAGCTGCAACATCAAGTAACCCATGTCACCCATCTAGAAAGTTTGAGTTTTTCTCTACTAATCAACATACTTCTTTTGCTAATTTTGTGCTCTCTATGTTCTATCTCTTAGAGACCTTACTATATCATGGCTATCCTGCAAAAAATCTTAGGTATGCTACACTCTACTCTAACCACATAAAAAATCCATAAAACTAGGTGGGTCATATCTATATAAAGCCCTAAAAGGTGACATCTATGTAGTCATGTGATGAGTGGAATTGTAGCAATACTCACACAAGTGAATCCACTTCATGCAATCTTTCTACTAAGAGGAAACATAATTCCACAGATATCCCTAAACTCATTTATTTACTATTTCTATCTAACCATCAGTCTACAAGTGATAGCTAGTGCTAGGGGTCAACTTAGTCTCGCATAATCTTAAAATATCCTACCAAAAATGACTCATAAATCTACTTTCATAGTCACTCACAATGATTTTGGGTAAACTATGCAACCTAAAAATCTCTCTAAAAAATAACTTAGCTAACTACACAGCTGAATAGGTAGTGGTAATAGGAAAGAAATGAGCATACTTCCTAAGTTTATCTACCACCACATATATGCAATCCCATTCTTGAGCTTTAGGCAAGCCCATAATGAAATCCATGGAAATTCCCTCCTACTTCCTCTTAGCAATAGGAAGTGGCTATAACAAACTAGCATGATATGTGTGTTCATGTTTATTCTGCTGAAAAATTGAACACTCCCAAACATAGTGATGAACATTAGCTTTTAACCCCTTCCATGTGAATCTTTCCCAAACCTATCTATAAGTCTTGAAAAGCCTTAGGTGAGCTACCATAGGAAAATCATAGAATTCTCAATGGATAATCCTATGCACAAGTGACTTTGGAATCAAATATATCCTTCCCTTGTAGATAAGTAATTCTCTTGAAAGAAAATATCTATCATCCATAATGCGACCATCCACAATACCTGAAGCCCACTGATCCTTGACATCTTTAGCTATAATTAAATGTCTCCAATCCTTTGAAATATTTGACACTACACAGAGATGAGGTCTCCTCGAAAGAGCATCCACAAATTTTTTTTGAGTCCCTTTGATTAAGAGATATCAAAATTGTAAGATTGTAGCTTGTTGAACCACTTCTACTACCTCTCATTTAAATCCCTTTGCCCTAGAAAATGTCTCAAGCTATTATGATCAATCTTAATGAAAAACTTGTTGCCCACTAAATACTGCCTAAACTTGGCCATAGCATGCATGATGGCCAACATCTACTTATCATATACACTAAAATATTTCTCAGGACCCCATAATTTCCTACTCTAAAGAATTATGGGATGTCGATCCTAGGAAAAAACTACACCAATACCCTCTCTAGAAGTGTCACAATGCAAATCAAAGGGCCTAGAAAAATAAGGTAAAGCCAATACTGAAAATGAAGTCATGAACATGTCACTAAAATCTTACCACAAACCTATGATAAAAGGCACAAAGACCAATAAACCCTCTCAACTGTGTCAAGGTTTTAGGTGTAGGCCACTCCATAATAGCACATATCTTATCTACATCCATGCAAACTCCATCAACACTAATAATGTGTCCTAGATAAATTAACTTTGTCATGCCTAGAGCACACTTGGACTCTTTGGCATACAAAAAAGCCTCATCCAATATACCCAAGATTGTATCCAAATGAACAACATGATCATCCCACATCTTTCTATAAATCAAAATATCATCCAAAAAAACTAGGAAAAACCTACAGAGCTGATTGTGGAACACCCTATTTAGAGTAAACCAAAAAGTGGTAGGAGTGTTGGTTTGACCAAAAACTCAAAATGCCCACAATGACATTAGAATGTTGTCTTCTCTATATCTTGTTCTCTAACCTGAATTTGATGATATCTAGATCTTAAGTCAATCTTTGAGAAATATTTTTCCCTATGCAACTCATCAATAAGCTCATCAATCTGTAGAATGGGATACTAGTTCTTAATAGTCTTCTTATTCAACATCTGATAATCAATGCACATCCGAAGAGTGTCATCCTTCTTCTTTACCAAAATAACCAAAAAATCAAAAAGGGTCTTTCTTAGCCTAATATAACCTGTATTTAGAAGCTCTTGGATGGTCTTCACAATCTCATCTTTGAGCCATTTTAGATGGTGATAAGATGTAATCATAAAGGGCTTAGTGCCCTCCTCAAACTCTATGATATGCTCAATCCCACGACACTCCACTAACCAATAAATAACATACTCCATACCAAGTGTTGCATGTGCTAGAGGGAAATATGCTTAAGCTCATCATTAAGGATTGTTTTAATAACCTAAGGCTACTCGTCTTTGATGAATCTCATCTCCATCCTCTTTGTGCTCAAGTAGATATCCTTAAGCATGTGTAACCAAGCTATTTCAAGAACTATATTTGCTCCCCCATATCTACCACATAAAATTCTATGGTGAAAGTATATGTATTAAGTCTCACCGATAGATCTTGAATCATCTTGTTACACTTCAATGTCTAACCATCAGCTACCTATACCCATAGGCCCTCAAAATCATATGTCTACATACCTCTCCTTGTAACCAAATGTGCACCAATAAAATTATGAGTAGCCCCAGTATCAAATAATGAAATAGTACTCTATCTAGCTATGAGCTTGTGTATCCTAAAATATCCCTCCTTCTTCATCCTAGATAAGTAAGCTACTTTGAGGTTGGAGTTATCCACCTCATCCTCATCATCATCAATCATATGTTGCTCCTGATCATAATTCCTAGACTACTCCTGAAAATCCACACTATCATCATTATCATAAAACCAATCCATCATCCTATTTTTTCCCTTAGGCTTCATAGGACAATCATGGTCAACATCATAGGGATCCCTATAGTAGAAACACAACTTCCTCCTCCTCAAATCATTAGTTATTTCTCGATCCAAGGGAGTTGCAATAGGATGCTTACCGTTAGTTTTCTCCTCTCTTTGGGGAGTTTTCCTATCATTGGAAGACATAATAGGCTTTACGAAAAAATTTCATCTAGGTGTAGAAGCCTCTAATTTACGAGCCTTCTTCATAGCTTCATACAGTGAGGGGGTGATCTAATGACTTAACCCAACCTCTGAGTGGCTCAGAAAGATCCTTAATGAAAAGCATAACCCTTCATCTCTTAGATGTTTCATATACCATCACTATCAACCTCTAGAACTCATTGATGAATGCCTCCAAACTAGTTTTTTTTTTGACTCAATTGAGATAACTCCCTAAAATAAACCTTGGTTCCTTCTTATCAAAACACTCAATCAACCTATCAACAAAGTCCTAATATGATGTGATTTGATCATGATGGAGAGATACTAAACCATGATGTCAATCTTATGGATCCAAGCTCTAGAAGTTACCCTACCACTCCCATCGACATGAGCTAATGTCATCTTACCAACCACCTATTGTAGCCCAGTGTACCTAGGTCACTATCTATCAGTAGTAGGCCTTCCCCTGGAATGATCACATTTCTATGTTAGATATCTACCAAAACTCAAGTTATCCTTCAATTCCTATGGGAGAGCATCCCAGTCATGAAAATGAGTCAAAACATTATCGACAATGGGAGTGGCCTTAGAAGTGGTGCTAACTACATCTAACTTTGGCCTCAAGAAAGTGGGTCTTTGTGGTCTATCCTGAGCACTAATATAACTTGTCCTATCCACCCTATCATTTATCCTAACATGATCCTTGATCATGCACCTATCATTATTCTTGGGCCTTACATCCATATGTGACCTATGGGAACCAATGGAAACATATTAGAATCTCTCTACCTAGGTCCTGAGGCAAAGCTAACTACTAAAAAGTGTCAAATAACTATTTTAGAACACCTATCATTTGTTGTTTCCCGACTGTGATATTCCTAAATGCTTGCAGGGCATCTCTGTCAACCTTGACATCCATGGCCTATAGTCCAATGCCAATACAACTACTCAGACTACCCACCAAACCAAACTGAATCTCTAGCTCTCCTTTTCTAGGAGGAAAATTATGTCTCTGTTAGGTATAGTGCACACTAGGCACAAATATTCTTTCACCATCCACGCCTTAGAATGTGAAATCTAACAAAATAAATATCTGATCAAAGGAACCCAATTCGTACAAGCTGGCATGAAACTACTTTGATACCACTGTAAAAACCCTTCCTTGTCCAGAACTAGGATTGTTGATATGTAACCTTGATATTTTATTTTTTATTTTTTTGATATTTTTGGGTTTTGGAAAATATATAAATGAATTAAAAATTGAAAGAAAACATAGAGAAATAATAACTATAAATTATTTCTTCCCAAGAGAGACACAAAAAAATTTCATTTGTGTTCATATCAAACAACCAAGAATGTGAAAACATAACTTGATTTATTATTTTCTATGTTTAGGCTGACTCACAACATGAACTATCACAAGCCAATTCAATCCCAAATGTAAGACACAACTATCGGTCGATTATTCCATGTACAATGCACATCTCCAACCCATGACTAACCCACTAGTATCTGTATGCACCCAACAATGAGTTCTAACATTACTAGACTACTCGCAACCCCTTCTATTCTCCAACACAGCTCCAAACTACCTTGCGATTTTCCTTAGAAGCAATCACAGTGTGCTTGGGTTTAATTGTTTAGAGATGAGATGATTATTGATGTAATTTGGATGCTCAACATCACTAGTTGGAAACTAACAACAACTCCCACAATCAATTTCGATTACAATTCAAAAGTCTTGAAGCTGTAAAAACTCCATAGAATTTTCACTCCGAACCAGTAAGCCTTAGTCAGTTCAATTCTCCAAGAAACAGTATGAAATAGTAGAAGAATGTGCAATATGTTATACTATAGCAAAAAATTGCAAGAGATTCTCAAAATAATACTTAGTAAACTCCTCAAAACCCTTAGCAAAAAATTCAAGAGAAAAGGTATAGGTATATTTTCAAGATGATCTTCCATTCTCCCAAAAAACCATATTTATAATACAAATTGAGCCATTTAGCTTCACACACACACCTTTCACTTAAAAGAAATTTTTATAATATAAAGTCATAACACTTTATATTATAAAACATAATAATAATTAATTTTGTATTAAATAATCATTAAAACCAACATTCCTCCAAATAAATATGACTTTATCAAAATTTCATCAAGAGATCAAATATCAAAGCCAAACAATCACCCTGCTTGAACTGCTCCCCCAAAATAGTAACTAACCATGAGTGAATTACTAAAAATAGTAAGTCCAATAATAGAAATATCCCAACAAAGAACCCCAAATCCAATGGTCAGCTCATGAGGGTCGCGATGATGAGATGAAAAAACCATACTTCGGAAGCCTGCTAAATCAGGGACATTATAGATTTCCTAGGTTCAATCTGAATATTTTTGGTATGGTATGTTGTTGAGTTTTTGTTGTTAGTAGAAAACACTTGCAGGAAAAGTTTGTGGTCCGTTATAAACCACATCATGTATGTAAAAGTTTATGGTACAATAAAGCCATTTTATGATTGTCTTGATGAAGGTTAGTGCATGCAATAACATTTGTGGTAGAAATTATGGGGTGTTGGAAAGCAATAATTTCTCTCCCATGTTTAGTTCAAACTATAGTTTACCCATTCTATAATTGTAATTGGAAGATTCATGTAAATAGGTTCCTCTACCACACATTCAATGAATCATACTAGAAGTGCATATGTTACATTGATATTTTATAGTCTTTCGTAAGTTTTGATTGTCTTCCATTAGTCAACTACTAGTATTAATTATGAATGTTCTGTTTACATAGGGAATACTAAAATGTTAGAAGGAGTTGTATTTACCCATCTATTAAATAATTGTTAATGTGCATTTTTTTATTGAGGGTATTGTCCACTTATGCAATAGTTACAACTTTTAAAGTTTGAATAGTAATGAATATTCTTTAAAGATGCCAGAAATGTAATTTGTTGGTAGGAAAAAGAAAACAAAAACTAATAAAATTAACATTTTGATTTGTTGTAGCAGTTGTGAATGTTATTTAATTTTGTGTTTTGAATCTTTCTTGTGCTTTGTATCTCCCCTATTTCTTGCACCTTTTAGTTTTATATATTTTACAAAGAGTGTGTTTTGTTATATAATTTGCAATTTGAATATGAATTTTTGAACTTGAATAAGAAAATAATTGATTTTTTTTTTTTTTAAAGATTTATTTAATAAACTATAGTAACTAGATACATGTCATACATTGACAATTGATAATTCCTATATCACCAAAAAATATACAAATAAGAAATATCCAGCAACAAGTTAAGAAAATAACATAATCAAAGAATATTATAACTTAGATAGAACATCATGTTGCATGCATTATGTATGTGATAATAATACTCACCAACTTTATAAAAATGTTCACATCCTTCCATTACCCATATTACATTTACATAATCATCTTCAAAATCATTGAAATACCAACATTGAAATAAAAAAAGAAGAGGTGCAAGAAAGATGTATCTTTAGATACATTCTCTCCATTTTTGCAATTTTAGGGTTTTGCCCCACTCCTCCATGTTTTGATAAATCTTGATCAGAATTTAGTGAGACATTTTGGGATGAATTGTTGAGTTTGATAGTTGGGATTATATAGGACATAAAAAGGAAAATTAAATAGTAAATAAAAAAAAGTAAAATAGATTAAAAAATAAGTTTAGATAAAATAGGATCGATTCAAATAAGTTTGAATGTGTTCACTTGGAGACCTCAATAGTAGAGAATGTGTTTATGATAGCATTTATATATTTTTAGGTTTATATTTAATGAGTAATATGGAACTTTCATGATAGGCAAGACCTTACAACACATTGGTCAATTGTGTGCCTATTATCTGAAAGGTCATGAGTGCTAGTCTACTCCTTGAATAATTTATTAAAAGAGGTATTCAAATAGAATAGGTTTGTATAGAAGATTGGGTCTAGACTGTAGTTGGATTTTTATAATAAAAAGGTTATAATTTTTGCATAAATAGATTTATGAAGGATGGAAGATGCAACCACTTTCTTGAAAGATAATATTGTTTAATTCTATTAAATATATTTTCTTCAATAGATCTCAAATTAAACATTTTTTAGCTCAAGTATTTTAATTTCATTAAATGCATAAATTAAATTTCTTTCAAAAAAATTGAAATCTATTTTTAAGTGAGCTATGCTAATTAAATATATCACATTCGCATATGTTTTTGTTTATATAATGTTGGGAACAAACCCACCCCCATAACATGGAAATCTAAAATCATCATCATAAAATTTAAACAATTATTTTGAGAGAAAGTTCACCATTAAATTAAAGAAAATCATTTACAAAAAGAAACAAGAGCTCTAGGGTAGCTTAGTTCTTACCAAAGTGGGGGTAAGGTGGACCCTTGCTTAAGCTTATAGTGGTAAGGAGTTTGTCAGCTTGGCTAAGTTGGTGGGTTTCATATAAGAATTTTGGATCAGTGATCTTTGAATGCATGGGAGAAGAAAGATCCAAGTTATTCATCTAACTTTAATTTGGACTAGAAAATCCATTTATTGCCTCAGTGACAAGAAATGGTTATAAAATCTCACCCTCGAAAAGTCACAAAAGACTTCAAAACTAAAAAATATTATATTTTAGTTTGAAATATACTATCTCAATTATCTTGTATAATTTCATTTATCTTCTAAATATTTCACTTCATAAATAATTAAAAAAATCTCTTGCATGAAATAGATACAATATATCGCTTGAAAGGGAGCGTTCATTTTCCCATCCCACACCACACTCAACAAAATTGATATCCAAACCTCTACATCCCTTGAGAAGGCATACTAATTTAGAAAATAAATAAACACTAAAATCATATAAATATTTCATCAGCTTGGTGGACGTGAGAGGCATACATGACTAGATATTAAAACCCATTCTACATAAGGGGCACCATGCATTATGAAAAGCCATTTTTTCTTTCTTCAATAGAAGAGTCAAATAGTGGATGTGAGAGACATAGATGACTAGATATTAAAATCCATTCTACATAAGAGGCATCATGCACTATGAAAATCCATTTTTTCTTCCTTCAATAGAAGAGCCGAATAGTAGGAAATGGTTGTATACCATCTCAAACTCACTAACTTGTGCTTCCTGCTCAAGGGCCAACCACGAATCATATATATTTTTTGGGAAAAAATAGATACACTCATGTGGTGTCAAGGTCTAACAACAAGAATCGAGCATAGTATACTTGGTACCCCTTTTGTCCACGCTCTTCTAAAGACTTCTTTTTACATTAGCATGACACATAAGCAATATACCAAAATTATGAAAGATTGATGAATTGAGTTCTAGAGGTGCATCAATTTATTGGAATAAAATCTTAAAGGTATCAACCTTTACCGAAGAACCCTATAGAAAATTAAAGCCTTAGAAAAATAAATAAATTGTTATAATATCTAAATGTCACACTCAACTCTAAATAGCTCATTAATTTAGTATACCATGTCTTCTAAATTAATTTTAAAAAGTAATTGACCATTGAAGAAAAAATAGGAACATAGACAAAAAGAAACCATCCAAAAGATTAGGGATAATAGGTGAAGATTATTGTCAAAATCTTTAGGCCTAATTAGTTGATTTATAGGAATAAAATCTTACATCTATCCATCTTTTAGAGATTCATTTGAAGTAGAGTCTTTTGATTCTAGCAACATTTAGCTTGTGCTATTAACATTTAGTACATTCCAATGCATCCCAATTCACTCTCATAGTGACTTCACTCTAATTGATTCAAATGGTGACCTAAGGAACAAGTGTGACTACATCAGATAGAAAATTACCATTGTGTTATAGCCTATATCTTCTTATGTGCACTTATTTTCTTGTTATTAAGTGAATTATATTTAAAGCATGTAACCAATGCTAAAAAAATGGCACTTCTTAGATGAATTTCATAGTCACTTTGCTTCTAAATTTTGATGTACAAATTTTTTAAGGATTCGACAATAAATTTTAATCAAAGGAAATAACACCATTAATAACATTACAATAATAGAGGGAGAAAAATAAGAATAAAATACAATTATGAAAAGAAAATTATGACCAAGGAGGAGGATGTTTATTATTTATTCGTTTGGCATGATGAATGATGTGCAATGAGCTACAATCCCATGCGAGTAGTTTTCTTATACGATCTCCATTACATTTTTCTTTTCAACTTTAGGAGAAAAGTTTAGAAAATAAACAAAAAGAATTACCATTGATTGCAAAGAGAAAAAATCAAGTACCTTTAAATAAAATTCAATGAGCCACATGCAACTACTCTCATCCAATGCTTTTCTGACTATGGCAAGAAAAAAAAAACAAAAAATTATAGTGCAACCAATGTTAGAAATTGTATTATGGTTTTCCTCATTCAAGCATTATAAACTTCGAGTCTCTAAATATGTTTACAAAAGTTTTTTTTGATAGTTAACAATAGTCATATAATAGGGATGTACAAAAGCTATGAATATAAAAGTTCATATTATTAGATATTTCATTGTGTCTCAAAAGTACTATGCACTCTATTTTTGGGAAAAAAAATTTACTTTCAATCTTAAAGAAATTTACAGAATGGTAGAAAGTTGGAGATTAAATCTCATAATATATCACTAAGACTAGAAAATGAAACAAGTTACCTTTCTACACAAGTATATTCATATAAGAAAATACTAAACAATAGAAAAAGGAGTCTTAGAGAAAATAAATTCTATACATCCAGTGCAAAGGCTAAACATGGAAGAAAACATAATGGACTAATTCCATCATAATCACAATTGGAGATGTGGTAAAACTAGCTTATATATAGTTATATATATAATGTGTCGAGGGTCGTCCTTCTCGAGGCACCTATTTTAATTCAAATCCTATTGTTTTTTTTTTTGTAGGTTAGGATTTAAATAAAATAGGTGGACTCTCGATTATGATTAAGAGCAAGCAATCTAGATGGTTATGGCTAAGAGCAAGCAATATAGCATTTCAATTTTAAATTATTTCCACTTGGAAGATATTTGGATGAGAATATTTATATATATTTATAAGTATTTTTTATTTTTCTATCTTTGTTAAAGTTAGAATCAAATTATTTCTTTATTTATAAATATAGTTGTATAAAGTTACTATAAAATTATCCTTCAACATTTTATATTTTAATTCTACATATGGTGTTTTATTTGCATAGCTTTAATTTGTTTTTATTATAAGGATATTGTTACATAAAATGTTACAGTCAGGAGTAGAGTTATGGTTATGGTTAGGGTTAGAGCTATGGGTAGCCTTACAATTAAAATTAGGGTTAGGGATAGGGTTATTGTTAGGGATAGGGTTAGGGTTAGCGATAGGGTTAAGGTTATAATTAGAGTTAGATTTAGAGTTAGGGTTAAGTTTAGGGTTAGGGTTAGGGTTAGGATTAGAGTTAGGGTTAGGGTTAGGGTTAGAGTTAAAGTTAGAGATAGAGTTAGAGTTAGTGTTAGGATTAGGGTTAGAGTTAAAGTAAGGGTTAGGGTTAGAGTTAGGGTTAGAGTTAGGGGTAGAATTAGGGATAGAATTAGGGTTAGAGTTAAGGTTTGAGTTAGAGTTAGAAATAGGGTTAGACTTACAGTTAGAATTAGAGTTAGAGTTAGGGTTAGAATTAGAGTTGGCATTAGGGTTAGAATTAGAACTAGGGTTAGAGTTAGAGTTAGAGTTAGAGTTAGAGTTAGAGATAGAGTTAAGGTTAGCATTAGGGTTGGGGTTAGGGTTAGGATTAGATCTAGAGTTAGAGTTAGGGTTAGGTTTAGGGTTAGAGTTAGAGTTAGGGTCATGGTTAGGGTCACAGTTAGCCTAGTTAGGGTTAGGGTTAGCATTGGAATTAGAGATAGAGTTAGGATAAGGGTTAGGATTAGAGTTAGAGTTAGGGTTAGGGTTATAATTATGCTTAGAATTAGGGTTTGAGTTAGTGTTTGAGTTAGAGTTAGAGTCAAAATTAGAGATAAATTTAGGGTTAGAATTAGAGTTAGGGTTAGACTTAGAATTGGAGTCAGGGTTAGAATAAGGGTTAGGGTTAGAGTTAGGGTAGTATTAGGGCTATAGTTAAAGTTTGGGTTAGCATTAGGGTTAGGATTAAAATTAGAGTTAGAGTCACAACTAGAGTTGGAGTTAGAGTTAGAGTTAGAGTTAGGGTTTGGATTAGAGTTAGAATTAGAGTTAGAATTAGGGGTTGAGTTAGAATTAGAGCTAGTGCTAGAGTTAAAGTTAGAGTTAGGGTTAGAGTTAGATTTAGGATTATAAGATCAGGGTTAGGATTAGAATTAGGGTTAGAGTTAGGGTTAGGGTTAGGGTTAGGGTTAGGATTAGGGGGTAGAATTAGAGTTAGAGTTAGTAGTAGAGTTAGAGTTAGGGTTAGAGTTAAAGTTAGAGTTAGAGTTAGAGTTAGAGTTAGAGTTAGAGTTAGAGTTAGAGTTAGGGTTAGGGTTAGGGTTAGGGTTAGGGTAAGAATTAGGGTTAGGGTTACAATTAGATATAGATTTAGGCTTAAGATTAGACTTAGAGTCAAGGGTTGTGCTATTATTATAGTTAAGGTTATTTTGGGGTTTACTACTCCTATCACAATTGGCATTTGTGTTATTATTACACTTTAAGTTAGTGTTATGGTAACTATAAGGTTAATTTTTAATGTGGGTTAGTCCTACTAAATGCTCATGATTAGTGCTATTGTGACACATATTATTATATTTTTTTTATAGTGTACTCACTCCTTGTCACATCCCTTCCCACTATTTCTAGAGTTTTCCTTTAGTCACTTCTCTCTCTCTGCTATTATGACACATATTATTATAATTTTTTTTATAGTGTACTCACTCCTTGTCACATCCCTTCCCACTATCTCTAGAGTTTTCCTTTAGCCACTTCCCTCTCTCTCTCTCTCTCTCTCTCTCTCTCTCTCTCTCTCTCTCTCTCTCTCTCATCTCTAGATACACCCCCTAATCTCTTTTTCTCTCCCTCTTTACTCTCTAGATACAACCCCATCTCTCTCTCTCTCTCTCTCTCTCTCTCTCTCTCTCTCTCTCTCTCTCTCTCTCTCTCTCTCTCTCTCTCTCACACACACACACACACACACACACACACACACACATCTGTAGATATACCTCCTACTCTCTCTCAATCACTCATTCACACACACATCTCTAAATACACCTCCTACTCTCTCTCTCTCTCTATGTGCATGTGTTAACCATTTTTATCAATATGAAAGCATGGTTTTGAGATCGAGGAGTTAATAAAGGAGGTGATTAAGCTTTTTGGTGAGGATGATTAATCCCTAGCAAAGGGATTCCACCAATCAAAAAATTGAAAGGTCTAAGTGGCAAAAGGATTGATTCTAGTGCATTGATTTGGATCTAGAAGTTTCACCAAATTATCTATTTAAGGAGGTTCTATGACCTAATTTGAAAGACGGTTGTTGCAAGCATGTGAAGTGTAAAGGATTGGATGCATGCAAGGTTGAAGGTGGATCAGAAAGAGTATAGGTATTGAGCATAGCAATGAAGTGTAAACGTAGAGATATATTAGCTTAGAGAGGTGATCAATGAATGAACAAAGGAGATTTGTTATCAACATATTAATATGAACTAAAGGATTAGGTATTGATACATTTTAATAGGTGTAAGCAGGGTTTAAATCTCTTAACAGAATGGTCCTAATAAAGGTTTGTAAATCACTTAACATAGTACTTACTTAGTTGTAAGATCAAATCCTTTAATCAAAGTAGACTAAATAAGTCTTGTAAGTTCTTAATAGGGAAGACCCCTCATAGGGTAGATAATTAGAAGTGATCAAACTTGTAGCCCTAACATGTAAACTTTATTGCTACAATAGTGAAGATTTGTGGGTGTCATCCCCACCATAGTTTTACCTTCACATTGGAAGGATTTTGTCTAACCAGATATTTGTGTTTATGTTCTATGAGTTACTTTACATGTTTATGAGTTATTCATAATATTAGATGCTAGATCTGATTATGCATTGTAGTAAATATTCATTTAGTTTATGATAGTGTTGAGATAAGGGTTTATGGTGAAGCTATCATATTTGATACTTATTTGAAGTGTTAAAGTTTTATAGATCGTGATTCATCGCCCCCCCCCCCCGCCTCTCAGTATCTCACTTTCCCTAATATATTTCCAACATATTAATTAGTAAGAACTGTTGTTCTTAATAATTTTGATGATTCTTTCTTTGATAGAATAGATTTAATTACTATATTTTCATTAAAAAAACTCTCTTGTTGATCAGTTATTTCCATCAATAGAACTACCTTAGCTCGAACTGCTTTTGAGCAATAATATCTGTTGATTCCTCTTACATGGCCACCATTTTTTCTTTGAATGGAGATCTTTAAGAAAGGTAATCACAACTTAAATAATCATGTAATACATACTTTAAGTTATTTTCCCTATCTTCTTTTGTACAAAAACTTTGAAATGTAACAAAAAGTTAAGTCATGTGCCCCTTTTTTGGACTAGTTAGTACCATAACAAATTGCTATACTTTTTAATATGTTTTTTTATGATATTTATAAGTTGATTAAAATACTGGATTACAAATAGAAACAAAGCAAGGCATTTTTGATGCTATCTAATGTTAATGTGTGTATCTTATGTCAAATAATGTTTTAATTGAATGATTATTAATGACATAATATATATAATAGTATAAGTCTAATATTTATATTATATATGATATATAATATTTATATTATACTTATTATATTTTCTAATCCCTATCTCATAGTTTCCTAAACCCACCTCATTGTGTTGAGTATTGCATTGATCTAGGTGTGGGATAGTATGAAGTTTTATCTTTGAGCTTAGGCATTTCTTAAATGTCTATCATCCTCGTGCATTGATTTTGACTTGGAATATTATTATTATCCTATATCTAACCATAAACCCATGTTTGGCAGATCCCATCACTATTTGGTCATTCTCATTTGTGGGTGTGCAGAGGCACCTGCACATAATCAGACATTGTAATTCACGTCATCTCCCTCTTATGTGTTGGTGATGTCCATCGATAGGGCATACATTTGGCATTGTCTATGCAGAAACATATTTGCACCTTGGTCAAAAATATATTGCTAATAAATAATAGTATGCTAAAAATTATGTTAGCTAATTGTATTAATATGTGTTAGTAATTTACAAATACTTACAATTTAATAACATAATTTCTAATATAATATTGCTTGTTAGCAATAGGTTTTTAACCAAAGTGTAAATATTGTGTTGTGTAGATAGTGCCCATACATTTGTAATGTGATTTCCTTGTTCAATCATGGTGAATGATTGTCAATATGTCCCATCATTTTGCTACATGGTGATATTATCCTTATAAGTAGGCTTTAGATTAAAAATTGGTTTATATTATCCTGAACATTAATGCACTCAATGGTAAAGGAGTTTCTCATAGAGTTGCACCCCTAGATGTTATGGGGTATATATCTCACTCTTCCAAACTCCATTTAACTATATACAATCTTCATCAATGAGAGAGTAAGATAAATATTGGGGTAAAAGGTCATCAATCTACATTATAAGTATTTGCCTCATGGTTTGGTTATTTATCAACTAGAATCATACATGTAGTTATAACTATATATAGCTATAGATATTGATTAAATTATTGATTAGAATATTTGAGAGGATTTATAAATTATATAAATCAAATATAAAGGATTGAAAATTGTTTAAGATAAATTTCATCATAAAATTTAACATCTAGCAAGGACATATTGACTTTGAAAGTGCACCATGGTCATCCATATCAATTGGTGCAAAAGATGTGATCAAGAAGATGTTGAACTAGGAGA